>JANAVB010033219.1:26597724-26788978 GCA_029216955.1 Iris pallida | reverse complement strand
CCATCTCTCCATCCATGAGCGTCTCAAGCAAACACCCGGGGCCTCAGTACCCTCATCCACCACGGCTTCATGGACCAGGGCTACTACTTTCAGCGTATGTTTGAGGAGCGCAATCCCTATGCAATTCCAACACTCCTCATCCTGATTTCCTGGACCTCGCTTCACCTATCCCACGTCTACGGGTTCATGTACCCTGATGGCATTGACCCTTATGGTGCCTTCACCCAAGCACCGTCGACGATGACGATCAGGAGGCAGGTCCATCTGGTGCTCCTGACAGTTGAAGCTTCCCGGTGTTTACCTTTTTAGTCTCTTATGTTTGTGCAGTCCTTCGGGACTTAAAAATGTGTGTTGTTTTTAATTGTCTGCTTTTGTGTCGGCCTCTACGGCCTGGTTCTTGTAATTTCTGCTATATGACTATCTTCTAATGCTATCTCCCTTTATCGTCTTATGAATAGCATGTTCTATATCCCATGCTTTTGTTTTGTCTTACTCCATTTTGGCTAAATGCCAAAGGGGGAGAAAATGTGTTTAGGGGGATATATCTTTTTACGGGGGAGCTATCTCTTAACCCGTAAATTTTTTGTCAATTATCAAAATGGGAGAGATTGTTGGCACATCAATTTTGATATATTGAATACTTAACAGTTGTAATGTGTTAGTTCTAATCCTTCTACAGGAACAAAGAGAAAGACGTACATAGACGAAAGACGCTTCCACAAATCCTATAAGATGTAGATAGACGAAAGACCTTCCATACAAATCCTATGAAGATTTTCGGTCTCTCAAAAACTCCCTACAAGACAAGCACTCAAGAAGACGATGATAAAGCGGAAAAGAGTCAGATCATTCCACCACCGTTGTCTTAGAGTCTCTAAGTGTCTAGGAGATTTGTACGCACTTTAGTATACATGACAACCAACTTGTATTTATTGGAATAAATATTTTGAAGAAACGGAAAATCATCGGGACTTCCGCGCTGAAATCTGACGGATCTTCCGTCCACAAACAACAAGTCTGTGAGCCCAAGTTCGGATCATCCGCCGGACTTTCGCAGAAATCCGATGGATCATCCGATCGATCACATAATGTTTTGTGAGCCGGAGTTCGGATCATCTGTCGGACTTTCGCAGAAATCTGAAGGATTATCCGACTGGTCACAGAATGTCAAGTGAGCAAAAGTTCGGATCATCCGCCGGACTTACTCTGAAATCCGCCGAATAATCCGTTGCCTTGCTGGCCTTTTTCAAATTTGAATCCAACGGCAAATGTCAGTTGCATTAATGCATCCAACGACTTTATTTTTAGCCGTTACATTGACCGGATCATCCTAAGGATTTTTGCTGAATTCGGCGGATTATCCGGTCGTCGGCTGAAAGTTTCTATTGCTTTGAATTTGTATAAATAGGCTTCTTATTTCTTCATAAATATTTTTATCCACTCAAGTCTTAAAGTTTTCAACTACCAAGAGCTTTACCATTACTCTACCAAGCCTCCATTTGTCATTAAATCAAAAGTGCTAGAGTATTCAAGTGTTGTAGATCTTCAAGTGTTAAAGAAGATCAAAAGCTCTTTATTCATTCTTTCTTAAAGTTGAAGTTGACGAGCCTTCGGAAGAAAACTCATGTGTAAGAAGTTGACGAGCCTTCGGAAGAAAACTCGTGTGTAAGAAGTTGGCGAGTTCTTCGGATCCAAACTCGCGTGTAACTATTTACTCAAATAGTGGATTAAAATCGGAGAGATCTAGAGTTCCGGGACTGGAGTGCCCCTTGGGAGGATACCAAGATACATCGAGTGTTTGATTCTCTCTCTCCTTTTATTATCTCATAAATTGCTTAGTTTCATTGGTAATTATTTTATTACCCTATTCACCCCCTAGGGTTCTACAGAAATCGCAAGCATGATCAGCATTGTGAACAGGAGGAACATGGATGATTTGAAAGCCATTTCTCTTGTTGTTTATTAGTATTTGCTTCTAGTGAACTTAGATAGCTTGTTCATGGTGGAAGTCAATTTATAGGTTAAAATGAGGAACATATACCTTGTATTGAGGTGAATTTCAACACATCTAGTTGATTTCATGCATTAATCTTTTGTGGGTCATATATACAAATAAATGATATATTAAATGGACGAACTTGACCTATAAAAGTTCAATGCATCAAAATGTATATACAAATAAATGATATATTCAATGGATGTTCTCGACCTAAGTCGATGCATAAAAATGTATATATATTCTATCGACGTTTTCAACCTAGAAAAGTTCAATGCATCAGAATATATTCGCCAATAAAATCTCGACAAAATGATGTACGCACTCAATCGATACTCGTGTATCATCTTAGTGTATCTTAGTGTTGGATATAGCTTATTCTCTTTCATCAAACCCTTAACCTAGTTTATCCATTAGTGTTTGATGTGATACCTTATTATCAAACCCTGATCCCATATCTAGTCCCATGGTTGGCTATTACGTAGATACATCGCTTATAACTAGTGAGGTAATTTTAACCCTTGCTAAATCAAATACTTACATTGTTTCTTAATACAGTTTTTCAAAAAAAAAAAAAAAGAGAGTATTGATCTGACATGCACTAGTCAAGTATATATATATATATATATATATATATATATATATATATATATATATATATATATATATATATATATATATATATATATATATGACAAAAAAAAAGAGAGTATTGATCTGACATGCACTAGTCAAAAAATATATATATATATATATATATATATATATATATATATATATATATGACAAATTTGGTCATTATGGAGGATAATATTTTGGTCTTTATTCTTTGCACAGTCAACAATTGGAGCTTGAGCCAAAAAATTACATTTTCTAATGACAAATGTTGCTTAAGCAAAATAATATACAATTCTACAACATCAAACAACTGGGACATCTGATGCCTTCATGTATAAGATACCAGTAAGGTACTTGGTAAGTTGAATAGAAAGTACAACTCTCCCTCTAGTTTAGTCTGATGAGAGGTATTGACTCAATGTCTCCTCAACTGGACTCTATACATGTCGCCCCGCGACAGAGTTCTTGCTCTCCCTTGTCACTGATCTCCGATCTCTCGAGCTGTTGTGCATCTTCCATCGTCTTCAGCTCCTCGCTCCTCGACCATCACGTCGATGCTAGCTGCCATGCGTAGCACCACATGTACCACTAGGATCCCGCCTACATCAATAGACATCCAAGACTGAAGTCCCTAACGATCAGCCTCACGGTATGTCTTGGCGACTGTATGACAACTCCTTGTCGTACCATACTTTGTCAGATACATTACCCTGCAAGGAAGCATTGGGAGAAATTAAAATACAGTCAAATCGTATTTAAAATATTTTAATATAATTTATTTTTTTGCTAATTTTTTTATAATATTATATATTTTTGTTTGTACGTGCACTTAAACGTGACTATGATCAATTAATAATATAACTGTTATATAAGGAGTACTAAATCTTTACTATTATAAAGATGTTGAAAATGGCTAAAAATTAGCCGTCATCAATATATATATTCTCATGTAATTAAGAATTTTTTTAAATCCTTCAAACTATTATAATCCTCCGAACTACCTGAACATATATCTAAAATCCTATAAACATATATACAACAAATTATAATATTTTTAATATTTAAATCATAATTAAACGAACTATTTGATATTATCTTAAACATAAATCTAAATGTCTAAAAATACGTCTATAACAAATTTTAATTAAAATATATTAAAATAATTTTAAATTTATCTAATTTTTAAAATAATATTATAGATTATGTATATATCTTTTTGATGCTTGCTTTCGCAAGTGAAGATGACAAAGTATATATATATATATATATATATATATATATATATATATATATATATATATATATATATATATATATATATATAGGAAGCGGATCAAAAGCCCCCCTTAGAAAGCCCCCCAAAAACCCCCCTCACTCTAATCCGTAATTTAATGTTAATATTAATGTTAATATTATATTAATGTTAATATTAACATTAAATACTAAAATTAACATTAAACTTAACATAAAAATTAATATTAACATTAACGTTAACATTAACATTAATATTAACATTAACATTAACATTAATATAAAAAAAAATTAAAAAATTTAATATTAACATTAACATTAATATTAACATTAATATTAACATTAATATTACGAATTAGAGTGAGGGGGGTTTTTGGGGGGCTTTCTAAGGGGGGCTTTTGATCCGCTCCCATATATATATATATATATATATATATATATATATATATATATATATATATATATATATATATATATATATATATGGAAGCGGATCAAAAGCCCCCCTTAGAAAGCCCCCCACAAACTCCCCTCACTCTAATCCGTAATTTAATGTTAATATTAATGTTAATGTTAATATTAATGTTAATATTAACATTAAATACTAAAATTAACATTAAACTTAACATTAAAATTAATATTAACATTAACATTAACATTAATATTAATATTAACATTAACATTAACATTAATATAAAAAAATTAAAAAAATTTTAACAATTAACATTAATATTAACATTAATATTACGAATTAGAGTGAGAGGGTTTTTTGGGGGGCTTTCTAAGGAGGATTTTTGATCCGCTCCCTATATATATATATATATATATATATATATATATATATTATATATATATATATATATGAAATCCATGACCAAGTATATATAAAGTGCTGGGTACACGGGGAGCACACAATCTATTTTATTTTTAGCTTTTGGAAAAAAAAAGAGAAAAAGAAAATATAATATTTATAGCTTTTGGTTTTACTCGTCCCACTGTGTCGTCGTGTTCTCTTAACTCTGAAGCTTCCAAGTCCTCCCCTCGCACTCTCTCCGCGAGCGGACCTGAATTCCGAACCCTATCCCTAACCCTAATTTCGAGGAGATGAAGAACATCCTCCGCAAATTCCACATCGGAGCAACCATGACCCAGACCGATCCACGGAGATTCCCGCTCCCCCCTCCGCCTCCCCCTCCCCCTCCTGCGGGTCCGATCACCGGACGGTCACCTCACTTCCGTCTCCCTCCACTGCTCCGTCTCCGTCTGTCGTCTCGGCGGCGGCGGCGGCGGCGGCGGCGGAGAGGAAGGAGTACTTCTCTTCGGAGGAGGAGTACCAGATCCAGCTGGCCATGGCCATCAGCGCTTCCAATTCCGAGTTCCGCGAGGATCCGGATAGTGGTCAGATCAGGGCCGCCACGCTCCTCAGCTTGGGCACACACCGTAGCGTGCTGGTGGGACAAGAGGAAGATGCCGCCGAATCGCTCTCTAGAAGATATTGGGTGAGTTGTAAACTAGGTTTCTAATTTTTTTGAGACTTTAGGATTTGATTCTTTTTTGAGAGAACTAGAGAAATCTTGCTTCAGTTGTGTGGTGAAACAACTGCTTGCTGTCCCATTGCAACATGTTCAAAGAACTAGCACTGAATAGTGAAGTTAGGATTCTGCGGAATTAGAGTTCAAACGAGCTTTTTCTAACTGGTTGAAGTTGGGGATGTATAGATGAGCCGAGGTGGCGAGCTATTTGCCACCTGCCTTGGGCTCGGCTCACCAAAAAGTTCACGAGTCAAGCTCGTCGAGTTAATGGGTATTCGTCTCATTTGGCTTGTGAGCAAGCTCGTTGTTTGGAGAATGGAGCAGGATAAACTCGTTCCCGACTTGAGAGTACTTCGTGAGGAGTAAAGGACAAACTTGAAAACGCACAATCACACAACCACAAACACACAATTCGCAGACAGAGAGACTTTTACGTGAAAGCCTATTTCGGGTAGAAAACCACGGGATTACCCTAAAAAGCCTCCACTAAGGATATAAAAGATGCAACTCATTTCAAACTTGTCCCACCGATTCGAACACGAATCACCACAACTACTCAAACAAACAATACAAAGTGCAAAAACTGATACAAGTTACCGGAAACAAGATCTTGTAGAGCCTTTGCTTTGTCAAACGTGATTGCACGAACTCTACAAACGATTTCTCCGAAATCTCCTTGGATCTCTCTATTAAGGTTTCAATCTCTCTTTTCACTTCAAAGTTGCAAAATATTGTTGTTGTATGTACTCCAATTAGGTTAGGAAATCCTAATGCATTCATCTCTTAATAATTTCAAACTCTCAAACTCTGGAGCCATCAGGACCGTCGATTAGGTGAGTTTACATTTGACCTGCACTTAACTTTCGTCGGACAGATTTTCGATTGCCTGAATTTTGGTATCCAGACACCGGAAACAACACCAACATAAAGGTATTCCGCCGATTCCTTTGACCTTCCGAGTTTTTACTTGCAATTCTTGCACCAATGGTTATCTAATTTACACTACCAAAAACTGTCGATTCTAGTTTTTTTGCACTACCAAAAAATTGTCGATTCCTTTGACCTTCCGAGTTTTTCACCTCGAACGCGCCCGCTACCCTCCCGACATTCTCCACATAGGGAGAGAACCCGCTACAACAAATCTCCCCCTTCTCAACTGTGCAGAGGAACTCGCCATTTCGTCGACCTTCTTGCAGAACTCGAAACTTTTTTCTTGGCAAAATCTTCGAAAGCATATACGTTCCATTATCATCTATTTGAACATTCTTAAGCTCAATATTCTTCGCCTCGAGCACGCCCCATATCAAGTGATACCGAGTAGCGATTTTCTTGGACCTGCTATGAAATGTAGCATTTTGAGGTGTATCATGCTCTGGCTGTCACAAAGCGGCACGCACTACTCATGTTTTAGCCCCAGTTCTCTCGTAAACTTCAACAACAACTCTTTATCGACCTATTGAACGTAGTATCTGTCTTATGCGTATAGTTTCAGTCGACCTCAAAAGTTTTGGCTAGTTGTTGATGGCATATTGACGTGCACGCCGTAGGCGTAAGGCATTGTGTGGTGCAACCGCGATGCCTCACATGATGCAAGACACTCGACTTCACTGAATCGCCTTAAACACACCATGCCAAAAGGCATAAGGCGTATCAATACGTTGGTTCGAAATATAGGCTTTACTCGAAGGTTGATGACTTCTCTTTCAACAACTATCGGTCTTAGGGCATAGTGGTTCTTCACGTCTATGTTGACAGTATTATCGGTCTCGGGGCATACCGTGTCTTCTCATCTATGTTGACGATATTAACATTACTCTTATAGGGCCCATTATGAAGCCTTCTAATCTCGACTCTGCACCTGACTTTCTTCTACCTAATCTTTATATGTAAGATACCTCATAGGCAAGATTATCTATATGACATTTCCTCACCTTGGCATGTCCTTCGCTTCGCTGGTAGTGTCAATTACTATATGCAGTCACCTCAGATCTCTCATTTTTATGCTGTTTTTGCGTATTCTCCATTATCTGAAGAAGTCCCATGGCTGAAGACATGCCTATCGACTGTCTTCTTCTCTCTTTCTCATACAATGTATGCTGATGTTGATTCTGTTGGGTCTATTGATGATCACTGGTTGACTAACGAATATTGTACATTCTTTGGTGGCAACCTTGTAAGTTGGTGAAGAAAAAGTTATGGCTCATTCGTCGACTAAAGCTTTGTATCGCCCGATTCCTCATGCTATTTTCGAGCTTACATGATTGAAAACCTTCTCTCTGATCTTGGTCTGTTGCTCACTTCTTCGACTTCTCTCTGTTATAACAACAAAGTTGCGAACTATAATACTGAGAATCGAGTCTTCCATGAGCAAGCACATTGATGAGGTCGATTGCCATTTCATCTGGATCACGAGTAAGCTTTGCGAGTTTCTTCACTATGTTCTAACTATCAGTTGGTCGGCATTCTCACTAAGGCTTTGTCTAGACTACTCTATCTTTAGTATCTCTGACGTACTTGACATTTACGATCTAGCTTGCGAGAGAGTGTAAGAGAAATCACCTTTTCTTTTTGTATTTTGTTTCTCTCTATTAGCTTATTAATCTTAGTTTAGTTCTATAGTCGGAAACTTTTAGGGCGGTATACTCTCTCCTATATATTTTACTCACGTTTTTCTTGAGCAAGTTCATTATGTCTAGCCAACTTCTCAATAATGACCATTATGTTGAGCCAATTTCTCAACAAGGACCACTAGTAGTATTAGTATCGTATTGGCAGTTTCTTGTTGATGGTTTTGAATCGACTGGTTTCGGTAGTTGTAAGGTTTCAGACCCTCTAGTTCTGATCCAAAGTGGCTGAAAAATATTGGTTTTGGTCGATACTTAAACCATGATTTTGACTGAACTCCCCTGGCTTCATGTGGTCATTACTTGTAGGGAAATAATATAAAACAAATTTTGGTCGATACTTAAACCATGATTTTTGACTGAACTCCCCGGGCTTCATGTGGTCATTACTTGTAGGGAAATAATAGGAAAACACAATCAAACTCAAGTAGGCTACTTGCTTTCAAGAAACCTAACCCACAACCATATTTTTAACTTTAACCGAACTGCTTAATTCTCACAAGTCACTTGATCTGCTTCTATAATGACCAGCAACTGATCCGGGGTTGATCCATGGAGCCATCAGTCTCAATAGGTATATTTGAAAAATTGATTCTATGATGCACGATGCAAAATTGCTCCCTTCTTATAGCTTCAAAAACCTTGCCAAACGAGGAGAAAAGTGTCTTAATGGTTCTAGACCTAAGTATAGGACTATTCTCTCTTAGCAGTGGTCATTTAAGTTAAAACCATGTCAGAAATCTGTTTGTAATGGGACTAGAAGTGAATAGAGACAATCATTAGATTCCAAGAACTAGTCTTGAATGATCTGCCATATTAATATCTAAATCAATCATAACACAAGTAGGAAGTCCAGTTTAGGCTTCAAATCAATCCTCACTGTAATTGGTCTTATCCAGCCAAGTTATAGACTTCCTAAATTGGTGTATTTTACTATAAAGTAAAAGTCGAATCCAATGACAATATTTGTTGACATTCCCCAATATTTGGCTTAACATGGAGTTTAAATCATTTTCAAAAGAAATAACTAAATGCTTTTTTTTTGAATCTTAATTTTTGTAAACATTGTTGAACCAATCTATGCCATCCCTTTGTTTGATCTTGAATTGTCTATGAATTATAAAGAACCAATTAATTGATGATAAGAAGATCGTATCTAGCCAGGCGGACCTAGTTTACTCGGTCCCATTTGTGAGTCGTGAAAGTCTAGCTGTAATATATTAAATAACATGTGCCCATAATCGCTGAGCAAAGAAAAAGGGAAAAATTGTGTTCATAATCATTTTTAGTAGGTGGTTGGAACATATCTATTGGTCCCTAACATTAGCAGGTGGTTGCCATGGCCATACTTCTAATTGAGGAGGCTGGAGAACTCGCTAGAGGATAACAGATCATCAAATTCAAGATCAGCTCAACTTCTGATATTATTTTGAGTAGTAGTAGGTTTGAATTTTTTGTTGTTGTCTCACTTGTCAAGTACTGGCCCTGTGACTATCGTACACGGGTGCAAACAAGAATTTCTTTGAAGCAAATGCTATTTGGTCTAAAAAGTTACAAAAATCATGAATGCCGCAGAAATTTGTACTTAATGGACAATTTTTCTTGAATTTGTCTTTTTGCTCTTTCTGGAGTGCAGGACTACAACGTTGTTGATTATGATGAGAAAGTTGTTGATGGGTTCTA
The DNA here is from genome assembly GCA_029216955.1 of Iris pallida. Lineage (NCBI taxonomy): Eukaryota > Viridiplantae > Streptophyta > Magnoliopsida > Asparagales > Iridaceae > Iris > Iris pallida. Next base: position 26,779,274 of record JANAVB010033219.1, on the reverse strand, counting down.
TGACATATATGGGCTTTCAATAAGTTCTGCAAGCAATGGAAAGATCCCATCACTTGTGGATCTCCAGACGAGCATTGGGGATCTTGGTTTTGAAGTTATCATCGTTAACCGTGCAATTGATGGTGCTCTGGTTGAGTTGGAACAAGTTGCGCACTGCATATCTTTAGACATCCCTGCATCTGAGGTTGGTTTCATGGTGCAAAGAATATCTGAGCTCGTTGCACAGCACATGGGTGGTCCTGTAAGAGATGCACATGACATGTTAGCTAGGTGGATGGAAAAGAGCACCGAGTTGCGAAGCTCCCAACATACTAGTCTATTACCTATTGGTTGCATCAAAGTTGGTCTCTCTCGTCATCGTTCTCTTCTTTTCAAGGTTTGTCATTTCCCTATTCTTTGGGTACATTATGGTTAGTCAACTTGATTTTCTGATGTGTTCTCATTTTATTTACTTGTGAATTGTCAAACATGAGATATGAATGACATTATTGGACGAAGAGCTTATGTGCCCTCTGCATAGAGAGACCACAACATACCTTCTACCTGACTTTATTAACTTATTATTGACATTAACGTCACAGCATCTTCCATCCTTCAACAGTTTGTGATTTATGTAAAATTATTCTTATAATGCTGATGTGGCTGAGTTACAGTTCCAAGTAATCTAGGTCTTGAATATCTCTGTACTTCTGTAATCCAAAGGGAAGAACAGAAAATACGCAATCGCTAGCTTATTGGTCTGTTGAATTCACATCCTCCTGTTTGTGAAGTGCCACCTGTTATTACTGTAGTGTTTATTTTTTCAGCTGAGTAGCTTTAAGGATATTTTATTGTGATTATTGATGTGAGACTTGTTTATGTTTTAGAGGATCATATCTTTCACATAAATGCATTTGAAGAAAGGAACTCATTTTAGGTAGATTCGGATGAGTGAAGCTTTCTTCACTAGTCTTCCTACATATTCCATTCAACGTCTCTCACACAACAAATACTGCTTCCTCCCACTTAAATGCAGGTTCTTGCCGATAAGGTTGGTATTCCTTGCCGGCTAGTTAAAGGGAGCCACTACACTGGTATTGATGATGACGCTGTCAACATAATAAAGTTTAGTGATGGAAGGTACGAACTATGCTATTTTTTGTATGTTCTGTTTATTATATTTCTTTTATTTTTTATAAATCAATCAAACTATATTGTTTTTAACATTTATTTTGAAAATTATACATGCTTGTCATGGTGATATGGCACTGGAGAATTCTATTATCTAATTGTAATTTAAATTGGAGAATATGTACTATTATATGGTCAAATTTGCTATCATAGACTTCAGAGCTTCGTGATAGATACATCATGTTGTTAGAACTAATTAACATGGAATATATGAATCTATTAGGCTCTAGACCATGGTTATGTATACAAATAAGACGAAAAGAGTGATATCCTAACTGATTAGGACTAAATGTAAAGTAGGTCTAACATCGCCCCCCTCGAACTCATGATGAATCAGTGCGAGTTTGATGAGGAAAGGAAAAGCAATCAACAAAAAACAACAATCATCAAATAACTACACAAACATCATGATAATTGGATAGTCATGATAACATGACTCGAGGGTATATATATATATATATCGGAAGAGGTAATTGTTCATGTTCGCTTCCACCTGGATTCGAACACTGTCCACTCGGGTCTCATGTCTCCACTCCAGCCACTTGAGCTATCAAGTCTTGAGTATATATATATATATATATATATATATATATATATATATATATATATATATATATATATGAGTGCTCTAGAACCAACCGGTTGGTTTTGTATTATGGAACCAACCTATGTTATACACGTTGGATTGGAATTGCATGGTTGATATTAAATGACTTAAAAAGATGGTGGGGTCTACACCTTTTAATCTCAACCACTAAATTACAATCCAATTCATAAAACATAGGGTGGTTCTATAATACAAAACCAGCCGGCTGGTTTTGGAGCATTTATATATCTCTTATACAAAACACAAAGGTTTTTGAATCCTAGGGCTGACTGTGCTAAGATAAAGAGTGGTTGGGATTTAATCTTGGTGAATCAACGGTTGTGGGGTTTTATGGGGAAGAGCATTATTGGGAGTGGGGTTTTATGGGGAAGAGCATTATTGGGAGTGGGGTTTTATGGAGAATCCAAAGATGGGGATTTAATATTTTGATGGTTGATATTTAATATTTTGATGGGGGCCTCATAATGGTTGTGGATGAGCATTATTGAGAGTGGGGTTTTATGGGGAATCCAAATAAAATTCACATCCAGCAGTGGTTGGAATTTAATATTTTGATGGGGGCCTCAAAATTATTATTGTTCGTTTAAAATTGGGGGTCCAAGATTTTGAGGGGGAATACCTTAAATGAACCATGCCCTATGGGCACGGGTTATGACTAGTATATATATATATATATATATATAATATTAAAAAAGATAAAAATGTTCCTAAGACACTAGCCTAGTGGTAGTGCGGGGGGCCGTCCGAGCACATGTCTCGGGTTCGAATCCCTACTTGGGCGGCTGGATGGCTTTGAGCCACGGAATTACGACCTCCAAGACCAACCACCTTACAAACCATATGCCACAAACTTATACGATGCATAACCATTTAGCCCTCCCACGACCCAACTTATCTACATAATGTTTATTAACCCCATTATTCATACAAGGGCTAGCTCATACGTAGGGGGAAGAACCATTCCCCATCCCGGATATCTTTTTTCATATCCTCAGTGGTGGTTGAATATGATTGTCAACTTGCATCAGATCCGGCCATTTCGAGTTCACCACCGTGAATTATTGATCATCGTCTTGTTCCTCCTTGACTCCCTCCTCGATCGCCTCATCCTTACCTTCTAAATTGAAGTAGAAACAAAATCGTAAACCATCCCTTGAATGGTGCTCCATACACTAGGTCTGCCCAAGGGGGGAGCAAGTCCGTCCTTGTGCATATCATATTGTCCGACCACCCTAGAGAAGCCATGATACAAATGTCAACATCCTAATTAGAGTTGGCAACTCCTTTCTCCCGAGTAGGGCATGGCACCCAACCGTAGCCGTGGTCGTCTCCGTGATCGTCTCCTGGAAAGCCTTGCTATTGTTAGACAAGTCATTTGGATGAACTGCTACTGGAGACCCTGGAGGTACAGTTGTATCTCATCGCGAACCAGCTACAAGGATTCGCATGCTGGTCTAAGTGGACAACTTAGGTAATGCGACATTAGGCAAATAATTTGGATGAACAATATCAGTCTTCTACATGGCAAGTACTTGGTTTTAACACTGCTTCAACCACCATGGTCTGAGGAGCTATAGTAGCCTCATCCTGCAGCACCTCCAACAGTTCTTTCTGAATCACCTCACCAGTCAGGTTATGACATTGTGCTACTACATGTCCAAAAGACCGACACACCGAGCAAGCCTGATTACCCATTCAAAGGTAATAGGCTGTTCAATACAACGCCCACCAAGAAGTTGCACGTGGACAACTTTAGGAAGGGGCTGGGCAACTTTCAACGCCCATGCATATTTCAGCCGTTGACTCCTCGCCATTGCTAAGTTCGTCCAAAGAGGGAATTGCTAAGTTCGTCCAAAGAGGGACTCTAAACACGTTCGTGATGTTGCGAATTGCTGTCCTATTCGAGAGTTGGAGAGGCAACTTCAGAAGCTGCAACCAGGTAGGGATTGCTGAGAGTAGATCCCTCTCAAAGAAACTATTGGGTCCCAACATGTGACGTTCTGCTCTCGAAATACGGTGAGCCAAGTACATCACAAGCATCCCATGCTACACAGCTTACGAATACTCCGATATCCGTACTCGCGATTGTCGCTCGTAGTTTCTAGGATAGAGTAATGGAGTAATTGCTAAACTATTACAATATCTGGGAAAGACGACTTACAACACGCGGTATAAGACATTCTCCAATGGTTATTCCTATTTTTGGGTTTCTATATCCAATGGTTAGATGACGTTTTTTATTATAAAGAAACTTACATAGAAGACGCCTTCTATTGTCTAGGTGACATTTTTTTAAGAACCCTTCTATTTTCTAGGTGACATTTTTTTAAGAAGCCTTCTATGTCTAGATGACATTTTTTATAAAAATTATGTCTCCAATGATTGGTCTCTATATTTATTCCTATCCTACGTGTCATTTTAAGAAGGCTTCTTTTGTGTATATTTATTCATATAGAAACTCAAGTATAAAAAAATATCGTGGGAGCCATTTTTATATGCCACATAGACATAGAAAAAACCCTATCAAGAGATTTATTTGTAGAGCCTCTCATAGAGCCCATTTATTTTTAATATTTTCCACCTAGGATAGAGCCTTAAATAGAAAACCATATTAGAGACATTTTTTCCCCCTAGGAAGAGACTCTATTACAAAGTTTATTAAAGGAAGAGCTATTTATTGGAGAAGGCCTAATAAATACCTCCCAAAGAGTATCTCCCAAACACATGTAATATACATATATGAATATAAAGTGAAACATATTCGAGGGAAAAAAATGTGATCTCATGTTCTCGTCCTTGGCTCAATCTTCAATCTCTTCCACGTTGTATAGAGACAGATTTACCCAGTATTTCTTCCTCACCTAGTCAACAAACACTAGGTTATCAAAGACATATGCAAGTCCCAGGTCAAAGACGGTGAAAAATTAAAAATAAGGCATAATAATGATATAAATCGAAAGAGTCAAGAGATGGAAACTAGGGTTTGGTTTAGTATATTGGGGTTAGTGTTGTTACCTAAATTCTAGTTCATATACTTAACATTATTCCCTAACATTCTACGTACCAATCACAATATGCAAAGTATGTTTAAAGTATCGGTCGATATCGATCCGGTACGGCCGATATCGGTACGATTTGGTATGTTCCGATCCGATACCGACCGATACTCGATACTGACCGATACTAACATTGGGTTCTCTTTTCCGGTCAATTCGACAAAGAAAATCAAACGAAAAAGACAAATCAGAAAGGGTTTAAAGCATAATAAGGTTGTAAAAGAAGAAAATCAGTCTATTGTATGTAAACCAATCGATAAGGGCGACTATTATTTCATTTAATTTCAAAACTACTAAGAAATAACACCGAAAATACTTAAAATTAGGCCTAAATGTATAAAATATATGTTTTTAAATGTAAATAATTTATTAATAATTATTTGTTTTCCGATACCAAAAAATCCGATACTCCGATCCGAAACCACCGATACTATCAATATCGCCGATACCAATACTCACACGAATAACCCGATATCGATTTCGATACCGATACTGTGAACCTGGAATTGCAAACAACCACATACATACAGACATACATATATGATATGCATCTTTAGAGAATACTTCAGGTTACGTACTTGGTTATTTTCTCAATAATAATCCCATCAATCCGGGATTAGATTGTTTCTAAGATTGACAAGGTGCTTAGGCCGGTCCCACATAGGTAGTGGACAAAAAGATGTTAATTACTAGACTTTATTATATTACAAGAAATAGAAAAGAGAGTTGCCCAAATTTTTTGTTGGTAAGAGCTTCTACAATGGTGAACCTCTTCCTTCTCCTCTTCTCTTACCTCTTTGGTTTGTGTTTTTTTATAGATAAGAATGTCAAGGTTAGAGGAAGAAGTGGGGTTATGATTATGAGAGGGTTGGGTTCACAGGCCAAGTGGCCCTCATGGGCTTGTACATGACACCTAGCCCATGAGGTGTCCCATGGATAATTTTTTTTATAGTAATGAAGGGGAAATGGAAAATGGTGTAGGAATAGTAATAGTAATAATAACAATGAAAAATAATAATTATTATGATAATAAAAATTGCATGGTGATTAGGTTCCTAATGAATTAAGAATAGGATTTGGTTATCACTATGAAAATAAAATACAAGTAACATTAATTAAATAATTAAATAATAATATACAAATTTTTTTATGAAACATACGAAGTAATATAAAATAATAGTTTCGAGAATTACAACTATTATCCACGCTTTAGGACGACCATCCTCACATCAAACATCCAAGTTTCCTCCACATAAGACTCCAGATCCTCGACTAGGGAGAACCTGGCAAAGTACCCATTCTCCCGAGAGAACACTGTTGTGAATCGACTCAATCGATTCACAAAAGAAAGCAAATAAAACAAAGAACAAGAGGAATAGAAACAGAATGATCTTTAATATAGGAAAAGAACAAAACTCCCAACTTTGATTGAACGGAACAAAGTAATAAAATCCTTCTTGATGACACTTGAGAGAGTTTTCTCAATCCAAGCATAAAAGTAATGACGGCTAGCCCTGACTATAAATAGAAAAGAAAAGCAAACCCTAGGAGGGCTATTGTGGTGAAAGACCACAATACCCCTCCATGACTAAAATAACTGAAAGGCCTAACAAGTGGGCCCGCATCAATACCGCCCCCTAAAAGAGCCACCTTGTCCTCAAGGTGGAAATCTGGGAACTGCGTCTGTTGCTATAGCGGCCTCTTCCTCCGTAGGATCCTCCTCCTCCTCCTCTTCCTCCGTGGTGGTCGTCGTGGGGGTAGATCCCCTCTCTGGAAGTTGGCGGAATCCGCCATTTCTCCAAAGAAATTGCTGCCTCCGGTGTTCCTCGCCCCTCCTGGCGGCTCCGTCCCTCCCGTCCGAGCCGGAACTCCAGCTAAGCCCCTTTCCGAACCCGTAAACCTGTCACCGTAGTTCGAGGTCATCGTCCGACCCCCATAGGGGGCCCCAAGCCCTAGGGCCTCTCCCGGGTGTGGCGCCGGTCCGCCGGGACCGAAATGGTCGGCGGCGTCCGGCCACAGCCGCTCGCCGACGGCTCCCCTGGCGCCGGCCGGCCCTGGGTGGCGGTCGGGGGCCGGCCAGCGGCCGCCCACAGCAGCCGCGGTCCCGCCTGCGCTCGCGCGGCCTGCTGTGGCGCTCCCGCGGCCCTCGGCTGCTGTCCGGCGGTGATCGCCGGCCGCCAGGACCCAGCCCGGAGGTGCGGCGGCGACGGCGGTTGCGGGGCAGCGGCCGCCGACCGGTCCTTCCTCCTCCGCGGTCGCCTCCCCCTCCGCAGGAGCAAACCCTAGTTGATCGCCTAGGGTTTTGGTTGTTACCGCCTCCGCTTCCTCGCCGTTGATCTTCTTCGAGATGTTTTGTAAGAGCGTTATTATAGCCGTCATCTCCTTCCGCATGTTCCGCATCTCCGTGCAGAATTCCTGGTTCGTGGATGCTTGATCTTTAACGGAGGCCTCCATGGATTTCTTCAAGCTATCGATCTCGGCGGTGAAGTCCTCCCGAAGACCTCGGATCTTCTCGTCGATTGTGGTTCTCGTCCCGTCTGCCATGGCTCGTAGAGGGCTCTGATACCAATTGTTGTGAATCGACTCAATCGATTCACAAAAGAAAGCAAATAAAACAAAGAACAAGAGGAATAGAAACAGAATGATCTTTAATATAGGAAAAGAACAAAACTCCCAACTTTGATTGAACGGAACAAAGTAATAAAATCCTTCTTGATGACACTTGAGAGATTTTTCTCAATCCAAGCATAAAAGTAATGACGGCTAGCCCTGACTATAAATAGAAAAGAAAAGCAAACCCTAGGAGGGTTATTGTGGTGAAAGACCACAATACCCCTCCATGACTAAAATAACTGAAAGGCCTAAAAAGTGGGCCCGCATCAAACACCTCCAGAGTCCATGCCGTCATGCCCTCGCAAAAATGCAATATGATGTTGGAGTAGAAGAGCTTATGACCAATAGTGTACATAACTAACGCTCCCACATGGCAACGGAGACGACTACATCCTCAAGAGAGATGTCGGCCATGTGTATGCCAACAATATGAGAGGCTCCTCACAATAAAGTCGAACTTTTTTTGTTGCCAATGCATGGGAGCATATGACCGTCCAAGTCCTCAGATGAGACTAGGCAAATACCAACCCCTCGGTATTTATAGGCTCCCTCTTGTCAATCTTTTTCAAGGCGGCAAAAGATCCGTCCGCCAGATTGGTTCCTGTGGATGTCTGTCATTACCCAGACCGACTTACTAACATGCTCATGTGCTGATCTGTTCCTATCGTCGCATTCCTTGAACCTCCCACAATTAGCCTCCGGCCGCGCACGCCAGCTCTATTAATGAACGGACCCCTCGCCTGACTCGCTTGCACCAATGGACGACTTCTATCCAACCGCTATCCTTTCCACCAGGGACAATTTGTCCTCCCTTACTTACTGATCAAGCAGAATAGACTCCCCCCTAGGGGTCGAGACCATGGAAAGATCATCGTCGCGAGCCTCTATCATCTAGGACTATATATATATATATATATATATATATATATATATATATATAACATGTAATTATCCATGATCGCTCTCACTGGGATTCGAACATTGTCCTCTCGGGTCACATGCCTCCACACTAGCTACTTGAGCTAGAGGTCACTGGTATAATTCTCTCTCTCTCTCTCTCTCTCTCTATATATATATATATATATATATATATATATATATATATGTCAACTACAGGGTACATGGACACTCATGTATAGTCGTGTCTATAGGGGACAATGATCACGATCTTATTGAGATTTGTATCTTCAGGACGAACTAATATAGCGGTTCGGAGCACGAGTTACCCAGATCTACCAACAAAGTGTAATATGAGGAACAAAAGAATACTAGTGTCGACATAACTTGCTCGAACTTCCGTATGTCAACTACAAATACTGGAGTTCGCACAATATAGCCGGTCTTGATAACAACCTATACCCTAGAATAATAGATGCTATCTCATGACTCCGACTCAATATAGCACGCATAGAGCGCGCTGGAGGTACGAGACAAATTTTCACAAAATCAGGAAGTCCGGGAAACAGAAATCGATCTCAACAGTAACGTCATATAAAGAGGACTCACTTAACCCAGGTATTGGGAACCATTCAACAAACAAGGAGGACTCATTCTTAAGCAAAGCTATGTAGGATGTACTACAATATTTCTCAAAGTAAGCTAGCCCTAAACATACACATGAAGCACCTTACATAGACTCTCAACTGATATGACCTCCGGAGACATACATGGGTTCAGTGGGGAATGCATGTTTTCTTATTGCCAACTTGGGGACATGTGCGGGTTTTTGTTTGACTATTCCTTCCTATATAGGTGGTGAGTCTTGTTTATACATGAAGAAGCATCTTAAATGGAATCCCAACTCATATGACCGTCAAAGACACAAATAGGTTAGGTTGGCAATACACGTTTGCTTGTTTGAGTCTTTCTTTGTCTATTGCTACTTATGGAAGCGAGTCTCGTGAATCAATTTAGGTTTTGTGTGATTTACTAAACGTATTATTGGAGCATGAATTTGGTTTATTGTATAAATTCTTCTGAAATACATCAACCCGTTGATGAGTAGGTGTACTGAATCCTATCATCACGTGGAATAATTGAATCCAGTCCCATTATAAATACTTTCCCGGAACCATACACATTAGTTATAGGCTTTAACCTGACCCCTGTTATCAATTAGCCATCACTTCACCATCAATAGAAAAATAACTGGCAGAGTCACTCTAGTTGTTAAAAGCACGCCTAGGCACGAAATGAGGGGATGCACCTTGTTTCAGCGAAGTATAACACAAAGACAACGTCGGGTAGACGTGCCTCTTTTGTGAGACGACAAAGCACATGCCTTGGGTGAGGCTGCAGTTTTACAGTTTTCTCTTTTGAAAAATTTAACCCTAACCGAATATAACCCTTCTCATGAAAATACCAAAAAGGTTAAAAGCCATATCCTGCCTCTCTCTCCCCCACCCCCTTCTATGATATGGAGTTTGGAGTGCCTCCCCTCCGTGCTTTCTGTCTAGACCTATATGTTGACTACTACTCCACTCGCAAACCACTCCAGTAGTTACTGTGACTACTACTCTCCAGCAATCTTCGCCGACTCCTCCCTTCCTGCAGTTTTCATTGACCCATCATACTCGGTGATGCCTTTTCTAAGTAGTCATCTCCTAGTCCTTGACAATTTGATTATTGTAGTTTCTTTTTTTATCACTGAACCACAAGTATATTTATGACATATGCACGCCCTTTCTTTTTCTCAGATGCATGCCTTTTGCGCTTTGTGTCTAGGGTAACGAGGACATTTGTGCCTAAGTGGGTTTTTCGCCTCTAACAAATATAGTCATCCTTATAATGTGGTTCGAGTTCTGGTACAGTTCTCTTTTTCATTAGAAAAACTCTAATAATGGTTGTCTGAACATGACCTTAAACCAATTAATATTTCATTAAATTAAACTAAGCTAATAATGATAAGTTCACTCTTGTCACATGTAGAGGTATTTGTATTCTCTCTAAAAGATAGGTTAGCCTCATTCGTACTTCTGTTGAAAATACATAAATGATATATTGTAAGGAGTTTACATAAATGATATATTGTAAGGAGTGATAGTAAAACAACTTATAAAACAATTAACGAGCGATGTCAACAATTACTTCACCAAAAGGAGCATAAATTTATGTGAGGTATGAAATTATGAGCAAACTGTTACATTTTATTTTCTTTATCTTTAAGAATTAAAAAAAAAAATTAAGTCAGAAGCCGAATGCTGTTATTGTCTGATCTGAAACTGCAAAAACCTCTAAAACCACTGACTGAGACCGATACTATAGAACGGATCGGATACCGACACCAATGTGTTAAACCTTGATACTGAAAAGTAACAAGACATCAGTTTTATCAGTGTTTATCATGGTAAAATGAGATATATCAAGTTAAAGAAAATGAAGACTTAAGATAATCTGGTCGACATCTGCTGAAAGAACTGAAACCATCGATCGAGATTAATAATACTTATAAAGCGGATCCGAGATGATACAAATACTGATACCGCGGTTTTTAACCTTGTTGCTGACAAGGTACAAGATGCCACCCTTAATAATGTTGGACAAAGTAAAATGAGATATATCAAGTAAAACCAATCAATACCCTTGAGGACCACTCTTTTTTGTTTGATATGACAAGTCACTAGTTGCTTCAAACCAGAAGCTCATTGTTAGAATCTGAATACAACCACCAAGATGAAGAGCTGTCAAACCAAGAAGCTACATATTCCTAAGGCTAGTACCCAAACTGAGAACATGTATGAAATGTTTAACCACTCAATCTTACATTCTTTACTTTTACATCCCTCAGTTTCCTATAAATCAGACATCTCAATTTTCTAAAGTAACAAAATTGAACACTGTGACCATCAACAAACTCTGACGTAGCAACAATGTACATAAGCCAGAAATTGGACCAGTAATAAATCGGGGTAGGGGCCAGGTAAAGCCCAGATTGGCTACTGTATGTAACCGGGTCAAAGAATATTCATAGTGAAAATTTAGACCTATCCTATCCAGTTTCGTTTGGCCAGGATCAGGTCGGGCTTCACTAACTCCCAAACAAACTCGTGAAGTAAAGTTAGGTGAGGGGAGCGGCCCAAAAGTGGAGTAGGAGGAAGTGCACTCTTTCATTCATGCACCAAGGCAGCTTTCCACCGTCCCTTTTTCTCTTGCTAACTTGGTTCTTCTTATTGTCTTTTTCAAGAACCTTGAAAAATGTCCATTCTCTTGCTAACTTGGTTCTTTTTATTGTCTTTTTCAAGAAATTTGAAAAATGTCCATTGATGTGAACGTGATGAATGGCTTTGGTACCATACTGATGTTCTATTCCAAGCACTTCACCTTACTTCTCGCCTTAGATAAACTTGGTATTAGCTTACAATAAGTCTTTTTTTCATGTTGCTTTACACAGTAGTTTCTTTTTCCTCCGCCAGGGCCCTGTTCTGGTACAAAATGTCTTTCTAAGTCTGTGTTGATAGGTGGTTTTGCCTCCATCTCTCTTTTTCATTCTTTGATGGACCAAGCGAGTCTTATAGAATCTTATGCCGACCCTTTTCTGATCCAACGACTCTCCTTTTCCTCTGCTACGAACTTACCGTATATATATATATATATATATATATATATATATATATATATATATATATATATATATATATATATATATATATATGTGACCTCTAGCTTAGTGGTTAAGAGAGATGCATGCGGCCCAAGTGATCAGGAGTTCGAATCCCAGTGGGAGCGATTCCAGAGACAATTTACCTAGTTCCAAAAAAAAAAAAAATATATATATATATATATATATATATATATATATATATATATATTCTGTCCTGCTTAAGCTCTGAGCATATCTCCCTGGACTATGTACACGTCTATTTCTCTGCACGTTGTTCCTCGATTATTGGGTCTTATGCATCATACCTCATTACGCCGCGTGGATGGACCTTAGTTGCACACTCCTCTCGAACTTAACAGTCAGCACCACGATATTCCAACCGGGAAGACTGCTCCTCTAGGGAGGCTCTCAATCAGCTGCTAGCTGAATATCTCGATTAATCCTCCTTTAATATTTTGAGGCATATCGTACTTTGAGATATTCAAACCTCCAACCTGGTTTACAGGTTCTTATGTCTCCATGACCTGACCACTTGAATGCTTGTTTACATATAAGAGAGATTTAAGAGGCAACTTTTTGGGGGGGGGATGACTGAACAAAAATTCTTCCACTACTTGGAAGAATCTGCTGAAATATAGAGATGCTATATACCTTGCTTACATAGATTGCTGATGGAAGGGATACTTCAATTTGGTTTGATCCCTGGATGGCTCATGGTAGATCTTAGAGAGAGAGATGGGTGGAGTGAATATCCTATCATGAATGAAGATTTTGAAGTGGAAAAAATAATAGAAGATGGTAAAATGAACCCTGGTATACTCTGTTACCAATCAGATTCAGGAGCAAGTCAAAGATAATAAAATCCACAGGGATCTACAAAGGGATATATGGAATTGGAAGCTTACTACCCATGGGGATTTCACTATTCAGTCAGCATGGAAGTACATCAGAGGACACACCATACAAGTTCTTGGTGGAATAACATACGGTGTAAAGGAGATTGCCTCAAAATGAGCTGTTGCTTTCTACGAGCAATCAGAGGCAGATTACTGACCAAGGATAGATTGATCAGCTTTGGCATGGAGCTCAACCCCGTCTGTCCTCTTTGTGAGACTGACTCTAACTGACAATTGATCACTTATTCTTCAACTGTAGTTACGCAAAACAGATATTGGATGAATGCAGGAAAATAATGGGTTGCAGACCAGAAATGAATACTCTATTTGACAGGAAGCTTTAAAATTACAACCAAATACACGGAAGGATCACATTGCTTCCATCACTAGACATTCCTTTAACATGTCATGCTAGCATATTTGGCAAAAGAGAAACATAAGGGTACGGCTAGAAATCAATGGCTATTCAGGAGGATAGAGGAGGATATTGAGAGACTCATGTTGAATACTACAAAGAAGAAGTTGGCTCAGTCAACCACTTTCATTATGGGTAACTGGGGGATTGGGGTTGAATACTTGTATACTACTGTAAGGGGACATGTTATCTGATTCACTATTTAGCATTGTTTTGATCATCAATAAAGCGCTTTTACTTGTTATATATATATGTCTGTGTGTGTGTGTGTGTCCTTTTCTCCGGGCCAGCGAACAACGCCATATATATATATAGTATTAAAATGAAAGTGTTACATTACAGCTCAGGGGATTAACTGGCTGGCTAGTTTTCTCTTGTTCCCCTGGTTTTTTGGTTCAAGTTATCAGCTTTGAAGTTTGAATCCATAATGCTTACATCCTCTTGTTCTTGTAAGCACTATTATACTGTCATGTTTCACATCTTCAAACTGTCTTGTGTCTCCTTCCAGATATGCCACACTGCAGCTGTAGGACTAGTCTTGCTAGGGCATCCCCATGTCCTTTTTTCTTGAACCTTCTTAGTATAATCCCTATTTCTTCCTTTAACTTGTATATTATCTTGCTTGACAATTGCAGCTTTAGTCTGCATACTTCATATATATGTTGAGTATGTGCATTGAATGAACCAATGTTCAGTATCTTCCACTTCCTAGCTACATAGCAAACAGGCTGTATCTACGTTCATGCCATGGTGCTGTAGTTTTGTTCGGTGAGAAGTCTGTCTTGCATGTAAAGCAGAAACATATAAACACACTTTGTTATTTGCTGCAAATTGGTAAACAGTTAGTCAAGACAAGAATGCAGTCTCACCCATGATTGTTTTGCTGTTAAAGACTAATCAGAATCTGTCTAACATTGTTAACCTCTGTTTTTATGTGATAGGGAATTCTTGGTTGATCTCATGGCTGCCCCTGGCACCCTTCTTCCAGCAGATGTGCTGAATGCAAAGGATATTCCACTGGACTCATGTGACGCAAGTGTGAGTCAAAACCTACTTCCTTGGGCAGAAAATAATTCAGGAAATGACCTGCTCAGGTTGGAATCATCAGTTTGTGAACTGAAAGGAGGAAGCGGGATAACCTATGATAATAATAGGTTGTTCGATAATAGGTCAAGGTTTGAAAAAACACCACTATTACCTGAATTTCCTTGTGCCAGCAATGGATCATCATCTACAAATGTTGGAAGCAGCTCCAGTAGTAACGTAAAGGATCTCTTTTCTGATGAACGAGTGAATCAGTTCTCAGCTACTACGACTGCAACCTCTTCTAAGCATACAGAGATTCCTGAGATTGGCCCAGACAATTCGATGAGTCAAACGCCTACTATGCTTCCTAGAATGGAAGGTTACTTTGATTCCAGAGACAGAATGGAAGGTAACATTGATTCTAGAGACCTTTTCAGAGAACTGAATCCATTCCAGGCAATTAGAGTTGGAAAACCTTCTGCACAGATCAAAGCAGCTGGTAATAAAAATGTAGAATATCAGAGGCGTCGAGAGAACAGTGCCTCAGGGCCTGGAAGATCCTCACTTCCACTAGTTTTGAAAAATCGATCTCCTTGCAACGTGGTTCATAGCACAAAGCAGAACAACTATGCAGAGGGTCATATACCAAGGAACAATGTAGGAGCTGAAAGGATTAGCAAATCATCTCATTCCTCCAATTCAGCTGTAAAAGGAAGCTCTGAAAGTCCAAACATCGTACTTTGGTCCGTTTCTGGCAGTTCATGCTCTGCTGAAGCAGATACTTCTGCTAATGAGATACTTCATACAGAAACTGGAGGTATTAGGAGCCATGCTGCACGAACAGATAGCCATGGTGAGTTAGACGGGCGTCATGCTAACACTACAGCAAGCAAACCGCCTATCCTGATTCAGTCAGCAAGTAATAATATGCCAGAAAAGAGGATGATGCATGAACCGAAGGAACATGGGAAAAATATCAATGGTAAATACCGTAGGAAAAAGGGCATACAGGATAGATTTATGGGGATGAATATAGCGTCAGAAGATCAAGATTCTTCTCCATCAGAAACTAGGCCAAGGCTTGACCCAATGCTCGATGATGTGGCAGAATGGGAAATTCCATGGGAACACCTTATCATTGGCGAAAGGATTGGATTAGGTAATAATCTAAACTGACACGAGAATGCAGGAGTCAATTATTTGAAAATATCAAAGATTTGGTTGTCTTAAGATTTTCAGTGTAATCATGTCATCTTTGGTGCATTTCAATTTAAGATACTGTTCTGGCTGATTTCTTAGAATTGTTTTAGGACTTCTGACTCATTCTCCTTAGAAGAAAATTTAAACAAGGAATATGCCCAAGATTCATCCTTACTTCGGTTCACCTAGCTCTCACTAGTTACTGACCTTACTTTTCCTCATGCATAGGTTCATATGGTGAAGTGTACCGCGCTGATTGGAATGGGACGGTGAGTAATATCCTTACACAGATTTTAATTTCTCAAATATGAGCTCGTTACTTCTCACTGAAATAAGCATTTGGCTAATTGGTTTGGAAAAGTAGAAAACCGTAACTATGTATATCTTAATTTTATACGTCTCTGCATTCTTGTTTGTGGAATGTCATTCCTTTCTGTTCTTTGGCATAATGTGCCATTGAGATGAATGCAATCCCGTAAAGCAAAAATGTATCATCTTACCTCTTCTTCTAGTCTCTTTGTAGTTGATGGGAAGTTGGAGGGTACTCCATGGTTGCATGATGTTAAACTGCATGACCAAAACAGAAGGTCTATGTACTCTCCAACTAGTCTATAGCTTTTGCGGGAAGGCCCTATCTTGCTCACAGCAGCCTTGCCTGGAAATTTGACACCAGAACAAAGGATTATGTCAGGTTGACAACTAGTCATAAAATTTCTTCATTTCTTTTATGGAGCTCCCGTGCTTCATAAGCTAACCTCATTCTTATCAGAGAAGGCTTGGATGATGATGATTATCATTAGCTCTTTCTACCGTCGTAAAATTTCCATTTATTACTATGAAAAGAAAGAACCATATCTTATTATCAGTCTGAAAGTTGCAAACCTACCAATCAAGCAAGAGAGAAGAGAAAAAATACATGCTTGGTTCTTATCAATCTACAAAAAGGTAGGTCCTATGTAGATAATATGGTGGAATTTAGAAACTAACTAATGTTCATTTCTTACTGTCATGTTGATGGACGTCGGTTCAGATGCATTGAGTTCAATTGGAGATTGCTTCCAATTAGGATCAATTTGAGACATTGGGTCCCATTAGACTATGGGTTCATTTAGTTGTTTTTTGTTTGTTTATTAGGCTTGGTCGATTGTTTTATTTATTACAATAAGGATTGGTTATATTTGGTAATCCTGGTTTGAAGTGGTTTCTAGAAGCGGGGGCAGGAGTGGAGGAGCACGATTACTTAAAAAGAGTCTAAAATTAGATGTCAAGGTAAATAATCATTAGTTTCTTGCTACTTTGATGAACATGTATTAACAATTGTCCAACTTTTTCCCTAGAATTTATGTTCTCTTTTAAAATTCTGGTCCTTTTATGGGAAGCGCTCATGTCGTCGCGAAAATGCGCTTCCGTCACCGGAAAATGAGCTCCCGT
Organism: Iris pallida; assembly: GCA_029216955.1. Lineage (NCBI taxonomy): Eukaryota > Viridiplantae > Streptophyta > Magnoliopsida > Asparagales > Iridaceae > Iris > Iris pallida. Next base: position 26,762,260 of record JANAVB010033219.1, on the reverse strand, counting down.
TTTCGGAGCAACGAGCTCCCAAGTAGCTCCTAAGTAAGAACTGCCGAATCACGGTTCTTAGTGAGATTCGTTGGCCTCCTAGGAGATTATGGCTTCTAAGTTCTGGGTAGACAAAGATTTGTGAGGCTATATAAACAGATGTAGCCACTTATCTTTGTTAATTAAGTTAGTGACTGAAAATTCTTTCTTGTTCATGGTGTGATTACCTAACCTAGAATGATATCGATTTTCTTATTCATCTACTTCTCCAAACCCTAATCCTATATATAGGCACATTACCCGCCATATTTAGTTATCAAACAACACTGGTAACCATTCTTTTCCTTTCACTACCAACCATATCCTATATCCTGGACCCTCCATTTTCCAACTTTAGGCCCTCATCACTCTAATAGTTCCTCTCTCATTGGATAATTCTCAAAATCCAAAGTCAAAGCACCTAAAAGCCTATTCTCCACTATTACATCCAATACTCAGTCATCATCAAATAGATCAAAAACGTGTTGTCTAGTCGTGGTAGTTTGTCGTACCTTGGACTCGAAGGCTTTGTACCAGAGGAGCGTCTCCCTTCGAACGAGTTTTGGGCGTGCACTATATTGCGTAGATTGATCTCATCGATTCTCAGGTATAAAACCCTAACTGCATCTTGTTGTTTTTAGTTGCAAAATTTTGTGTTATTAAGGTTATCATCTAATGTAGATTCCCACAATCTTGATTACCTGCTTGTTTTATGTGGATGGCTATTGAATCCTTTACATCTTCATGCTAGAATTGCACTAGTCTTGTCCATCTTAGATCCCTTTAGGTATTGTCTTGAATCACATGCCAATATGTGTTAAGTTATGAACTAATAACTGGCATGAACATAATAGGATATCACAATATACAAATTACTTTGCTGTATATTATTAAACCCTTTTACATGTGTATTAATTAAGGATGAACTTCTTAGGCACGTTGGGACCAGGTGAAATGGTTTATTTTGTTTGTGAGTAATATTTATTAGTTAAAAAGGGTGATTTCTTGGAAAGAAAGTGAATATAATCTTCAAATCTAAAGGATTTAGCATTAAAATTCTGGATAATCGATATCTGCTTTAAAACTCCTATGTTCTAGACTTCTAGCAATGAAGCAAAGTTGCAGAAAATAGAGACATTAGAATTTTCAATTATTGATTTGTAAGAATCATGTTAATCATGTACTAATGATGATCACATTGTGTTAGTGCTTGCACGAATATGTTATTCGTGACTATAATGTTTTACTAGAAAGCTTAATATGTTATTGTTAAAGTATCTGCTACTCCACCAAAACTTTAGAGTTGCAGTGAGGGTTGTAAAATTAAATTATCCTAGCGTGAGTAACATATGTCAAAGGTCTATTTTGGATAGAGCATGCGGTGGTATTCTTATTTATTATATTTTATTATAAATATGCTTAAAATGCATGCCGGAAGGAGAGGGATTGAACCTTGTTGCTCCAATAATACCATAGAAGTCAATACCACTGTAAGAGAACTCTAAAGTTATGGTGAGGGGTGAAGGTTATATATTTATATTGCTCTAACAATTATCTTTCAACAATGTGTTACTCATAGTTTACAGTATCGGCCGATACCGATCCGATACGGCCGATACAGATACGGTTTGACATTTCCCGATCCGATACCAACCGATATTGATCGAAACCGACATTGGGGGTATCTTTTCCGGTCAATTCGGCAAAGAAAATTGAACGAAAAAGACAAATCAACAAGTGTTTAAAGCATAATAAGATTGTAAAAGCATGTAAAAGAAGAAAAAAAATTATCTATTGCATGAAAACCAATCGGTAAGGTTGACTACTATTTTATTTAATTTCAAAACTACTAAGAAATAACACTGGAAATACTTAAATTTATGCCTAAATGTATAAAATATTTTTTTTAAATGTTAATAATTTATTAATAACTATTTGTTTTCCGATACAAAAAAATTCGATACTCCGATCCGAAACCACTGATACTACCGATATCGCCGATACCAATACTCATAGAAATGGTCTGATACCGATTCTGCGAACCTTGATGTTACTAATACCTGACCTGTTACCTACCTTGAGAATTTAATACTCGAGAATTTTCAATTTGTGCATTTCATATTTGGGGATATTCACATATATTTTCTTGTTTTTTTAAAGATTCTTTAATCGTTATAGTAAATCTAAAGAACATAAGGTTCTTAATCATCTTATCTAAAAAAGATTTTAAAAATTGCAAGATTAATGGGACTACACAATTATTTCAATTTTTCTTAATCATCTTATCTCGACATTGATGAAGGTTGATCTTTTCAATAAGAAAGTCTTTCTTCTCTCTTTTGTTTCGACGTTTTTTATTCGTTCTTCGGTAGGGTATTTTCCTTCTTCGGCTTCTCACTTGAAGTTCAATATGCACGCAACCCAAAAAATTCGTGTCATCTCTAAAACGTGTTAGACATGTATTGGACACTCCACAAACACTTAAACGTACACACCTTATTATGTATTGACACTATGTCGTCATGTCTGAAACTTGGCATGTCATATTCGTTGCGTATATAGTGGATTTAGATAACCATGGTTGTCTTTCCTAATGTGAGAAAATCTTTTCTTACTCAGAGAAATATGCTTTGACTTTGGGTAATATAAGTTTTAGTAAATATATGTTTTCCTTAACCTACCTACTGCAAATCCCAAAAGTTTAGTCTTGAGACCCCCATCTTGTCGCCTAGGCTTTTCAGGGCTTTGCCGCCTCACTGCCTCGTGTCGCCTTAAAAACTTGTCTCTTGGTGTTGACGTCTCCGGCCATATCGACATTAGTATATTTAGTTAACTTTGGATCGTTACTTCCGAATGAAAACCTTCAACTGGAAGTACCATGGAGTACCTCAATAACTATTTGACCGCGCTATAATATATCCTCTCTCCCGATTGGAGAGATACCAACTCATTGTTCTGATTGCACGAGCAATGTCCGGTCTCATAATAACCAAACATACATAACACTATCCACTCCTGAAGTATATGACACCTCTATCCACTCCTGAAGTATGTGGCACCTTTTTTATATTTGCTTTCTCCTCGATCGATGGAAACTGCTCGGTGCTAAGCTTGAAGTGAGAGGCAAGTGGAATGCTCACCTTCTTGGAACCGTCCATACCGAACCTTTGAAGTAAAATCCTTACGTATTTCTCCTAGGACAACCACAAAATCGTCTTCCCTACGCCTAATTCCATCATTGAGAAACCATGCTCAACTAATACTTTAAATCTTCTATCTTTGAAGTATTGTGACCTATCAGTAGCATATCATTCACATAGAGAAATAAAATGAAATTATCTTTGACAAACTATTTCACGAACACAGTAATCATGATCCGACGTCGTCTTCGCATAACAATGCTCTCTATAAATGACTCGACTTCTAATATCACTGCTACGGAGCCACCTTCAATCCACATATGCCCTTCTCCAATCGACAAACAATGTATTCTTTGCTCTTCTCACCGAAACCCTCATACTGTTCCATGTACATCTCTTCCTCTAGATTGCCACGTGGAACACCATCTTTTCGTCCATCTGCTCGACCCAACACTTGTACACGTATGGACGACATCTTGACAACATGCAAGAAAATATCATCGAAATCCACTCTCTTTCCTTGACTGTACAATTTGACTACCAGACGTGCCTTGTACCATGGACGAGTAGCATCATCTCCCTGCTTTACCCTGAACACCTACCGATTCTTCAAGGCCCTCTTGTCCTTAGGCAGCCACATTAGTTAATAAGTATGAGTTTCCTCTAAAGAACTCATATGTTCTCGTCTTCTAGCACCTTTGCAAAACTTACGTGTTCTCCGTTGCCAGTCACTAGAACCTACTCATTAGCTGAGTACCTCTTTAATGGTTGATATTCCTTGGTAGTTGCCCTTAAGGGAACCTTTGGTGTCGACTTTGACCGTCAACATCCTTATCATCATTCATCTTTAGGAACTGGGTTTACATGCTCATCCGCCTGAAGATCCCGTTGATTATCATCGGCAGGCTATCATCGGCATGCTAATAATCAAGGTTAAGAGCACTCTCATGTATGACTCCTATTGGTTAGGGGTGCAACTCAGGCGGGCTAAACCCGAGCCCGATCGGGTAAACCCGTTAATGGGTTGGGTTAGGGTTGAAAATACTCGAGTTTGGGTTAAAATATTTGAACCCGATCAAAAATCAGACTGGGCTCGGGTTTATGTGTTGGGTTACCCAAAGAACCCGATACCCGACACACATATATATATATATATATATATATATATATATATATATTGGAAAAAAGGTAAATTTTATTCCAAAGAACACAGAAATCGTACAACATACAATCAAAGTGGGGACTCCCACTCATCCAGACCTCATAACATTTACATCAAATTCTATGTTATGAAGCATGCCCACCAGAGGTGTAACCAGTCCCTCGAATATCCGACAGTTTCGTTCCCGCCAGACATGCCAAACCGAAGCAGCCAGACGAACCCTGGTGGTCCGGAACCAGTCCTCCCCTCGTCCTCTACTATCGCGGATCACCGTAATGATGTCCCCAATACTCTTCCCGGAGTCCCAACCTCCTAATATTCTACTCTGCTCCTTCCAGATCTGCCAAGCCAGGTCACACTCAAAGAAGATGTGGCTGATAGATTCTTGCTCCACCCCGTACAACACACACTTGGGGTCTGGGACCGGCACTCCAAAAGAACACGACCGATCTCTAGTAAGAATGCGACCCAAGAGGAGTTTGTAAATACAGAGCTGCATCTTCCTTGCCAGGCCCTTGCACCATACAAATTCGTAGTTAGGACTCTGAGGAAAAGTGCGTCTGATGAGATTGTAGCAACTCCTGAATTGGAACTCCCCAGTACCCGGGGACGCACCAGTCGGCTCCCAAATCCACCGATCTGCAGGCAAGTCCGGATCAATGGCAATATTGCTAATGATCTCTCCCAACTCCATGGTAAAACGATAGGATTCCGGCCTCCACTCCCCATCGCGAATGATCCGACTACACGTCAGGCCCCGCCTGTCTTCATGGTGAGTCTGAGCCCCCCTAATGTCCAATAGTGAGCACCAATCTATCCAGGGATCTCGCCAGAGGTCCGTTCCAGACCCATCATTCATGACCTTCCTGATAGAAGACTTGAGAATCCCCCTGTGTCTCAGGACAGTCTTGAACGGGACGGAATGATTGTTGTCAGTAGTACACGTCCACAAGTTGTCCTGCTTCACATATCTGTTATGCATCCAGGCAGCCCAGAGAGACCCCCCATTAATGAATTTTCATGCCAGCTTAAGCGCGGAGGCCTCCCGAATCTCCAGCAGCGGCCTAATCCCCACTCCTCCCTCCTTTCTGGGACGACAGAGCTGATCCCAAGAGATAGCATGCATACCCCCTCTCCAAATGAAATCTGCACAAATCCGATCCACTTTCCTAACAGTAGCGATAGGAAGGAGGATGGATTGTAGCCAGAAATGGGCTACAGCTGTAATCACTGACCGTACCAGCTCAATGCGACCGCCAAAAGACAATCCCGAGGCTTGCCAACCTTCCACTCTCCTCTGGACATACTCCACCAAACTATGACAATCCTGATCCCGCGCATAGTTGACCGTGAGGGGTACTCCTAAATAGCGCACCGGAAGATCACTCCTCTCGATACCCAGCACGTCAGCCCGCTCCTCCTTCTGGGGACATAAGGAGCTGAAGTACACCCGGCACTTCTCCCTGTTCAGCTGAAGGTCCGATAGAGAATGCAACTCTCCCATAATCTCTGCAAGCGTCTGCATACCCTCCATCGAAGGCCGGATAAACACCAAGAGATCATCAGCATAGATGAGGTGGGTGAGTGGGGGATCCACCCTCCAGAACAGTGGAACCAGCCTCCCTCGGTGCGCCGCTAAATCCATCAGGCATGTGAAGTATTCCATAACAATCATGAACAGATAAGGAGACAAGAGGTCGCCTTGCCGAAGCCCACGATTACTCTGGAAATACCCATAGGGGATGCCCTGAATGAGAACCGAGAAAGTGGGGGATGTGATGCACTCTCGTATCAGGCCAACCCAATGGTCCCCAAAACCCATGGCGGACATCAGATGGCAAAGGAAGTCTCGGTTGACCATGTCATACGCCTTCCTCAGATCCAGTTTCACGCAAGCCTTCTCTCCTCCAGGTTTGTTAAAACCTCTCACCATCTCATGGGCCAGGAGACTATGCTCAGCAATCAATCTTCCCTTGATAAACGCAGCCTGGTTCGGAGAGACCAAGTCCTGCATGATCTCCTCCATACGCCGGCACATAATGTGCGTAATTATCTTATAAAGATAATTACAGCACGCAATAGGTCTGAAGTCCGTCAGCGCTGTCGCTCCCTCCTTCTTAGGCACCAAGGTCAGGAATGTGTGGTTCAGCTCTTTCAGCAGCTTTTCGTTGGTGAAGAATTCCTGCACCACCTCCAATACCTGATGCTTCAGAGTGTCCCAGTGGCGTTTGTAGAACCCACTGCTAAAACCATCCGAACCTGGAGCCTTGTTGGGATCCGCCAGCTTGACAATAGCTTCCACCTCCTCCAATGTAACGGGAGCAAGAAGAATACTATTCCCGTACGGAGTCACCAGTCTCTTCGTAATGATCTCTGGGAATACAGACAAGTAGTCAGTCTGAAAATACAACTCAGAGTACCTGACCGCCTCGCCCTGTATCACAGCCGGCTCCCCCACAAGATTGTCCTCCACATCTAGAAGCCGGGAGATGTGATTCCTATGCTGCCTGGTCCGGATGACATCATAGAAGAACTTGGAGCACCGGTCGCCGTCCTTGAGCCAGGAGCATTTGGCACGCTGAGCCGTGCTGATCTCCTTTTGCAATCGCAAGATGCTGACTTCTTCAATCAGTTCCTTCTCTCTTGCCGCCAAGTCTCCATTGAGCATGTCAGCCTGCATGTCTTCCTGGATAGCTCGCAATTCCACCTCCTTATCTTCTAAAGAAGTCTTCGGCAACCCCTTCACCCAACTCCGAAGAGCCTACTTCGTGGCCTTGAGACGACGGACCAATCGGAACTGGGCCGTCCCCTCCTGACCACTATCAAGCCCCTCTGTGACAGCCTCCAGGTAGCCCTCTGAGAGGTACCAACTGTTGTTGTACCTAAAAGGACGGGACTTTCCAGGAGTCCGACAAGTGAATCCAACCCGGATGGGGGAGTGATCACTCGTCCCAGCAGCCAAGCCCTCCGCCGAAGTGTTAGGAAAATGACGGAACCATTCCCCATTACCCAAAGCTCTATCAAGCTGGCACGCAACCCTATTCCGAATAGCTTTGTTATGCCAAGTCCAGATGAAGCCAGATCGAGATAGTCCCTGGAGCCCCGCCTGGAGGAGACATCTCTGAAAATCATATATGATAGAGTCTGGAACTGGCCGACCTCCCACCTTCTTCCCACGGTGCAGAAGGGCATTGAAGTCACCGATCATCAGGAGAGAAAGGGACGCCGAATCAGCTGCAGCTGCGACCCGGGAAATGTCACTCCAAAGGGATTTCCTCCTCCGTCTGTCGTTGTGGCCGTAGACTGCCCCCAATAAGAACCGGAAGCCACCCTTGTTTGAATATATATATATATATATATATATATTGGAATAAGGGTAAATTTTATTCCACGCAAATCACGGTATCGGTATTACAATACACTATTCTTACATCTCCCTCCCCAGTTAAGGGGCCATTACAGATACATCGAATTCTATATATATATTGTTTTCATACTTCTTAAATAAAAAGTTTAAATCCTAAATTTTTTCACCCAAACTCTTCAACTCCTTATCCTAAATCTTATTTTATCTTGTATTTTGTAATGATATAGGCTTGATTATATTTGATTATGTGTTTAATATTACTTTTATGTAAAATTATTTCAAATATTATATTAGAACCCGATGAACCCGATGGACCCGACCCAACCCAATCCTCCGGGCTTGGTCTTGGACTTCATATGTTGAACCCGAGGTCGGGCTCGGACTAGGCTTATGATTCATCGGGATGGGCTCGGGTTGATCTCAAGCCTGACCCAACCCAGCCGAATTGCACCCCTACTATTGGTCTAGCTCATCTACAATGATAAGGGGAACTAATTTGATCTCGGATAAGTCCTCAACCTTAGACGGCATCTTGGAGTCCCAAATATTAGTCAGTGTCTGGTCCTCGACGAACACATTATCACGACTTTTGATGTTCTTTTTCACTACTAGATCGTAGAGCCTTTAACCAAATTCGTCCCTACCATATCTTACAATGACATACTGTCCTTTTGTCTTGTCTTCGCCTCTAGCTGGACCTCTATTCTTTTGGCACTTGCATAAAAGCTTTACGTCCAAATACCTTTAGTCGATTGTATGACGGTACCTTACCTTGCGACATAGCACTAGCAGAAATGTTAATAACATTAGTTGGGTAAAGAGCCTCATACCAGTAGCTGTCCAACAACTTTGCTTCAGATAGCAAACGCTGCACCCTCTCCACCAGTGTCTGCTTTATGCACTCCGCTACAGTATTGAGCTGATGGTCTTTGGCAGAGTTTTGATGTCGAATCCCTTGCTGTTTGCAATACGCATCAAGGGGACAAATATACTTGCCTCCATCATTGGAGCGAATATTTCGGCTTCTTATGGGTCTCCCTTTCAATAGAGGTCTGAAACTTCTTGAAAGTATCCAGCACCTAATTCTTGGTCTTTATAGCATAGATCCAAATTTTTCTTCAAAAATTATGAATAAAATTTACAAAATAAGGAGCATTGTCAAGTTTTTTTTCCTCCACCTTTACATGATCGCAGACGTCCGAGTGAACTAACTCGAGCAACCCTGGTTTCCATGGAGACGGGTGACTCTAAAATAACACCATATTCTACTTTTCAGTCATGTAATGCATGTATCTCTCTAATTTTTAAGCATCAAATCTAGAAACAGCTTCTTGATTGCTAAGTAGCTCATCCCCTTCTCACTCATATGATTGTGCTGCTTTTGCCACAACCGGGTAGACACATCGTCCCTGACTGTGTTAACCTCCTGTGCACCCCTTTCGCTCCCCTCCATATAATAAAGTCAAATATTTTGTTTCCTATGGCAATAACCATCAAATTCTTGCTTAGTTTCCATTGATCATTTCCAACGAGATTGAAGAATCCTTCGCTAGTGAACTTGCCAACCGAGATAAGGTTGAAGCGGATGTCAGAAACATGTTAAACACCTCTGAGGACCAACGTGACTCTAGTGTTGATCTTCAAATAAATATGTCTAATGGCAATCTCATTCGAGATGTTTCCTTTGCCCATCTTCAATACTCCACAGTCTCATGTTGCGCATGCGACAAACAATGCCTTATGTTAAATGTGTGTGCGGAAGCCGCCGAGTTAGATACTAATATCACCACAGACTCATATCAGTGCAGTTCATGGTAACCTTGTCACATACAATGATGATGTTACCTCCCAGTAATGACACTCCAACTGTAGTGTTCTCCCTATTTTGCTTTCCCTTGTCGCCTCTATTTGTTCTCTTTTCTAAGCGAAGTAGTTTCTTTTATATGACCCTTCTTACCACTATAATAACGCTCAGGGTTAGACTTTCCATTGCTCTTGTCACTGCCTCTTGGACTTCGACTTTTGCTCTTCCTTTGTTTTCTGAGACCAATGTCTCAGAATGTGATGATGAAGGCGCACCCTAAAATTATATCCACAACTCCTCATTCAACATCCAACTCTTGGCGAACTCAGAGTAATAACACTATCAGGAGCAGAAGTGATCATGGATCACCTTGACATGCTTACTTAGTTGACTCTCCCCGATTGAAGTCGGTCTATATTGACCGTAGGATCGTTTCTTGGACGATCTAGTACCGCACAATCTAGCCGTCCGCTTCTTCTAACCCAACTTGGACTCGGTTTCCTAGTCCTGACCTGACCCAATTCCCTACCCTTATCCAATGTGTATAAATAACAACACTACAACTGTTATTTCGTATTGCAATTCACAACAATTCGATTCCTCGTCTCCTTCTTCGCGTCCAACATCGTGTCCTATGTTTTTTTTAATCCCAACTAGACCACCATCGCATTCGTAACCCTTTCCTCTGTCACCTGAGACCCTGCGATCTACTTCTTGACAACTCAGTACTGGCATGATCTCGACTCCCAACTAATACCACTTGTCCGATTTTCCAAGATTCTTGCCAGTGTACCCAATAGAGCCAGTCCTGTATATTGTCGTCAAACTTGACTCTCATTGGCAAAAAGTGATCACTTTGCCTTAGAACTCAACGTGATCTGCTACTAAAGTCCCCTCCTTGTACCTCAAACCCATAATCTAGCTGATCAAGAACAACTTGTTCTTGGCGTAGAGTGACTCCAACTTATTCCACAACAATCACATGAGTATCGTGTGCGATGTGGTTAAATATGTTGTCATTTACAAAGTATTGGATGTATCTGTAGACTTGTACATGCTTGAAATTCTACTCAGTAGATTTATCCCTGGGCTTCTTAGACACAACTGTCACGTCCCGCTCCCGTAAGAGCGATCGTCCTCGCTAAGGCGTGATGCCGCACGAGCCTAAATTGCGCTCGTGCAAGGCGGGTTCCATAACGGCCGATTACAGCGGCTGCGACGGGGTCGTCGCACAAAAGTCCCAAGCAGAGACATTGAATAAGCCAGCGGAAATTTAGAACAAAACACAAGTCATTCAAAAGAGGCTCTTCATTGATATTGAAACAAAGATTACAATGGGACGCAAGGCCAAGATTACAAGTCACTCAAGCTCACTCTTCTCACATTACAAGTCACTCAACTCACTCTTCTCACATTACAAGTCACTCAGCTCTCTCTCAATACAATTCTTGAGCCAGCGGATGCTTCAGATAGGCGACGTCCATACATTATGTCCCGTATAAGTCCATACTCCATGCGGCCGCACGGCTCGAATCGCCAAGGAACTCCGTGCCTCGACGCATCCAAGCGAGCTCCGCGCCACGAGCTTCTATCTGTGCCTGCACATGAAAACTGTGTGGGTGTTAGTACTCAACTGTATTGGTGGAATGAGCTCCTCGCCTATCCATACAAAACCGACACGTTCATTTACTTTGTGCAACATAACCCTTTTGATTGTCTTTCTACTCTTGTCTTAGGATCGGTTTTATGATAGACGTCTTGGCCTATTTTGTGTCTCTAGACCATCCCGTGCTTGCAACAACAACGCCAACACATACTTTGCCTTTACACCATTCTCGTACCAACAATGTTAACCTATCAAGTCGTATTTGCCTTACGGCCGAAAATCAGAGACGCGACTACGCGATAGTACCCAATTTCCTTGTGACCGTGCTACAAATCTATCGTGTCGTGCCTTGTAACTCAGTGTGACTTAACCATATCGTCGCCTCGCGGCCCTTGCTACTTTGATCACCAACTGACCCAATCAAGACTTGTGGGCTAAGTGTCACTCGACCGACTTTGCCTTGCGGCGTTTCCTGACTTAAACTCAAGATGACTCAAATCCAAACTATGCAACTTATATGCCGACAACTTAAGGCTCGACGCCACATCTCGTGCCGAAGCACGCAGCCTACGTTGAAGCCAAATCTTAGGCCCAACATTGTGTTCTAACTGTACACACACATTCAACTCGACTCAATCCAAAGGCACACATGCGGGTTGCCGCCATGCCGACTCATCTATATGAACTGGTCACTAACGTCCAGCGCTATCCTGGACTCCGTAGCATTTGTTAGACGGACGCCCCTTGCCAGCGCGAGTAGCGAGCTCCGCTGCAAGTCCCCGCCTAACCCGTGCGGTCATCCATCACTGCTAATAATGTCTCTATCGAAACGATCCCGTTGGCCGCCTGGATCGCCGTTCGAGAAACAAACTCACCTTGTCGACAAGTTGTCCATGACCATGCAAGACTCGACTCAAACTGACGTCTCACACAGTCATTCTACCTCTAGTGTTACCATCTCTTTCAGGACCAAGTTCAATACTTCTCACATCTGAGACCGCCTCGACGACCCGTGGTCTCGAGCATTCTTCTTTCTTGCCCTATCTTTTCTTTCAACTCAGGAACAACTATTTGAAGTCCTTTTTCCAAACTCAATGAATCAACCGTAGCCCGTGCCTTAGAAACACTAAGTCCGTGACATCCTGCCTTACGCTAATTGGTGTTTTGGGTGATACAACCGTCCAAGACATACCTATACAACGGGCCTTGCGATCGTGAAACCAAGTAATTTCGACAACCGCAGAAAATATGGGACAGTGCTAAAAAAGACTTCGATAGCCTAACATAACTCAGCCTAACTTAATCGTGCAACAACTTGACGAGCAAGGACTGCGTCAAGCCTTGGACGATAGGACCGTGCATGCTTTATGAAGCGTTTCTGCGGACGACGCCTATGACTTAGGCTAACTCTTAGCTTGTGACGAAGATCAACTTTTCCTTCTCCCAAGCCACGGGACGAAGGACCGCGTGTCATTTTCAAAGCACGCCGTGCACCAACTCTAAGTCGACCGTGGGACCTTTCCATATTCTAACTCAATTCGACCCGTCGGAATTATTTTCTTAGCTATGTGGATTCGTCTCTTTTATTATCAAGTCTAACTTGTGCAAGTTGAAAATATGTGATTTATTATGTGAAGGCTAAGATGAGACAAGTTTACCGAAACTATCCCACCTGAGCGAGGAGTCGCCTCGACCGAGCGATGTCTCCGAGCAAGCCGTTGCAAGGCTAAGTCTGAACGCCGTCGGCGTTTCGATTCCTCCGATTGACTGAGCGGGACGGGGCACTACAACAACCATTGCTGGATGCAACTTCTTCACGAAATAAACTTTCATCTTACTTAATTACGTGTAATAATTTGTGTTGTTTAGGTTGATCATTCAAGCAAGTTTTGCTTCCATTTTTTTATTTAATTAATTTGTCGAACACCTGACGTAGTGATACACTCTGTTGGGAACGAAGTGTGGAACGTAGAACATTCTTCATCCCCGCCTGACAAGTATCACGGGCTTTTGAGGAGTGACGAATGAACGAACTTGCAGAGCACAAATCACAACCACACTCCACAGTCACAAAGATCTTACGTGAAAACCCAAATCCAAAGAAAACCACGTAGCGATTTGGAGACTAACATTGAAAAGCCTCCACTAAGAATATAAAGTTACACAACTCCTATCAAACTTCTCACCCTAATCGAATATGAATCACCACAATTACTCAAGTAAGAATGGATTACAATGGAGAATGACACATAATTAGTGGAGAACGACATCACGAAGACGATCCGCTTTGTCAAAGCCGACGAGACAGGCCTCCTCGAACGATCTCCTCCATCTTGATCTCTTTCGAATCACCTATCTCCTTCTCTTGAAAGTTACACTTATTGCATTGTTGTACTAGTGCCTCCAATTGGCTTAAGCAATCCTAATATAACCATCCCTCACAATTCTACAAGTCTGGAGCGATCCAGACTATCAGAAACAACGAATTAAATCTGACACATTCGCGAAAATGCGCCTAGAACCGCAATTTCGGGCTTGCAATCAGAATTCTGCTACTTGAAAATCGAAAATCCCGGTCAGAGACAAGCAAAATTCTAGTTCCTTGCACACACTACTCGTTGGAAAACCGGAATTCCGGTCAACCCCAAGCATAATTCCTGTTTGGTTGCTTTGGTTCTAAATAAGAACCCCAGAACCCCTTCGTTACCTTCGACCTCCCCGATTTTCTCCGAACATCGGTTGACACTCATCGCACTCCAGGTTTTCTCCACATTGGAAGGGAACCCACCCCATCACAAGCTATACATTGCGTTGTTGTTTTCCTCCCAAAACCAACATGTCAGCCAACATTCCTAACATATCGTCCGACATTAAAAACAATGATTATTATCATGGCCTTAATATTAACACATTCGGGTTTCAAAAGTTTCCTTCATGGCACATAAATTAGACTAAAAAATCATTTACATATTTTAGCCAATTATGGCACATTTAAGCAAAATATTTGAAAGTTGAAGAAAAATATTTGAAAGTTGCACACCTTTCAGTTAAATTTCAGCCTGGTTTTGAGAATTTTTGGAAGATCTTAAATGGCCTGATTTATTTGTGGAGGTTAATGGCTGAAACCGATACCATCTTGCAATTTTGAGAACTGTTGCGATCTAATACAGGCCAATGTCTGGAACATTTTCCAATTTTTGGACCTTGGTCTTTTTCATTCCCTTTTTGTTTCTCTCTTTAGATATACACACTTAAAAAGATTTTCTTTATATTGGCACGAAATTGACCTAAGGTTCCTCTAGGAAGTTACTCTAACTTCTTCCGAGTTCCTCTTCAACTGATGCTTGTCCGTGTGCTGAAGTGTGTGTGTCTAAGACACTTATAGTCCATACCAGTTGTGATCCATCATTCATTATGAATAAATTTGCTAGAAACATTCTTACTATATTTGTATGTATTACACTACATGTGGAATACATGATCCATGTGTTCGTACTTGTCATGCATTTCGGTTGCTTTTGATGACAGGAAGTAGCAGTGAAGAAATTCTTAGATCAAGACTTTTATGGGGATGCTCTGGATGAGTTTCGAAGCGAAGTAAGTAGATTGAATTTTTCCCCAGCATGCTCGAATATATCTTAGATAGTTTCTTTTAGTGTTAATCTATATCTTCCAAGAATCAGTAACGACAGATTATTTCACTCTTTAGGTGCGGATAATGCGTAGGTTGCGTCATCCAAATGTTGTTCTTTTCATGGGGGCTGTTACTCGTCCTCCAAATCTCTCAATTGTGTCTGAATTTCTTCCAAGGTAATAAATGTTTCATTTCTCCACATTAACAGCTGGAAGAGTGATATTTGAAAGATGGTTTAACTTCTCAACCTCAATCCAAGTTGCATAAGTAACTATACATGATTATATGAGCTTGAGATTGTCCTCAACTCTTCTTGTACCCAAGGTGTGGTGCTTTTGAGATTTTTTAGTAATTCTTTGGGTGATGGAGATTGAGAATGCACAATCACTACACTAGACATATCTATTTTCTTCAGTCTGTTTGTCTTAGCAGCTACCCTGTTTGGAAATGCACCTGAAATCATGGCAGTCATCCTTTACTAGGGAATTATTAAGTAGACACAGCTGAGTAGGCTGTTTGTTCTGAGTCATTGACACATACTTATTTTGCTGAAGTCATTCATGCCATATGTTCCTAATTATCTCTTGTTTCCATTTGTCCACTATTGCAGTTTACTGAATCAATGTTATTTACACCTTTATACAATAACAAGAGCATATGGTTATTATGTCTTATGCTTTAGTGACAGGTTCTGTTTATACTTCTTAAAATTCTCTAAGTGCTATTTAATCAGATAAGATTCTGGATTTGTAACTTTTCTCTACTAAAAGATTAAAAGGTATGCACGGATTTATTACCAGTCAACTAACTAAACAACAACAACAAAGCCTTTATCCCAAAATTTGGGGTTGGCTGTGTGAATCCTCTTCTGCCATGGCTATGTTAAGGGCCATGTCCTGGATAACGCTAACAAAAACCATATCTTTCTTTAAAACTTCTAACCATGTTTGTCTAGGCCTGCCTCTGGTCCTAGCGATTCCATTAACTACTATATTATCCGCCTTCTCCTTGTCAGAGCATCTATCGGTCTGCGTTTTTACATGTCCAAACCACATAGGACAAGTTTCTCTCATTTTGTCGTCAATTGGTGCCACCTCTAATTTCCAATCAACTAACCTGCATCTTTTTTTTTTCAGAGGAAGCTTGTATAGGATTCTTCATCGTCCTAATTGTCAAATTGATGAGATGCGGAGGATCAAAATGGCTCTTGATGTGGTATGAATTAATCATTGTTAGATCCATTAACTTGCTCATCTTTCTTATGTGTACTTTTATCAACTTCTCCATGCTAGTGATCACTTTGTTTCCTGCAGGCCAAGGGGATGAACTGTTTGCACACTAGCATACCTACAATTGTTCACCGGGATCTGAAGTCTCCTAATTTACTAGTTGATAAGAACTGGACTGTTAAGGTATGTAAGATATAAGCCTCCAAATTATTTGTAGTAGTATTTTTTTTTAGTTATCATATTAACTAATTTTTTTGGGATAAAGGCTTTGTTGTTGTATTTTTTAGTTATCATATTAGTAGCTGAGTGGAAGTTAAATCTCATGGGCATATCGAAGGACTAATTATAGTTGTCGACTTTATCTGCTGCTTTTATGATGTGATGAAAGAGCCAAAGCTGTGCTATGTGATAACCTACTATTAGATATACTACCTTCCAAATGAGGATGGATTGCTTGGGGCCGCTGATGATAAAATGATTAATTTCCGTCCTTTTATTGGTAATATTTGCGTCATAATGCACAACCACCCAGACAGTATCGTTGATAGTCTCTTGTGTTTTGCTAGCTTTATCACTAGGATTTTTTTAGTCAGTTTATGTGTGAATTTGCCGTGAACTCCATATTTTTAGCATATTCCATGTCAACAACATTTTTGTTGAAGAGTACTTTAGTTATTTTATTTTCAGCACATTAATTATGTATTCTCCTAGGATTAGAAATGTCTTTTAATATGCTTTGTATTTCCTATGAATATTGGCTAAGAGCCCAAATGAAATTTGATGTCATACTATTCACAATGTCGCCTTCACTTTCAACATGGTATCAGAATCTTAGGTTCTCTTGCTATTCTCTCTTCCTTCTCTTCTTCCTCCCTTGTCCTATAAATATGTGGCAATTTTAGATTTAGATGGATACTTTTTCTTGGCGATGCTCGCGATCATATCTTCAACAGCTACTTCAGACATTTTTTCAGGATTTCTTTGGTAGTTGGAGCCCCGTCTTTTTAACTTCTCCGATGCATTAAGCTCGTTGTTTTATTAGTCTATTTTGGGATTTCTTCGGTAATCATAGCCCTGGTGTACTTTGGTTTTCTTCTTGAATGTTTAAAAGAAGTAATTTGGTTTTTTTTCTATGTTATTGAATCAAAGGAAAAAACTATAATATATAGGAATAACACATGTGTCATCCCTTTATTCTAGTAATAGAAAAACAACCTTAATTCTTTTACAACAGGCTCTGTTACAACAGAAAATAACAGATTCTATTACCAAAAAAAATAGAGAAAAAATAATATCTGAAACAGAATCTGTTTCTCCTCCTAACTATTCGAAACTCCCTATCAAGTTGGTGTGTAAATATCTATAATGCCCAATTTGTCGACGATAAACTCATAGTTAGGTTTGAACAATCCATTTATGAGAATCTCTATCTGTTGCTTTGTTGGTACGAATGGCATACAAATAGTTCATGCTTCAAGCTTCTCCTTTATAAAGTGTCTGTCAACTTCTACATGCATACAAATCTATTGGCTGAACCACAATATATTCTTGTGTTCTTGTGGTTGCGACTTTGTTTGGTTTTATCTTTGCTTATTCGTCGTTTAGGGAACTCCTGAATCCCACAGTATTAAGATACCCTTCTGATATTCTTACAAGTATTTTTTCCCCCTTCTTACAAGTTTATACTACTACTTAGGTAGTATTTCTATGTCCACTAATTACAAATAGAGTAATTTATTCATGTTGCATACTAGCCAACAGTTTTAAGTCTATGTTGCACAAATACTTCAATGGGGGAGCCCTACCTGTGTCATGAGATATCAGATACTCGAACACTCTGTTCCTTCAAGGATACGTGCCGGATGCACTTGCAATATTCCTATATCTTGGAACGCCAACATATAAGGCATATTGCGTCAGGTAGATACTTCAGTGGAAGTGTCCTTGTATAGTATTATAACAGATATAGACACTTTGATACTTCAAAGATATGTGCCCGATACACTAATTTCCTTTCTGGATTTTTAGAACACTACTTACCCTCTATAAGGTATATCATATTGCATGGGTACTTGAAAGGAAGTATTTAGTTATTTACATGTATCAGATTGTACTTGGGAATTTTGATTGTATCAAACACTTACGCTAGGACGCATCATGTTGAATGATTACTTCAATCGAGGTATGTACCTGTGCTCGGTAGTACACTTTCCTATGTATCCTGGATTTCAGAACACTACATACCCTACCTAATGCGTGTCATGTTGTACAGTTACTTCGATTGAGGTGCTGTGCATGTACCAGATTGCACACTTTATTACATATACACGATTTTAGAACACTGCAAACTTGTTGTGTTGCAAAAACATAACTTAAATGGAAGTATTGTGATTGCTCCTTGGTGGGTTGGTTGCATGAGCTTAAATTACCCAACCAAAAAGGGAGGTCTTCTGTCTACCTATCTGTCAATTAGCCTTCTAGAAATGATAACAAGGCCTCTCTTGGTCAGAAGTACCATGGCCAGGATTTCATGGCACCAACCCAGTTGGTTGTCGTCGGGTTGACCTCTCATAAAGCTGTCAATTCTTTTGCGGAGCCCTCTTGTGCTGCTGAGCCCCTTTTGATGTGAAAAGGCTGACATGATTAGGATGAAGTTGATAGTGCTTTTGCTTGCACGTTACACAATTGGACTAATTTTCTCATCGACTTGGATTCCCAAGTTATTTCTGACTGAACCTTGTTAGAAGATCTCTAAAATTTTACCCAAGTTTACTTCAACAGAATTCATTACTTAGAAGCCAGAAACTCCTAAAAGGTTAACGAATCTCAGTAAGAATCTCGATTCGGCGGTTCTTACTTGGGAGCTTGACGGAAGCTCGCTTCCCCGATAACGGAAGCTCGTTTCTCCGGCGACGGAAGCTCGTTTCTTCGACGACATGAGCGCTTCTCATAATATGACCATAATTTTAAAAGAGGACATAAATTTTGGGAAGAAAGTTAGAAGATTTGTAATACACGTTTATCAAAGTACCAAGAAACTAAAGATTGACATCATAAAAAATCAACATGCCAATGATCTCTCTTTAACTTCAAACTAAACTTTATAAATTCTAATAAATATTAAGATATTTATAAGTTTTGATAACAATAATTAATATACACAATTTTTTATTAGCGCACGCTCCCAACTTTAGACTCTTCTAAATAGTCGCGTTCTCCCGCCAACGCTCCCGCCCCCGCTTCCGCTTCTGGCTTCTAAGATTCATTATTTACCACCAAGGGGTGGTTCAGTGGTAGCACTGGCAAGGGAGGAAGGACTGGGCTTGGGTCGAATCCCAGTCCAAGCGAAGTCTAATTAAATGGGAGGGGGTCATGGTGCTAGTAGCCTAGGTCAAGGATGGTCATAAATGATTGGCATTATCTAAGAAAAGAAAAGAAAAGAGTTCATTGTTAGATTTTTGTTTGCATCCCTTCAAACAATTAAACTAAATATTTCTGTTGCACTGTTATTAAAATCGTATTACTCACCCCAGTTTTCGACAACAGCCTAGGCCCAAGAAAAAAGTTCATGTACTCGGACAGATTAATAGATCATGATGATCACAACCTAATAATGATTAATCAGAGCCAATTTTTGTTAACCGGTCCATTTAATCAGTTAGCAGGTCAGATTTAAAGGGATTTGATAAAACCCTAAAGAGACAATTAAAACCCATAAGAACTCAAACTAGTCCTTAAAAGTTTCTTCCTTTTACCATTTCTTTTCTTTTCTTTTTTCCTTTTCAAAGAAAGCAGTAGTATTATAGTATCTGTTTTTCTCATTTGCGTTTTCCTTTTCAATGTTCTAGGCTGCATATCTCTTTTATTTTCTTTTTTCTCTCACTTTTTGTTTCTTTATTGTCAAAATTAAGTTTCTTCTATCAATGATAGTTCTTTGTTGTCTATTTATGTTTGAACTTGTTACTATTATTCAAATTATGTTAGTGATTGTTGTTTTATAATTCTTTTTGTCAAATATGACATATATTTGACCTCCTACTTTTTAGGGATTTCCTATCTTTTCCTATTTATTGGAATTATTCATCATTTTTTAAAAGAAAAAAGTGACAGTGCCGAGTAATTACTAGTAATCTGATTACTCATTCCATGGATCTGGACCGAAAGGGTAATCAAACCAAGTAATTTAACCTTGTCTCTTGGTACTCTCCTTTTGGTGCATTTTATATTATGTGATCCAATTTATATCAGTGTCGCTTCTATTTAATTAAAACACATAATCATCATAGCCAACATGGATTGTGAAGTCAACGTTTGACTCATTTGAGCACTTTCTTATTTTCCATCTTGAATAAAACATATGCACATATAACCTAATTCCTTTAAGATGCATTATTATACCCGTTGTACTAGAATCTCTGTGTATCCCTATATTGATAGCTACCAATGTAGGATCTTATCCTCTCCTATTAATCATATGAGTTCAGCCTATTTCTCAATATGGTATTAAAGCATCGATAATCTTGGACCTAGCTCTCTTCCTTCCCCCAAAACAAAACCAATCCCCAAATCCCACCAAAATCCTAATCTCTCTTTTCCTGAACCAACAAACCCTCTTTTTCCAAGTCCATCTTACCAAAATCCATCCTCTTCAAATTCATGGGCTCCAAACTATCCTTCTTCTCCAAAGCCATTCTCTCATTGGTCAAAGTCAGAAATTATTTGCAGAAATCGTACAAATTTTGGTCTAAGAAATACATATTTTGGTATACATGCCAAAAAGGTTTAGACTGCTAACAAATGAAATATTAAACTAATTATTATAGATATTGCACCCAAGAGTTCATTAGTCAGGTAGCTATAGTTCGTGTATGTGGACCTAGTAAAAGTTAGGAGTATTATATACTATCTCAACTCAGTAAGCTTTGGTGGTATCTAAATCGATCATTTTGCAGGTTTGGTTCTAATTTACAACTGCTTGTGTTGTCCTTTAGTTCTACTTAATAGTTTTGGTGATAATAAACCCATCACTGGAATATACATGCTAGATATGCAATTCAAATGTATAAAAAAAGGGTGTCCCAGTTGCAGGAGGCTCCCAATAATGAGCCTTGAGAGGGTTATGCAGAACATGACTCAAGGGGGTCTTAGATGGTGTAATGCAGATGATTACAGAAGAATCACACTGTCGCAAGAACCCTAGAAATGTACTACATGTACGAAACTGAAAAGCAGTGGCAACAAATAACTGATGTAAATATTATTATTATTATTATGATGATGATGATATGACACGAATAAAAATCGATAAGTCAGTGATGAATCAATGAACACCAGGAATCTACCAATAGATAACCTAAAAAGTTGCAGTGATAATTGAAGCGAGGGATCGGTTAAAATTTGACCTGAGAATTCATAGAGTAAATCCACACAACCAAAACGTGCCCAAATCTTGCTATTTTTCCGCTCCGAAGCCTTGTTTCCAAGATCTAACAATCAACCTCACCTCGATGGTTGGATCACTTGTGTCTTAATCTTGACTTTGATCTTTGTTTTGTATGGACTAAGGAGACAAGGTTGGTTGATGGGTTTGGAAGAGGGAAGAGGAAGCAAGCGGGTTGTCTGGTGCCTGGGAAAGGGGAGAGGAGGGGTGATGTCCTGTGGTGTAACAACAAATGAAGAAGGGATGGGTATGGTTCAGCAGTAAGTTGAATTATGGGATGGGTCAGTGGGTTCTCTAGGCAGATGTTTGAGCTCACGGCAGTCAACGAAACAGTAAGAGGAGAGGTGAATGGTTCTTGGGAGTTGCACGGCACCAATGAAGGCAAAAAGATGGCTTACCAGCAGCAAACATAGAGGGAAGGAGCAGTTAGCTAGGTGCCAAGTAGGTAGAGAAGAAAGAAGAAATTAGGGTTAGGGTTCTAGGCTTCACACCTAATGTTAGGGCTGGCTTTACACAAAATAGCATGTCACATGCATCTTTCGACAAAAAACATCACTCAATTATTCATCAGTTTGTAAACGTCTTACTGTCTTATTACAACACTATTTATATCTTATAAGCCAGAAGCGGAAGCGGGGGTGAGAGCGGGGACGGAGGAACGCGACTACTTAGAAGAGTCTAAAGTTGGAAGCGTGATGGGAGCGTGCGCTAATAAAAAATTGTGTATATTAATTATTGTTATCAAAACTTATAAATATCTTAATATTTATTAGAATTTATAAAGTTCAGTTTGAAGTTAAAGAGAGATCATTGGTATGTTGATTTTTTATGATGTCAAGGTAAATAATCTTTAGTTTCTTGGTACTTTGATAAACGTGTACAAATCTTCTAACTTTCTTTCCAAAATTTATGTCATCTTTTAAAATTATGGTCATATTATGAGAAGCGCTCATGTCGTCGAAGAAACGAGCTCCCGTCGTCGGAGAAACGAGCTTCCGTCATCGGGGAAGCGAGCTTCCATCAAGCTCCCAAGTAAGAACCGCCGAATCGAGGTTCTTACTGAGATTCGTTGACCTTTTAGGAGTTTCTGGCTTCTAAGATTTATATACTCTTAGACTTGGCAAACAAACAAGTCTCTGAAGTAAGTAAAACGTGACCCAGCTGACTCAGACTCGAATAGACTCGACATGACTCAAAAGTCAAATAAAAGCAAAGTAAACTCAACTGGAAGATCACCCAACTAATTTGAAACTCAATGGTGTCACATTACGTGAACTGGATCTCTTTGAGAGGGTCAAGATGTCCACAACCTTACTACAGTATTAGGATTTAGGTTTTTTTATAGTGATTGTATAACCATGTGTGCAAGATGGTTTTCATTGATATATCATGATTTTTCAAACATTTAGGAAGAACAGACTCTTGCAAATTGGTGGCTTATTGTGTCCGATCTATAATTCTATGTGGACACCTGATGCATGCATACCAATTTACCAAATGCCTTGTCTCTGTCATCCTCCTAATTGTATGGTATCATGTCTTGTTTTGCAACATAGTCGACCACTTCTGATTTCTTATGACAACTAAGAGCATCATAGTGTCATTAGACCCCAGTAATGTAGGGTTTGGGGAAAGGGAGGGTCAAGATGTATGCCTCCTTACCCCCATTTAATGGAGAGGTCTATACAATTTGAACCCTCATGTGCTACATTGTAGTCACAGTGAGGCATATTCTTTAAATGTGCTTTTTTATGTTTAGTCCGAGAAAATGGCACCAGAGGTCTTTCCCCCATGCTAAAGTCCTACCTTTGGTCAATCCACTCCTTGAACCTCTCATGCAATGCATGTGATATAAAATTTTGAAGAAAGAATAACTTCCGTACTTTATGTAGGAGCTCTGTAGTTTTATAGCAATGCTGAGTAATGCTTTGTTTCTTTGTATTCTTCATAGGTCTTAATGTGAGTTGGTTTACATATGGTTTACATTTAGTGTCCTGAATGGAAAAGATAATTGCAGGTTTGTGATTTCGGGCTTTCACGCTTAAAGCATAGTACATTCTTATCGTCCAAATCCACTGCTGGAACAGTAAGTATCACTAGTTAGACAATCCTGGTTATATTGTTAAATGTTTACAGACTATCATGCTACTCAATTGAGTAAATTCTCTGTTTAGCCTGAGTGGATGGCACCGGAGGTCTTGCGCAATGAACCGTCCAATGAGAAGTAAGTCTGCTTTATAATCTTTTTAAGACACTGTTTTGTCTATGCATTAATGCCTTAGCTGCAATATTTGTACACTCCTTGGCAGAACCAGTATTCCAGTATATAGTGAATCCCCAATTATATGGAGGCATCTGTAGACAGAGCTAACCTCAGGTTAACATAAAACTAAGCATGTTTTAAGGATTCAACTTGTTCAATATAGATTTTTCGTTGCTTGTGCTTTCTATCACTATATTCGTGTGCAAAGTTAATTTAAGCTATACAGCTGTATGCAATATCACCGAACGTGTAGCGTAGATGAAATGTTGAACTTCACGACTCTTGTAACTAGGAAATAGCCAACCAAAGTTCATACATAGAAGATAAGGAGAATATATACAAGAGAGACCTAGTGTCCCACATAGTGGGCTGGTCAATAGGCACTAACTTCAAACACGCCTCCTCAAGCTGGAGCATATATGTTATGCAGTGGTAAAATGAGCATTGAAAGGAGTTTGGTAAATAGGTCGGCGATCTGATCATCTGAGTGAATGGAGTAGAGATCTGCTTGGCCATATCAGTGTCGCAAATAAAATGACAATCCACCTCAATGTGTTTGGTCGTCTCATGAAAGACCATAATGCTATCGATGATAATTGGACCATGATTGTCACAATATATAGGCAATGGCTTGGTATAGTTAACACCAAGATCCGCCATTAGAGTACGCAGCCACATCATCTCACAGAAAGTGGGGGTCATGACTTAATGCCCTACCTCAGCGCTAGATCTAGTGTCGAATTTATGTTTCTTGCTCATCCAAGTAACAAGCTTTGCTCCAACATAAGTACAATAACTAGATGTTGATCGTCGATCACTTTTCGACCCAGCATAGTTGGCATCAAAATATGATTCAATCTCGAGATATCTATGTCGTTGGTATATCCAGAGAGTTGCATCCCAATGACCCCTCTTTGGATTATCCATAAAGTGGCTAACCAGACCGACAACAAAAGAAATATCAGGTTGAGTAATAGTCAAGTAGATGAGCTTTCCAACAATTATTTTGTACTGTGACTTATCTGTAATCTCCTGATCGTCGTCAGGCCATAGATTTGGATTTTGTTCCATAGAGTATCAACATGTTTAGAACCCAGTAAGTCAGTTTCCTGTAGTAAGTCAATAGCATAGTTTTTCTGGGAGAGAATTATACCATGCCTGCTACAGGATATCTCAATTCCTAGAAAATATCAAGGGCTGGCCCAAGTCCTTGGTAACAAAGTGCTTTTGAAGGTGGGCTTTAGTCTCCCCAATGCCCACAAGATGACTACAAAACAAGAAGATATCATCAACATATACCATTATAATGACGATCCCAGACTTAATATTTCGAATAAACTTGGAGTGATCGACATGACTTCGCATAGGCACGAGGACTCTGCTTGGGACCATAGATTGTCTTCTTCAGTTTGTACACAAATTTTTTTCCCTGAACAACAAATCTTGGAGGTTGCTCCATATAAACTTCCTCTGCAAAATCACTATATAAGAAGGAATTTTTGACATCTAACTGAACCATCAGTCAATCTTGGTTGACCGCAAGAGAGGAGAACCGAAATAGAGTTGATAAGAGCAACATGAGAAAATGTCTCAAAGGAAATTGACCCCATAACCCTAGGTAAAGCCCTTTGCCACAAGACGGTTTGTATAGCGAGCAATAGATCCATTTGGCAAATATTTGAGAGTGAAAACGCAATAACAAGCAACCACATTAGTGCGGGAAGGTGTTGGAACTAAATCCCAAGTGCCACGAGAAACGAGTGCATCCATCTCCTCAATCACAACCTGCTGCCACATAGGTATAAAAAATACATCCTGGGGAGTCCTTGGAATACTAATGAAGGTAAGAGGTAATGACATCTGGTGATAAGAAGACCCCAAGGCAAGCATGTTGGACATAGTCATCCATAGTTTAAGGGCAAGGAGTACACTTGCATTTATGCAGAACAATATAAATGTCCAAATCGGAGGAGGACGGTGGAGGGTCATCAATGGGAGGTGGAATAACAATAATAGGTGGAGTAATAGTAGTTGGAGCCACGAGAGGTGGAATACGAGGTGCCAGTCGACGACGAGCATAAACTCACAAGGAGGAAAATGTAGTAATAGGAGAAGCCAAAGTAAAAGGAGAAGTAAGAAGGACGAAAGGCAATATTGTCGTAGGGATAAATAGGAGCTGCAGGAGGAGAGAAAGGAGAGGAAGAAGTAGGATCCATCGACGTAGTAGTTTGTAGTGGAGGAAGGGGAAGACCAGGGTAGGTAAGGAACCGTCAAAAGAGGAACATGAGAGGACGATTTTTCGTAGGATAATATGGTATAATCCTCTAAGAATGTAACATCGACTGACACATAGTAACGACGTGCCACATGATTATAGCAACGGTACCTTTTATGAGTATGAGAATATTCTAGAAAAACATACTTGATCGACTGAGGAGATAACTTGTCACAACCAGGTGTGAAGTTGTGAACAAATGCAACACAGCCGAAAACTCGTGGAGTCAGAGAAAATATAACCTTAGCACAAAAAAGACAAGAGAATAGAGTTTGTCCATCAAGAAAAGAAGCAATTTACCAGATAGTTTGCATTAAGAACCGCATCACTCCAAAGATACATAAGAAATTTCATATGAAACATCATAGTGCGAGCAATATCCAATAGATGATGATTTTTTCGCTCTGTGACTCTATTTTGCTGAGATGTATGAGCACATGATGTCTAATGAATGATACCCATGGGACACAATAAGTAAAGATATCGTATCTTATATACTATTAAGGCATTATCTTTGCAAAGAACTTTAATGGCATAAGAAAATTGAGTCCCGACTTCCTGATGAAATTACTTGAACATATTGAAGGCTTCAGACTGAGTATTCAACGAATAAATTTATGTAAGCTGTGAATAACGAGGGCCAGAGAAAGACGTTATTGGGCTAGGCCCCAAATATCAAAATGGACCAAAGCAAACAGAACCAAACTCCTATTGTCAACTTTAGGAGGAACAGATGCTTGATGAAGTTTCCCTAAATTGCAGGCCTCACACTGAAGCATCGAGATAGATGATTCTAATGGATGTTTAAGCTTCTGTAGAGAAGGATGGCCAAGAGGCTTATACAATTGAAGAGGGGACACTGAGGTAGCAAAAAGGGACAGCAAAAGCTATACAAGTGATGTAAATGGCCCATCTAAGTATTATAAAATTTTCATGCAAGAACCTTTTCCAATTTTTGCACGCGTCTCAAGATCTTTAAACTCATAATATGAAGAGAAAAATGTAACAGCAATGTGAAGTTCTGGTAATATGTTGACATATAGAAGGTTCATCGAAAACTGAGGTGAATAAAGCACGCGATATAGTGGAAGAGAAACGTAAACGACTTCTATTCTAGTGACTGGGCAGGCCTGGCCTTTCGCAACATAAATAGGCTCGACGTGCCCAAGCATGCATATCATACTTAAGCCAACAACAATTAAAGGAGTGGTTCATACGACCACATTGTGCACATATACGAGTACGTCAAGAGGTGTCACTATCACGTCCAATAGAAGACACATCAGACTCCCCCTGAATCATGACTATAACCTAGTATCCAACATTGTAGGCTGGTGTATAAGCACAAACATCTAACAAGTCTTGTTTTTAAGAACTGCCTCTCGAAGATCTTGCCTCCATTTTAGAATTGTTGCCACCCATTTTTCTTCCTTTTTCCTTGTTTCGTGCTAACTGTGTTTATTATTCCTGTGGAGATTTTACAGGTGTGATGTATATAGCTTTGGAGTCATCTTGTGGGAGCTTGCAACACTGAGGATGCCTTGGAGAGGTATGAACCCAATGCAGGTGGTGGGTGCGGTTGGGTTCCAAGACGGACGGCTTGATATCCCAAAGGAAGTTGATCCTTTGGTTGCAACAATTATTTGGGAATGCTGGCAAAAGTAAGGTTTTGCTTTTACTTGAACAATGTGGACTCGCCTAAAGCCTCAATGTGGCTCTATCAGATGTTTTACTTAATTAAGTTTTCTTCTTCTTCCAGAGATCCAAGCTTGCGCCCTTCCTTTGCACAGCTAACCACTGCACTGAAGTCCTTGCAACGGCTTGCCATCCCTTCCCAGCAGGAGTCGCAACGCCCACCACTGCCACAAGAGATCCCTGTGAACACTACTCCCTAGGGGTGGTAAAACCGTGTGCAAGTATATCATATTTTTCGTAAAGTTTGTTTATAGAAGAAATATATAAGCGAAATGTGCGTAAGGGTGGGTTCGGTTCCACAGGGAAAGGGTGTTATTCGTTCCATTTATTGGTGGGAGACGCGAAATGTGTGGATGTTTGTGTGTACTGCTGCCATAACCGAAAGAACCTTGTGGCAGTTGACTGTACATAGAGTGGCGGTGCTGTTGATAGTATATGAGGATGTGAGCGTCGTCTTCTCGAGTGTGCTTGCTCGCTGGAAACCAGCATGCATTTGTACATGCCCTAGATAGTAGGAAGATGATGAATATGATTTGTCATATCATCACGAGGGGGTAATATTATTGTTTATATTTGTATATATGAATACTGTATTCTTGGTGTAATAGAACCAGGATTTATGATTGACAAGATATAAACTACATCAAGACAATGATTACAACATTCTCAATGAGTGGTGGGAAGGCCTTTGGTGAGATTTCAATTAGCCTTGCGTTATAATGTCTCTTGGTTTAATGTATATTTAGTCAACGCCTTGACGTCTATAATCCAAGCGGAATGACAATATCATTGATCAAAACCAGAGGGGTTGGTTTGGGGGTTGGGTGCAATCCTAGATCTCATTGTTTTTTTGCTTGAATCCTAATCTGAGTCTTAGGCTTCAATTTTTTTTTTTTTTCTTGAAATCCCACGGACACACGATTGGGGGGCTCGAGCCCTGTCGGCCCCTCCGGGTGTCCTCTTCACTACCACTAGGAGCTCGGACCTTAGGCCTTCAATTCTTGAAAAGGAACAAAATTACTCGACCAGTATTGCTGGGTTTGGTTAACATGGTAAGCAAACCTACTTAATTAGTTGTACAATCTACACAACAACGAGAAAATGAAAAAGAAGAAGAAGTAAATGCGGTAATGAAAATTAATTTATGAGAGGACCAAAGAACCGATCGAGCAATGGATGAGGTACTTCAGTGGTACAAGTGTGTGCTGCTTTTTTTTTTCGTTTTGGTTGCCTCGTGCCCAATTCTTCCATCTTGCGACTCTGCAATTGAGTTTGTTTTTTTAACTTTGGTTTCTTAACACTCAAACGGGGATGGTTTAAGAATAGTTTGGGTTGCAATTAAATCATGTTGGTTCACATGTCCATTTCGGAAATGGTAGTCATTCTGGAAATGCCGATTTGAATCCGGAAGTGAGTAGCACATCCAAAATAGAAGCCGTTTCACTAACATCTTGCATCTAACAAATGACCAAAACGAATTGGCAAAAAAAAAACACCAAAACGTTATAACTGCAATTAAATATAATTGCATAATTGCAATCCAAATTGGCCTTTGGCCTCATCGATTCTCTAAAAAAATTATGAGTATATATATAATTCAAAAAAACCCCTCAAATTAACTTATTTATGGAAAAAACTAATTAGCCTAAAGTTTGCTATTGACCCAAAACTAATAATACAATACTTCTTGTGATTTGTTGATGTGGAACTCGTCTCACAATATTGATATTTGTATACGGATACACAAATATTTATCGTTCATCGAGTTTTCTCGGTTTTTATGATTGTGGTATTGTGTAATGCTCCTGATTTCTTGAGTTTCTGATGACTGTATTTATTTTCAGACTGCCTGAGACTTATAGAATACCTTCTGGCATTGCCATAGACCCCCGTGCTAGGAACCGTGTTTAGAACGGAGAACCATAGAATTTCTCAATGTAGGAATTTTTCTTTCTTTCGAATCATCCGTCAGTAATCCAAGAAAATTCGTCGGTTCTTTCAAATAATCATCTAGAAACTTGTTGTGACTGATTGGATCATCCGACGGACAATCCGTCAGATAATACAAACGGTTAGATATTTGTTAGATATTTGTGATGAATAGTGTGCGATGCGCGCTATCGTCCATTGGTTTCTTGGTTTTGATTCATTCTATTATCCATTGGTTTCTTGGTTTTTTTTTTATGGACGGATGAGATTGATCAGTTTGAGTAGTGGATCGCTGACGTGGCAGATCCGACGGTTACGACTAGTTCACCCCGTCTATATATACCCCTTCAATTTATTTTTATTTTTTTACTTTCTGTCTCTCTTCTCTTTCTCTCTTCATTTTCTCTCCATTTTTCTCGTGAGCTTGGAGCTTGGTCTTGAGGCCTAAGAGTGGTTTCTGAATCCATCTTGGTGGTGTAGTAGAAGAGTTAGGCTGCGAGCTCTTTTTAGGCAATTACATCTTGTTGAACTACTAAAAATTATTGTTTTATTGTTGTTTTCATTTTCTTTGATATGGAATGGAATGTTCAGTATTGCCTAGTGCATGCTTTGCTAAATATGTTTCTTTCATAACCTCGCATATTTACCTGTTTCTAAATTTGGCTTGAGCTAGGTTTTGATTTCCTGTAAAGTTTTGTTATTTTACTTAGTTGGAAAAATCATATCAAGAGTGATACGGGAGTTGCCATCATGAGACATAGTCCATATGCCATATGCGACTTAGCCTTTAGTCTTGGTTCTAGCTAGATTTGACTTTCGCGAGATTCGGGACTGAATTTTGGCCTCGAAAATGGTTTCTGCCATTTACTGTGTTTTGCCCAGGTTACGAAAATCTGTCGGAGATCCACGGCAATCCGTTGGATATTTCGAATGGAATTTTTTTTTCGAACGTAAAAACTAGTGGCATAGTGTGTTTCTAGCTCAAGAGTATGGTTGAATGACTCCTTGATTATCTTATGGCGATGGAGCACAACTTGCGTTTGTAAGGCATGTCTCTGACCTTCCTCAAATATATGAGCCTTTGTCGCGTCATCTGGTACTAGTGAGCCAGTAAATTGTGAAAGTTTGAAAACTCGGCCTCGTATTGTCGAACCGTCATGTTCTCCTGCTTTAGATGGATAAATTCTCTTCTTTATTTGACTATCAGCTGACAGAAAATATTGCTCAAGAAATGCTTCCTTGAACATGCCCAACTGATCTTAATATTTTGGTTAGCTCTAACGGGAATTCTCTTTATAACCCTGCCAACACGAGCATAGTATGAGTCTGAAACTCAGAAATCATATCATCTCACATTTCCATTCTTTATTTCATACTTACATTTGTGGCATCATGCCCCAACTCAATGTTTCAAAGCGGCGACTCATAGGTCCCGAACACACCGAGGCACTATGCCCCTTTGCATAATCAGCATTTAAGTGGCATTTGTGCCACAACTGCTCACTTTACGTACAAAGCCATACTTTCGATATTCTAGGACGTAGTGTTCAACGTTCTCCGGTTCGTGCACTCGATGCATGTCTTGATAAAGCATTTAGATGTTCTCCGACTCGTGCACAGATGCACGCCTCGATATAGTATTTCAATATTCTATGACCCATGCACTGAGGCACTCGCCGATACAGCTATTCGATGTTCTAAGCCTCATGCACTTAATGCACGATCCGACACAATTATCCAATATTCTACGAGTCGTGCACTTGATACATGACTTTATACTATTATTCAACGTCGTGCGCCTCGTGCACTTGATGCACGATCCGGCACAGTTATTCAATGTTCTATGAGTCATGCACGTGTGCACGCCTCGATACAGTTATCCCATTCCTACGAGTTATGCACTGGTGCACGCCTCGATACACATATTCGATGTTCTAATTCGACTTCATTTGATGCACGTTTCGCTTCAATTGTTCAATGTTACTTATCCAAACCATGCACATGGAAATCGATGATGTTTCAAGCATACAAGAGTCCTTTTTTATTAAGGCATGATAGAGTAGAAAAGAAGGGTCAGAGTCCTCCCACCTTTGCAGATTTGTCCATCGTTTCATCGAGCCGATGCAGCTTGATTCCTTAACTTCGTTCCACGACCAACTCATCTGACTTAGCCATCCGAGCACTTCGTGCTCCTTTGAAGTACCCGACCGATTCGACCTATCGTGTATATGCCTCAGCCCGTTGTGAGGCGATACTTTAATCTTTGGCAGACTCTGTTTCAAACAAGCCAAAATGTCGACTTAAATAATTTAGCGTAAAAGTATGCACATGAAACCAACTCAGTTAATACTTTATTCGAATCAACTTAACACTTGCATCGATTTGAATCGGTACTTATTCGAATCGACTCAATAATTTCTTCGGGTCAACTTAGCTTTTCGAGTCATCGACTCAGCATAATGCACCGTGCGGAGCGGGACATTACACTTTCTTCGCATAGGAATAATTTCTACGCATCAGTATTCTATGGAAGAGGACCTTTTCTACAGAGGAAGACCATTTCTGAGGAGGACCATTTCTGCGAGGCCAGAATTTTGCAGGGATTACTTTTCCTATGTTCATCAATCTTAAAATCTATTTAGCTTCAGGGGTTTCGCCCTTGAACCCCCATGGGGGTGTTGTCCCCTCAATTCTCATTCGTTGACTGGGTAGCGGAACCCCTATTTTGACGGGCGCTTCACGCCCCATGTTGGGTGATATATTTTGAGAGGTTAAAAACTTGGGCATTTTTCAGCGCCAACACATGTAGATCGAGGTCAGTACATCATAGAATGTACTGGTGAACGATATTAACCCGACTCATCCAAATTAACACAGTAACCATGTTAAAGCATACAATATTATTGAGTGATCTTTCTACGTTTTTAGGATATATTAAAAATTCATAACAATAAACATAAATACATCACTTTAGGGTGATTCTTACCCACGACCGATTGTCCTTCGCCGCAAATCAAGAGTTAGAACAATATATGATTTTTATGATTTTTTGTCTCTGCAAAACAAATGTTATAATACATTTGTCTAAGTATAACAAGTTCCATTTTTGCATCAAATGGTTAGACCTATAAGACAACTTTTGTTAGTGTGGGGCCTAGCTAAATGATGGTCCATGAGTGACTCCCCTTGATCATACATTGGGACGTACAAGTCCAATTAAACACCCCTAATCGTGGGGATGTACAAGCCCCAGGGTGTTCCATCTCTCATAAGCCGACGCGATTCTGCCCAGGAGATCATTTGAGAGATTAAAGCTTGTGCACAAATTATCCTAGACCAATGCATGATATGCAACATAGAAAATATCATTTAAATAATATCATGCAACATCTATATGTTGAGTAACTCAATTATTTCTTTCTTTTACGCTGACAGTCATGTCGTGTTCTTTCTTCTTTTCTCATAAGACTCTCTCAATACATTCTTTCATTTAAGAAAATAAGGCTCGAAATATAACTCTTTTGTTAAGCACACTTTCCATAGCAACAACTAAAGATCTTCATTCATGCATACCAGCGATATAATATTTCACATTTCTAATTTACAAGTTAAGAGTAATACAATATTCTTTTATATCATGGTTCTCTTTATCAAGGCATCATATGATCGTAAGGATATAGCAAAATAAGTGAAAAAGATTTATTTTGTTAAAGAGTGGAGATTAGGATAACAAAGATCAAAGTCACTCACCGGTTAGAGAATTTTCGAGAGAAAGATGAACTCCTACTCAACTGTCAAGTCTCCATATGCGTTCTCCTAAAATTGCACTTACAAAGGTTCAACACAGTTCTTCATATCTTTCTCTCTATTCCTTCCAAATTTTAACATGAATGCAGAAATCAACGAAAGCAAGCAAATGGAAAGCATCCAACGAAAAGCCAACAACTAAAGCTATTAATCAAAAGTCGACAACAAAAATGTCCAAAAAAAAAAGCAACAGTGAAAAGGATGGGGAACAGACTCCAAGCTCGATTCCCTGCATGATGGACTCAATTTCAACATAAGTCAATCCATAGATTGGAGAGGGTCTTAATTCATTTGTCCCGAACAATCGATACCGAAAAGATTTTCCCACAAAGATTCAATTCCGACTAGCAATTCAAGCCCAAGCCAACTTGATGCCCTTGTTAGTTGTCGGGCACTACAAGATATAGATGATTTATAAAAATATTGAGATTCATTACCAGATAATGATCCAAGAGGATCTATAAATTTTGAAAGCCATTTATGGATGAGATCCGAATGATCTAAAGAAATGAAACCCATTTCTGATTGCTGGATCGTCGAGCACGAAGATTGGGGGACTATTCTTTAGAGGAGAAGAATCCTATTTGCTACTAGGAAGAGGAAAAAAACATAAATGTTGGATCTGAAAAGAAAATATAGTTCATACATAAGATCATAATGTTCAAGGATGATTACACGACCATGAGCTTTTGCATTATGGTGTTGTTAGAATTCTACAATTTTGTGAGAGTGAAGGAATAAAAAAGAGAAATACCTAGTGTGAATGTAAGTAAACCTCAAAGGGTTTTCGTTATCATATATCTAATATAACCTGATGGCTTACAACAGATTGCAACATGATCATAATAGATCTCTACAAGATAGGAATATATTTGTTTACTTGGCACAATCATATCCAATTAGTTATAACTAACTACAAAACATATATATCGAAAAGCGAGATATGAGCTAATAGCTCATATTATAGAATAAATTATTGCAATGTTGGACAAATAGGAATATATATATATATATATATATATATATATATATATATATATATATATATATATATATATATATATATGAAGAAAATATATATATATATATATATATATATATATATATATATATATATATATGAAGAAAAAAAAATATATATATATTTATATATATATATATATATATATATATATATATATATATATATATATATATATATATATGAAGAATGTAAAAAAAAAATATATATATATATGAAGAATGTAAATGTAAATGTAAAAAAAAATATAATGTATATGAAGAATGTAAATTATTGCAATGTAAATGAAGAATGTAAAAAAAAAAATATATATATATATATATATGAAGAATGTAAATGTAAATATTAGTACTTTCTCCTGGTATATAACAGTAAATAGGAAATAGACATAAGGCTTACAGAACCACTCCCTACTAGCCGAACTATATTACCCACAGACAACATTAACAATCAGAAAAATCTATCCAGCCCCTGGTTCA
This sequence comes from Iris pallida, assembly GCA_029216955.1. Classification (NCBI taxonomy): domain Eukaryota; kingdom Viridiplantae; phylum Streptophyta; class Magnoliopsida; order Asparagales; family Iridaceae; genus Iris; species Iris pallida. The sequence goes on along the minus strand of JANAVB010033219.1, from coordinate 26,727,391 downwards.
TTGGAGCAACCGATGATTCACTCCATTGTTCATATGAGTACTATCACGACAAGGAATCAAGTCTCCCTCTTATGGCATGCACTCCTTTTTCAGAGAAGATTGCTTGCTCGCTACCTTGGACACCCAAGCAGGATTAGGTTCCATAATCTTCCTTTTAGAGAAGAGATGGGAAGTTGAAGTGGAGTCTCGTCTTCAGGGATGGCTGATTTAGACATTCGGCGAACCTTCTTTGGTAGTTTCCCTTCCACTCTAGCATCATGGTAACTAGAGAAGGAAATCAAAACGGGCTCCTTCTAGGAGACCGCTAGAGATCCACTCGGCTCAAACAACGCCAAGGCATGTTGATTCCCTTGGTCAACCACAGTTGGCTGGGGTGCCTTAGGTTCAGGTCCCAGCCTCTTACCCAGAACATACCCCTCTCCCGATGCTCCCTACAGCACTGCCCCCTTCCTTTGTGACCATAGGCTCCCCTAGGGACCCTCCTTCCAACTCTACATCTTCCTGCCAAAATAGCCGCATCCGCCAGCTTGTTTGTGTAGTCGTGAGATTGTATCCATTTTCCCTAAATATTTGGACATTGAGAAGTTGTGCGCCCAAAGCATTTACATCTGGAGTATCTCGGAGGAACCCATTCATACTCAACTTTTTGGACTAACGTTTTCCCATTAGGCAACTCTATTTCAAGCTCCTCCACTAGCACGTCAATTGCGATAATTTTCACAAAAAATCTCGTACAGGATAACCTCTCCTTCCTAGTGTTGAGAGGGTCTGTGCACAGCGGCTTACCGATCCGCTTGCCAAATTCATAATGTCAGGGGAACTCCACAGCTGTGGGGGGGAAGCCAAGGAAGTCTAATCCAGATAGGCACTGCCGTGAGACGATCGCGAGAGAAGTCAGTCAAGGGATCCCACCGACGCATGACAATCAATCTCCCATCGATGGTCCATGGCTCGTTCTCCAGGACCCTATCTAGGTTTCAGCAAACTGGAACTTAATGAAAAAGAAGTTCTCCATACAGTAGATGTCCATAGATCCTTTCGGCTTCCACATGTACAACACGATAGTTTTCTTAGTATTCCTCCATCTCCCTCCGCCACCGACTTGGGCTTAATATATTGCGTCACAAACTCCTCATGAACCTCCCTTTGCAGACTTGGAGACTTTTACCGGATTGGATGTCGGAAGAGGCATCTTAGCAAATACCTTGGGGGCATCACCATTTCTAGGTGGGATGGGGTGGCTTCGGACCTCTGGACCTTTGGATCTCTACTATCACGAATGTCCTCTTTCTGGGAGTTGGAGGCCCTACTCTCTCTCGTCCTCCTCGTCACCATGGTCCAGCCCTCCCCAGGGGCGGATCCAGAAATGTATACTGGAATGGGCTATAGTAGGTTGGGATGGACTAGGTATGGACTAACTCCTACAAAAAAAAATCGAAATAAAAAACTACATGAAAAAAAGGAGAACATATTTTTTGGGGTGGGCTGGAGCCCACCCCATCTTATACCTGCATCCGCCCATGCCGGCCCGATCCGGTGTTCGTTGTCGCACACGCAAGCAACCGAATATATATTGGATGGAGGATTGTGTCAGGCCGGTCCCGGACTTTCATCGAACCCCGGGATGGGCTGGGCTGGACTGGGCTGAACCAGCCAGGATTTGACCAAGTTGTCCAAGGTCGATTTCGGCTGCCCAGCCCAAGTAACACCTTTAAAGTAGGCCTGTCAATGGTAGCTTATTGGTCGGATATTGGCATTACCATATCCGAACCATTAACTATCGGATATATCCGATAACTATCCGATATCCGATCGAATAGAAATTTTGGCTACCATATCCGTTACCGATAATTTTAACGGATATCGGATAATATCCGAACCAATAAGATTACTAAAAAATATTTAAAAAGGGAAGAAAAAATCAGAACCAACAGATTTTGTCAAGAAACAACAGACTTCCACATTGAAACGACAGATTTTGTCAAGAAACAGCAGAAACAACAAATTTCCGGCTGAATTCTGAATTCCTGATGGCCCAATATATTTTAAATTTATTAAATAATTAAAATATTATTGGTTCGGATATTATTGGTCCGGATACGACACTTACCGTATCCACATCCGATATGATATCCGAATCCGTATCCGAAATTTCGAATATTTTCGGTTCGAATACGGATCGGATACGGATTTTCGGTCAACCATTGACAGCCTACTTTAAAGTATGCCATTGGCGGTTCTTGCTAGTAAGTCTTTTATTAACTTATTAAATTGTTCCTTGGCTTTCAACAATTAAAGGTTGAGAAACCTCTTCCCAATCATATCTCATATGACTTCACATGATAATTTCATGGTTCATAATATTCAGTTAAGTAGCTACTTGTTTGTATAATTGCCAACATAATTATTAGCTTAGCTTCACATGATAGTATTTTCGCATTGACTAAATCATATGACACCTAAGATGAGCATCTCATGCAATCCATTCAATCATTAGAATTTCTAATTGCCGTCTTTCCCTATCGATCATTTCATGTAATTCATACAATCATTTCATGCAAACTACTAACATTTGAGTCATGGCTGCAAAATAACTAACAACATTGATTAAAACAATCTCCAATTTTTTTATGGCTTTTCCCCATATATACAAACTGGACCAGTTCAGTTGCTACCAGTTGCTATTTGAAGAGAGGGTCTGCAGAATTTGTTGTTGCAAGAAACTATGAAAGAGAATGTAAATAGACAACATTGTTTGGTTGCAAGAAACGCCCATCAGAATAACAAAGATTTAAGTATACAAAGTTAGATCACAAAGAGCAAAATGAGGGAAGTCAGTAGTTTTCGGATTTCCACCACTCCTCCACGGCTCAATTCTCAGTTTCATTGAAAGTAATCTCAGAATGGCGAGAGTGATGACGTCGACCTCTCTTCCGCAAGCGTCTTCTAGATATAATGTTGTCGTCGAGGGCAATATCTTTGCCATCTTCATGACCAAACAGAATATCAAAAGTATCTGCTGTCATATCTCCTCCACCTGTGCTCTGAGAAACAAGGATTAACCCATAAGTACAGTACATTGATAAATCTAAGAATTTGCCTGAAAATAAAAAAAACGGTTATGCTATTACAGTGGACTGTACTCTCTTCTGTTCATCAGATTTCTCTTCACAGCTCTCATCTTTGTATTCCTCGGTCCTCTCATGTGCGGAATTATCGAAGTACATATTCCGATATCGCCATCTAAAAAAGGGACTATCAGGTTTTGTGTCACTGAATACTTCTTCTGGGTAGAAATACTTCCTCACAAGATTCATCCTTGACTCATCTTGCTGGTGCTTTGCCAATATTCTGCCATTAGATTGCAAATCATGCATGAGACGTCCAAATGATAATAGCAACACATCAGTTTTAGTGTTGTGCTGAATGTGCAAATTGATTGGTTAAGATCTATGGAAAGGTGAAGCTCAATTACAGGGTGAATATGATATTTGATCACTTAACAGATTAACAATTTGATGACGTAACTTGAGATGGATCTCCAAAGGGTGTGTTCTATAAACTGACGAGAGACGATATTATTAACATCATTATCTAAGAAAAACTTATTTACATCTAAAAGTGTATGCAAGTTTAACTAGAGACTTGTCTATTGAAATATGTTAGAGATAATGTGTGTACTTGTGTGTGGGTAGTCAGTCATATGCTTAGTCCAACATTGCTCAGAAATGAAAGTGTGAAAGCTCATCATCTCCTATATATTTGTATTCAAAACAATCAATGGAGATATCCCATTATTTTCAATATAGTCTTTACTTTCAACATTGTATCATAGCAGGGGTGATCTTGACCATTGCTCTCCACCCTCCATCTACCCTATCCATCCATTTTCAAAATGCTACCTTCTTTCCAAAACATAGCATAGCAGCATCCATTCCCTCTATTACATTCTACGTTTTTTTTTTCTCAATCTCCATCTCACTCTAGCCTAAATAAACAAGACTGTATTATCCATATAGCCTCTCCCCAATCTCCCTTTTTTTCTCCATCTCACACTAGCCTCCATAAACAGACCTTATCATCCATATAGCCTCCGATTTTGTATACCATATTAGATCACCAATTTCGTCCATATAAACTAGACTCCAATAATCATATAGGATTCACCTTCAACCTCCAGCTCTAACCCAGCAGCCATCCAAAGACAAAGAACTTAGTCTCCTTCCTCATCAACGATAGATCTCGACCATTCTAAGCCGCTGCAGACTCCACGAATCAGCCGACAAGCGACTTCAGCAGCAGTTCCGTGTCGCCATCTAGAACTGACATCGACCTTCTTCAACCAGCAACTACCTAGAGCTCTGTCTGATGAGATCTGTCCGACACTCCTTCAACCACGAGATAAGATTCGAGCTCCTCTGTCCTCCAACGTCTTCAATGGTCACCTTTGCGTTATAGACGCCAACAATGATGGCTTCTACGATCACCTCTGCCTCTACCTGGTTCGGCTCTGTCTCTTTCTAGATCTCCAAATCTGACCTGGCTCGTCATGTCCATCTCCGACGATGAGCAAGTTGAATCCTATCTCAGTCTTGCGCCAACGGTCACCTCTGTTCATGTTCAGGAGCAACCTCTGCCTGTCCACTATTTTTTTTCATCGTCAGAGGTAGTCGAAAGCTCCTCTGCTTCTTTGATCTAGATCTCTCCAGCCTCCTCCGACAACGATTGTCAACGCTTCTTAACGAAATCTAGATCGTCTTCATTTCTAGCATCCAGTCCCCTACTCTTATCGATATCCAGATCGCGGTCATGATTATTTCTTTGTTCTTCTCCCTCGATCATGATGACGAGGCATTCGACTTATGTTCATGTTCTCTTACTACGAAAACCAGGTCTAGTTCTCTGTTGTCGACAATGACTCCTCTTGCTAGACTGAAAAAGGACCGTTATTTTTCTCTTTCTTTTTGTTTTTGTGATGCAAGGAAAGCAAGGCATGTAAAAAGAGAGAGAAAAAAAGGGAAACAAATTCGGAGATTGCGCCCCTTAACCCCCAAGTGGAGGACTCCACACACCCCACCCCACCCCCCACCCCCACCCCGGACGCCATATATAATTGTTTTCTCCATTTTTCACAAAATTGGACATAACTCCCGCTTGTTGGCCTCTCTCTTCCGACTACACTTCGTTGTTTTCAAGTTGCGACATGTTTGGTATGCCCAACTTGAGAGGGAGAGTAAGAACTCTATCCATCTCACTTTTTTCTCGGTGTTGTCATTCGCAATAACCACTTGACCTTTTCTCTCAGTCATGCACCCTCATGTGCGGACAATACACTCAGTTGGACACTCTCGTGTGTCAACAACTTTCTCATTTAAGTACCCCATGTGCCAATAATTTTTTGGTCGAGCGTTTTCATGTGTTGATATCTACTACCACTCTCTTGGTTGAACACCCTCGTGTGCCAACAACTCTCATGGTCTAGCGTTTTCGTGCACACGTGCACTAACATCTACTACTACTCTCTCTTTTGGGTCATGTGTCAACCTTCAATGCTTCACTAAGTTCGATGTTGCTATCACTTCTGCTATGATGTATGCTTTTCTTTTCTTTCATTTCTAATTCTTAGAACAAGTTAGACAGTTGTCACATGTTCCAAAGTTAAGGGGACTGTTAGGTACCGTTTGGGAAGGGTGGAAAATGGGAGGAAGGAAAAAGTTGAGGGAAAAGTGAGAGGAAAATTTTAAATGATGGTGTTTGGAAAGGGGGAGAGAACATGGGGGAGGAAAATTTGAGAGGAAAAAGTAGGTGGGTCCCACCAAAAAATTTTCCTCCCAAATGTGGGAGGAAAATGGAGAGAGATGAGAGGAATTTGAGTGAATTTACCCCACCACCCCCCAAAAAGTTAAAATTAAATTATCATTTGAGAATACCAAGGAGGAAATAGTAATTATACCTATATCCATAAACAAATAAAAAATTGTTTTTAAACTTTTCCTTCCCCTACTTTTTGTCCATCCAAACAAAGGAAGGAAAAATTAACTTTCCTCCATTTTCCTTCCCCTCCATTTTCCTTCCCCTCAAATTTTCCTCTCCCTCCCCCCAAATGTTCCCAAACACAGTGTTAGAGAGAAAGAGTATGTTTGAGCGTGTGGGTAGTCTTATGTTTAGTCCTACACTGCTTAGAAATGAAAGTTTAAGGCTCATTATCTCCTATATATTTGTATTCAAATAAATCAACAAAGGTATCTCATTATTTCCAATGTAGTCTTTACTTCTTTTTTTAAAACGGGTAGGGATAAATTAAATAATAAGTGTTTGTGTGCTCCTGAAGCTATAGAAGAGGATATGACAACCCTAAACTGTGACATGGATGATGAAAGAATCAAATATATTGGAGAAAGTGTGAAAGCAAATAAAGAACACAATGGTTGAGAGATAACAAAGAACTCTGAATTGTTTTTATTAATCACTTCTCAACTTTAGGTGAACAATATATAAGTGCAACATTTACAGACTTCTATGAAATTGAAAAGCTAAGAGGGGCTTCCTGAGGAGAAAAAGAGCACCCATTTGGAAAAATTAAAAAAAAAGTTAGTATGACCGAAATGGATTAGAGTGTTGGGCAATTAAGAAACAATAGGATTAGAGTGTTGGGTTAGAGTGTTGGGCAATTAAGAAACAATATGCTTTATGGATTAGAGTGTTAGGCAATTAAGAAACGATATGTCCACAAAGTTAGTATGACCGAATGGAAATGTTAAAATGGATGAGTGACAATATATTAAAGGATATGATAAGAAATGAGTGTTCTGTAGGAAGCGCCAAATGAGGTGAAAATAAACAAAATTATCTTAGGTGGTTTAGACATGTACAAAGCACACCAATAGATGCTCCAGTAAGGGGAAGCGATAATATAGCAGTTAGTGGAGTCGCTATGACTAGTGGTAAAACTACATGAACATTGTTTGAAGTTTTACAGAACGATATAATTTCTGTTAGCACTACAAAAGATATGGCCCTAAGAGGCAAATTGAAGAAGAGGATTCAAACAAACAACCCTAAATTTTGGAACAAAGGCTTTGTTGTGTCTATACATGGTGCACTCCATATTAGCCACATGTCCAATGTTTTAAATTTTGGTGCGTCAGAGGACCGCCTAGGTGTCGAAGTGAATTTTTTTTTCTTTTATGTATATGTCACTTCTATATATATTATGTATATCCAAATAAAAACAAACTCTTGGACAATTTGGTTAGTAAGTGGGATTGTAGTGTTGTGCTTTCCCGGGTGGTGGTGGTCATGGGTTCGAGTCGTTTGCTCAGCAAATACATTTTTAAAACTTAACACATTCGGGTCGGATTTCAAATCCGGCCCATTACTCAAACCGTAGCCCTAAAGTACGATTTAGAGGTGAGAAACAACAACAACAATAGTCGAATTCGAAGGGGCTCGAGCTCGACGGAAGGAGGAAGAGACGGTGATCTTCTGGAAGAGGTCTGAGCCGAGGACGAGGTGGAGGGGGTCTACGAAGACGGCGTGGATGTGGACAACAGAGGGGTTGTCGACGGAGGCGAGGCGGGTGATCTTCGGCACGTTCTTGAGTGAGATACGGTCGAGGGGGCGTCGAGGAGCTGGTTATTGTCGATGGACTTGACGGCAAAGTGCTCACCGGAGAGGAAGGAGGTGCAGCTTCGGATGGTGCTATGACGTGCCCAACCTCGTCAGCAGCAGCACAATCGCAGGCAAGTTTTGTAATTTTTTGATTTTATTTGAAAATTTTAAAATTCAAACCTAAATCTGATTTTATGTTTTAAATCTTTTTTGGAAATTTTGAATTTAAAATCGACCGAACAAGCCGAATAAGGGCGCCTAGGCGCCGCCTCGGGCCAAACAACGCCTAGCACCGCCGACTTTGTGGTTTCCGGTGCGGCTGGCGGCCGCCTAGCGCCTAGGTGGCCACCTAGGCCGAAATTTAGATACTGCCAATGTCAATTATTTCTTGATGAGGAAGGCTATCTTTCTCTTATAAGTATGTACGCAAACCACCTCAATAAAATTTAGTTGAATCTTTTGCTCAACATGGAATCTGGTGTGAGAGCAAAATTCATCTCCATCCAAACCTCAATCTTTGCCTTCCCAAACTGACACCAATAATTCACAACAACACCATGAATCAAAACTAAACCTAGCTTTAGAAAGAACTAAGTGTGTACGGTGGTGGTGGTGGTGTGGTGTAGTGTGCGCGTTCGGGGGGAAGGGGAGGGGTGGTGATGACACGGTACAGGCACGACGACAGCTATTTTGGTGTAGCCTAGTACATTTGAGAGTGTCTATGATGTGACCAATATATGTCCAACACGATACAACATATATATATATATATATATATATATATATATATATATATATATATATATGCAGATGACCTCTAGCCTAGTGGTTAAGAGAGATGCATGCGGCCCGAGTGGTCAGGAGTTCGAATCCCAGTGGGAGCGATTTGATGTGGGCCCACCCATCATCACCTACACACGTCGTAGGAGACGTGTAGCTATTTAGGCCCAGGCCCACTGTTTAGGCCTTTCAGTTATTTAGGCATAAAGGGGTATTGTGGTCTTTCACCACAATAACCCTTCTAGGGTTTTGTTTCTCTTTTCTATTTATAGCTAGGGCTAGCCGTCATTAGTTTTCATGCTTGTATTGAAAAAACTCTCGCAAGTGTCATTGAAGAAGGAGTTTATTACTTTGTTCCGTTCAATCAAAGTTGGGAGTTTTGTTCTTTTCCTATATAAAAGATCATTCTATTTCTATTCCTCTTAATTAATTGTTGGGATTGGTGAACCGATTGAGTCGATTCACAACATTTGGAAGGTCGATTCACAACATTTGGTATCAAAGCTTTCTACGAGCCATGGCCGATGGAACGAGAACCACGATCGACGAGAAGATCCGGGGTCTTCGGGAGGACTTCACCGCCGAGATCGAGAGCTTGAAGAAATCGATGGAGGTCTCCGCGAAGGATCAAGCGTCCACGAACCTAGAAATCCGCACGGAGATGCGCGATATGCGGAAGGAGACGACGACTATCATGATGCTTTTGCAAAACATCTCAAATAAGATCAATGGCGGCGAAGCGGAGGCGGTAACGACCCAAACCCTAGGCGACCAACTAGGGTTTGTTCATACGGAGGGAAAGGCGACCGAAGATCACGGAGGACAGGCCGACGGGCGCTGGCCCGCACCCGCAGCCGCCGCCGCACCGCCGGGCGGGGCCCTGGCGGCCGGCGACCCTCGCCGGACAGCGGCTGAAGGCCGCGGGAGCATCGCCGCTGACCGTACGAGCCCGGGCGGGGCCGCGGCTGCTGTGGGCGGCTGCTGGCCGGCCCCCGACCGCCACCCGTGGCCGGTCGGCGCCAGAGGAGCCGCCGGCGAGCGGCCGTGGCCGGACGCCGTCGACCCGTACGGTCCCGGCGGACCGGCTCTACATCCGGGAGAAGCTCTAGGGCTTGGGGCCCTCCACGGGGGTCGAACGATGACCGCGAACTACGGAGATAGGTTCGCGGGCCCGAGAAGGGGCTTGGCGGGAGTTCCGGCTTGGACGGGAGGAGCGGAACCGCCGGGAGGAGCGAGGCACGCCGGAGGCAGCAATTTCTTTGGGGGAACGGCGGATCCCGCCAACTTCCAGAGAGGGGACCTACCCCCACGACGACCACCACGGGCGAGGGCAGTCGGTGACTACAGGGGTCCGGTGGAGGAGTGGGGTGAGCAGGTCTGGGCTGACGAGCGGTATGGGGAGGGTGACAGAGGCCCGTACGAGACCCAGCGGAGAGATACACACCGCTGGGAAGAAGGACGTGGCAGGGATGATATGCAGCACGGTGACCTTAGCGCGGATCGCCGGCTGAAGAAACTGAAGCTACCCCCGTTCGAGGGTGAGAACCCAGACGAGTGGATTTTTCGGGCAGAGCGCTATTTCGAGATCATGGAGCTGACCGAAGCAGAGGTCCTCAGATGCATCGGAATCTATTTCGAGGGCCCGGCCCTGGCGTAGTATCGGTGGAGATCGGCGAGGACCCCGTTCAGCAGCTGGGCGGAGCTGACGGGATACATTTTAGACCGCTTCCAGGAGACGACTTCGAGTGATTTCTACGAGCAGTGGTCGTCGCTACGACAGGAGGGGACGGTTCGAGACTTCGTCGCGAAGTTCGAACTACTATCTGGACGCGTTCGAGGGGTGTCGGACGAGTTACAGATAGGTATGTTTATGAAGGGGTTGAAGCCCTCCATACGAGCGGAGCTCATGCTGCAGAGTCCGCGATGCTTAGAAGATCTCCTCCGCCTGGCCCACAAGGCAGAGGAGAAATTGGCAGAAGAAAAGCGCCTTAAAGGCGCTTGGGGGACAACGGGACAGCGCAGTCAGGCAGGGCCAGTACTTCCCTGACCAGCGGCAGGAGCACCAGCACCAGTACCGCCTAGACCCACGGGCGGAACAGGAGGAGCCGCAGTGCCAGGAAGACGCCTATCCGATGCCGACATGAAGGCGAGAAGGACGGCTGGCCTATGTTTCCGGTGCAACGAGAGATTCACCCCCGGTCATCGATGCGCGAGCAAGTTGCTGCAAATCGTGATTTTACCGGACGAGGAGGAGGACGCAGAGGAGGTAGAGACCGCTGTCGCTCCGGAGGCTGGGGAGGAGCAGGAGCACGTACATATGGATGTTGCTGAGGTGACCCTCAACTCCGTGGTAGGGTTCACCCCGAACCATACCATGAAGTTGGCAGGGGAGCTGGGAGAGCAAACGGTGACAGTGCTGATCGACAGTGGGGCCACCCACAACTTCATCTCGCGACGACTGGTCGGTCGGCTCGGTCTAGAGTTGAGTACGGTGGAGAAGTTCACGGTGTTGCTGGGCACCGGGAAGATGGAGGAGAGCAAGGGCCTCTGCAAGGGGGTATCGCTCTCACTGCAGGGATATCAGCTGACGGAGGACTTCCTACCATTGGAGCTGGGCAATGTAGACATCATATTGGAGGTCCAGTGGCTGAAGACGCTTGGGGAGATGAAGGTGGACTGGAAGCTTCTACGGATGGAGTTTCGGGAGGAAGACAAGACGGTGGTGCTGAAGGGGGACCCGACTCTCTGTTTCTCTATGGTGGCTTTCAGCGCCATTACTCGGGCGTTGCGGACAGGAGGAGAGGGGTACCTGGTCGAGTTCCAAGGGTTTTCTGGCGAGGAGGCAACTCGGGGGGAGACACCAAGGGAGGTAGAGGCGGTGCTGGAGCAATATTCAGAGGTCTTCCAGAGCCCGCAAGGGCTACCTCCGATCAGAGGACACGAGCACTCGAACGTACTACGGGAGGAGGGGGCACCGGTGAGCGTGCGTCCCTACAGATACCCGCATCTGCAGAAGGACGAGATAGAGCGGATGGTGCGGGAGATGCTGCAGGCGGGGATAATCCAGCCGAGTGTGAGTCCTTTTTCATCACCAGTGCTGTTGGTGAAGAAGAAGGACGGGAGCTGAAGATTCTGCGTCGACTACCGGGCATTGAATAAGGAGACGGTCGCGGACAAGTTCCCTATCCCGGTGATCGACGAGCTGCTAAACGAACTGCATGGGGCGGTTGTCTTTTCGAAAATCGATCTTCGCGCAGGATACCACCAGATCCGGATGCGGCCAGAGGATGTTTCGAAGACGGCGTTCCGAACTCATGAGGGACATTATGAGTTTCTGGTTATGCCGTTTGGGCTGACCAACGCTCCTTCGACCTTCCAGGCATTGATGAATAAGGTATTCCAACCCTACCTTCGCAGGTTCATCTTGGTATTCTTCGACGACATCCTCATCTATAGTCGAAGCATGGGGGAGCATACTGACCACTTGGCGATAGTGTTTCGGGAGCTGCTGACGCATCAGCTATACGCCAACCGAAAGAAGTGCAGCTTCGGTTTGGCACAGGTGGAGTATCTGGGGCACGTGGTGTCGGCTGAGGGGGTAGCAGCGGACAGGACGAAGATAGCGGCCATGTTAGATTGGCCCGTGCCCACTACACTACGGGCATTACACGGCTTCCTGGGGTTGACGGGCTACTACAGGAAGTTCGTCAAGGGGTACGGCACTATCGCTCGGGCCCTTACGGAGCAGTTGAAGAAGGAGGGTTTCCATTGGGGAGAGGAGGCCACTAAGGCCTTTGAGGCGTTGAAGGTCGCTATGACGACAGCACCCGTGCTAGCATTACCCGACTTCAGCAGAGCGTTTGTGGTGGAGACGGACGCATCGGGATATGGCCTCGGGGCGGTACTCATGCAGGAGGGGCGGCCCATAGCCTACTTTAGTCAGGTACTCTCTGCTAGAGCCCGACTAAAATCGGTCTATGAGAGGGAGCTGATGGCGATTGTTCTGGCGGTGCTGAAGTGGCGGCCTTACCTGTTGGGAAGGGAGTTTGTGATCCGGACCGATCAGAGGAGCCTCAAGTATCTCCTCGAGCAGCGGCTTGTGACTGAGGAGCATCAGCATTGGTTGTCCAAGCTGGTCGGGTATCGATTCACGATCGAGTACCGTCCAGGGCTGGAGAACAAGGCGGCTGACGCTTTATCCCGGCGGGAGGAGGTGGCCGATCTAGGCGCCCTATCACGACCTATATGGCGGGATTGGGAGCCGATGTTGCAGGAGGCGAGCAGGACAGAGAGCTGCAGCAGATAGAGAGCGGCGTTGACGCTCCAGCAGGCTACACTCTAGCGGATCGCCGTCTGCTCTACCAGGGGAGGATGGTGCTGTCGAAGACTTCGGCCTTTATTCCCGTATTATTCCAGGAGTTCCACAATTCCGCGACGGGAGGCCATTCGGGGGTTCAGCAGACTTATCAGCGGATGGCCAGGGAGGTGTTTTGGCCCGGGATGCGACGATCCATCGCACGATTGGTGGCCGCTTGTGACGTCTGCCAACGTCACAAGTATATGGCTATGGCTCCAGCCGGATTATTGCAGCCACTGGCCTTACCGGAGCGAGTTTGGGAGGATATCACCATGGACTTCATCGACGGACTACCACGTTCAGAGGGGTACACGGTGATCATGGTGGTGGTAGACAGCTGAGTAAGTATGCTCACTTCATTCCCCTGAAACATCCTTACACGGCCGTTACTGTTGCGACGGCGTTTCTTCGAGAGGTGATCAGGCTACATGGGGTACCCGCATCCATTGTCTCTGACAGGGACAAGGTATTCATGAGTCTCTTTTGGCGGGAGTTATTTCGAGTTCACGGTACGGTCCTGAAGAGGAGTACCGCATATCATCCCCAGACGGACGGCCAGACGGAGGTCGTCAACCGCAGCGTCGAGACCTACTTACGGTGCTTCGCATCTGATTCTCCTCGACAGTGGCACAGTTGGCTGGCATGGGCAGAATACTGGTACAATACTTCGTACCATTCACGGGCGGGAACAACACCTTTTCGGGTGCTGTATGGCCGAGACCCTCCCCCCTTGGTCCGGTTCGGAGACGCCCAGACACCGGTGGGACAGGTGGAGGAGTATATGTTGACCCGAGACGGGGTCTTGGAGGAGCTGCGGAAGCATCTGTTGCGGGCACAGCAGGTGATGCGGGCCCAGGTAGACAAGCATCGACGGGACGTCAGTTTTCAGGTAGGGGACATGGTTTATCTCAAACTACGTCCCTATCGACAGCGCTCGATGGCGAGGAGGCCGAATGAGAAGTTGGCGGCTCGATACTTTGGTCCTTATCCAGTGGTGGGTAGGGTTGGGCAGGTGGCTTATCGTTTGGGGCCACCAGACACATCATCGATTCATCCCGTCTTCCACGTATCTCAGTTGAGGAAGGCGATTGGGGATCTGGCAGTGTCACCCACTCTTCCTCCGACGCTCACGGAGGACATGGAGGTACAGTTAGAGCCCTTGGCGGTACGAGCTATTCGACGAGGACCAGGTCAGACGAGGGAGGTCCTGATTCATTGGGTCGGCCTACCAGACTGTGACGCGACCTGGGAGGATTATGCGAGCTTCCAGACGCAGTTTCCAGATTTCCACCTTGAGGACAAGGTGGCTCTTTTAGGGGGCGGTATTGATGTGGGCCCACCCATCATCACCTACACACGTCGTAGGAGACGTGTAGCTATTTAGGCCCAGGCCCACTGTTTAGGCCTTTCAGTTATTTAGGCATAAAGGGGTATTGTGGTCTTTCACCACAATAATCCTCCTAGGGTTTTGTTTCTCTTTTCTATTTATAGCTAGGGCTAGCCGTCATTAGTTTTCATGCTTGTATTGAGAAAACTCTCGCAAGTGTCATTGAAGAAGGAGTTTATTACTTTGTTCCGTTCAATCAAAGTTGGGAGTTTTGTTCTTTTCCTATATAAAAGATCATTCTATTTCTATTCCTCTTAATTAATTGTTGGGATTGGTGAACCGATTGAGTCGATTCACAACATTTGGAAGGTCGATTCACAACACGATTCCAGGAACAATTTACCTATTTCCAATATATATATATATATATATATATATATATATATATATATATATGGAACATGGGACTAACCATCAGCCCAAGTATAGCGTGCGTTGAAAATTAGCCCGAGCGGTAGATCAAGGAAGAATGACATGGGACTAACCGTCAGCCCGAGTATAGCGTGCGTTGAAAATTAGCCCAAGCGGTAGATCAAGGAAGAATGCAGTTGCATAAAAATCTGGAATCATGCGTACATAATACCAGACCCAAAGTCTACGCAGAGAGATTGATGTAATAAAAACCCGAATATATATATATATATATATATAAACCAAAACAAAAAAGATCTTAGTGTCATGATGTTTTGTATAATAGATTTTACAACATATTGATCAAGAGAATGGTTCGGATCATCCATGTGGCTACCTCCTAGTTTATAAGGTCTTCTCATTGGAGCAAATTAGTCTTCGGAAAATTATATCAGAACAAATCTATTATTGAAAGCACGACCTTTTTATAAGGTCTTCTCATTGGAGCCACATCACAGTCTTCGGAAAAATATATCAGAACAAATTTATTGTTGAAAGCACGACATTTTAGAAAAATAACACGACACTCCTAACATTTATTTAATAATGTAAAATATAACATGACCATGAGAACCTACATGAATGCCAACTCCAGCTGCAGCCGACTTCCTTGCAATCCAAGGATTTGATCAACGCACGAATTCAGGGTCCTGTTAAATTTCCACATCCCCGCAATCATGGCGGATCCTTCAATTTTATTGAGACAGCAAAAAGTTAATGCCCTGAACAATGACTAGAAAAGTTGTGTATCTTTACTCAATGAAAAGTTGATAACTTGGCCACTGCAAAAATTATAAATATCAACTAAGGTGTTAGTTGTGTGTCATCATTATCCTAGCACAAAGAACAACAGAGTTTAAAGTTGTTCATAACCACTTATTAGTACATATTTACTAATATTAAACATTTTTATGTATTCTTATCTTCTGGAACAGCTATGCCAAACATGTAATGCAGAAGGTTGAAAATAAAGAAAATAAACAAATAAAAACCAACTCCATTTACTTTTATTTCTTTGAAATCTATTAATTTGTGAAGGCAGTTATATCATTGACAATGATAAGAATTCATTGACATAACATGATAACATGATGTTCCATGTGTGTGTCAAGTATTACTCAAATCCAATTTGGCAATGACTTTGAAACGCTACTCTTGTTGGATGCTGACATATATAGAAGTACCGGTTTCGTTAGTACTTGCACATGTTTATTTTAAAAGATTGTGTTTATTTAAGTAGTAAATAGATTAGGATTTCTTTGAAGTTGAGATTAGTTTTGGTGTTAAAGAAACATCGGACGGTTCGGATATTGTAGGGTGTAGGGCTTAGGTTTTAGGGTATACATATGGGCAACTCTTTTGAGGGGGCAAAAAGTAGACATTAGGAGTGTTAGTATTGGTTTATCCTGGGTGCACCTTTTTATAGAAAACGTAGGGCTAGGGTATGAGACATTTGATTGTAATCTAAAAAGTTTACTAAAAGAAATTTGTTCTTCATAAATTGTTAATTGTTCATATAACCTCGACACCTCTTTTCACAACAAACTGGTATTAGGGAAAAGGTTCGAAAAGCATCATCAAGATGGATAATGACAAGTTAAAGTTCGAAGTGGAAAAATTCAATTCAAGGAATAGATAGATATTGAAGCACAAGGCACATCTCAATGTAAAGGTTGTTCAGGACTGAGGCGGGAGGAGAAATCGCCAACCTTGTGAAGATGTGGTGCATGTTTACTATAATTATGTAAAAGGTTATAAATCATGTGCAATTAGTATTATCCATAAAGCAATGAACACTAAATTATTATTTTCTTTTAAACAAATGACATGGTTAGTTTATTTTATATTTTTGTTCACGTTAATTATAAGGCAATAGCATACTTGTGCTCTAATAGTGGTACCAAGAATCCAAATCAAAAGGAAGAAACACAAAAGAAAATAATAAATGTACATTTGATTGAGTTACTTCATAACCAACAGTGAGAAGGTGAGAATCACGAGAGAGAAGGAAGATGGAATTAGGTCTTATTTCCTTTGATCAAAGTTTCAGATCTTTTACTTTGTTGGAACGCCAACAAGAATTCTTCATGTAGCAAATTTGAAATATAATCTTCTTCCTCTTGAAACTTTGATTGTAATGCTACAAATTTACTATTGAAGGTTGAGCAATGGAAGGGCGATTGCATGGTGATTAACTGATTACGCTATAGAAAATTAGAATATTGTATGCACTTGAAGGGGAAACAATGACAAGGATAGAATCGACTACGAATGTTGTTGCTTATACTTTAAAAATAGAGGAAACTGCTACTCAAGGTGAAGGTAGTACGCAGTTTTTTCAAGTTGGTGAGTTCAATTGTCTATTGGAATTTACCAATTATGGTCATTGATTCAATGTGCTTTGGGAGATGGAATTTGAGTCAAGGTGGAGATGGTAAGAATCATATCCAATTCGATAATGACTTGGAAACATGACTATTGTTGGACGCTAACAATATACTGAATATAGTAGAGTTTTTGTTAGGAATCTTAGGATTGGCTCATGTGTATTTAAAAAGATTGTGTTCATCCAAAAGCCCTAAATAGCTTATGATTAGTTCAATGGTATATTAGTTTCTTGGTGGTTAAGAAACATTCGATGTCTATGATTTATTGCAAGGTTTAGGTTTTAGGCTATAAATACGGGTGCCTCTTTTGAGTTAAAAAGTAGGCATTCGGAGTGTTTAAGTTTGCCTTTTGTTTCTCTCTTCTTTGAGGGTTGGGTTCACGTTCACCTTTTAGAAATTGTAGACTTATGGTTTCAGATATTTGATTTTAGTTCAAAAATATAGTCAAACAAAACTTATTCTTCAAAAATTGCTAATTGTTCATATTCTCAATACATCAGTTCACAATAGTGTGGCCCTGGAACTTGGATAGTGGTCGCATGGGCTTACACCGCATAATGGACAGTTGTACCTCTGCCAACTGGTCTTCTAGGTTTTATGGCAAGGAAGTCTCTTACACATTGGCTAAGGAGTTAGCAGCATATCAGAGGTAGTAGGTTGAAAACCAGTCACACAATTCTTTTGTGGAACTTGTTCATGCTTCATAACCAACCCTATTCTAGTGAGGAAAGGCCTGGATGATGATGATTTAAGGATAGAAATTATGTTCATAACCAAATTGTGGATGTGTTGAATACATAATCTCAGAAAAAATCTCTTTTCTGCATGTATGAGCTAAAGATAGCAAAGGTGCTCCAGAACTCACCTACAGAAGTGTTGAACCTCTGTCCATGTGTAAAACGTTTTGTTGCTGCATAGTGCAAATAATACGAAAATCCATTAATAAAATATTAGAAGCTTGAAATAATTCTGGAGAACCACTGCTAGGGATGTATATATGGATACAAATATGAAATTAGCAGAATTGAGCAGATACTAAAAGCATAAGTCTTGCCAATAAACAATAAAGCACAAGGAGAAGCAGTATTAAAAGTAGAGAAATCAATTAATATAATAGTTATGACACAGATCAAAATATTTCACTAGTTTATAAAAGAGATTGAAAATTTACCGCCAAACCTTAGTTCCAATACCTCAATAGAGTGGAAATGCATGTCACATACAAAATGATGCAGTGCTAGTTTAGCAGATGGTATATATGCTTTTATGTCCCGTTTCATAGAACTACATGGAGGCCACCCTTGCAAATAGTTAGAATACCTTGTACTTTGTCTACATATACAGTGTCCTTGTTGAGAGAGAACTCTAGTGGGTTATTGTTCATTGAGGAAGATGGGTACAAATATATAGTGGAGAGTGGCGTGCCTCAACACATACATTAGCAATGTGGACTAATAGAATATATATATATATATATATATATATATATATATGAAAAGATATATATATATATATATATATATATATATGAAAAGAGATTAAAAGAGATACTAAAACCAAAATGAAAAGAGATGCCAGCGTATATATATTTTGTTGCCTCTCTCTCTTTATATATATATATATATATATATATATATATATATATATATATATATATATATATATACGAACGAAATGTTGACACTTCGAATTCGTATCCGTCTAGTTTAACGGATATCGGATAAAATCCGATTCGTCCGATAATCTAAAAGAAATTCGAATCTACCTAGTCTCTTGTTATTATCGGATATCTGAAATCCGAAATATTAAAATTTTAGTTATTATCCGAAATCCAAATATTCAAAATTTGATAACTATGATAATCTTTACAATCCATAACATAAATATTCATTAAAATGGAGACAACCAAATTAAAATTTAACGTGTAGAGACCAAAGCAATAACCAATCGACAATTGATCAACCAGCTACACAAAATGATTTATGCTTTGAATACAAGAGGTATAAGAGTAGAAGATGAGAAGAAGTCCGGGAAAAAAAATGTCCAACATATGTTACTCCCAATCGGAATGGAGACAGAGAATACAAGAGTAGAATATGAGAAGAAGTCTGAAAAACTGTCAGATGGATTACTTTCATCTTCTATTGGAGAATACTTTCATCTTCTATTGGAGCTATTGGAGAATACTTTCATCTTGTGTTGGAGAATGGAATCGGAGAATAAAATAGTAAAAAATGAAACTGACCAGCTGTATCACCAGTGACGAACCCCTAATTACCCGTGATCCACCCCCAAGCCCTTACATCTTTTGTTGGACACTTAGAAGGCTTGGACATGGAAAAGAAAATGGATGAATCCTGCCGACACAGGGCACTAGCGATGCATCCGGATGACACAGGTGCAAGTCAAGGAGATAGATGAGAGATGGTTAGATGTAATAGGGGCTATTGTTTGCATGAATTCTTGATGCTGTCTGAGGCATCGAAGTGTCGAGCTCCGGTGTGTAGGCCGGTGTGGAGTTTGGGAAGATGACCGGAGCTGAGCTGTTGGAGGGGAATGGCTAACTGGCTAGGTGTCACAAAATAGCAAGGGTGAGGATAGTGAACTCGGTCGGCAGTGAGCACATCTTCTCGGCGAGGTTCTCGACCAAGCGAAAGAAGTCGTGGTTTTGGCTTATGAGGTTTGGGATGCTGGAGAGGCCCGAACACAGCAGGATTCGATGGATGAATCCTGCCGACACAGGGGTTGGACAGTTGGAAGGCTTGGACATGGAAAAGAAAATGGAGTTGTAACTTGGAACTTGGAGAGTAATAAAAATTATTTAATATAAAGTGGAGTTTGAGAATGGAGAGTAATAAAAATTAGTATAGTAGCCTACTAGCACCCACTCAGCTGGGCGACCTTTAAATTATAATTAATATGTATTAATTAATATTGTATATACATTCATGTCTGGAAAATGTAAGAAGCATGCACATGGATGGGCGTGGCCAATGTCCATGGGGCTTCTTAATCTTCAGCTTATATATTAGGCACCCTTGGTCTATATTTCCAAAGAGTACAGTTGCATGTGAAACATGCAGATCACAACTGTACGCCAACCATACATAAAATATTACAATATGTAGATAGAAAAATAGAAGATGAAAAGTTACAGTCAAATTGATCATAAAGAAATTATTTGAGAAAAAAACACTTTCATCTTCTCTTGTAATATATATATATATATATATATATATATATATATATATATATATATATATATATATATATATAATTTTGGATATCTGAACTCGTATCCGAAAAAATATAATATCCGAAAAATACTTGGATATTCGAATCCAATATCCGAAATTTAGAACAATATCTGAAAGTTCAGATACGAAATTGAATCGGATTCGGATTTTCGACTATCCATCACTGTTCTAAAAAGGGACCTAGGCGTCTGGTGTCCGCCTGATGCCCCTAGGCAACCGCCTAGTCCTTTCGACTCCCGACTATGCATTTTTTTATTTTATGGACCTTTTCTGCAATTTAAGTAGGGTTTTTTTTGGAATTTTTTTAGAACCGCCTAGATCTAGGAGGCCGCCTAAGCGGGCTAGGCGCTAGATGGCGGGTGCCCGCCCGACTAGCGCCTAGCGCTTTTCACAACCTTGCTATCCATTGACAGGCCTACTGATCGGATTAGTAATGATGTTGTATACATGGATAAAACTATCAATTAGCTACATGAAAAATTATGTCAAGCTGGACAGAGCAATGCAAAGAACAAGGTTGCTATGAAGCTCTAAAAGTCGATGAGTATCAAGGAGATTTGTTGCGGATTCATCAATGACCTTATGGTTTCCTAAAGGGATGTTTGGAAAACTAAATTATCATGTCGACATATCACTCAAGGTGTCGAGTATAATGGGAAAAAGAGTACTAGATCAAGCTACATAGAGATTGACTTGCTGCTACTTCAATGTTACCCATCTAAAGTGTTATGTCGACACCCCCAAGCAACAAAAAATTGAGGACCAGTTTCCCCAACCAAGGTAGTCTAGTAGTGGATAAGAATTTGCAAATCAAACTCAACACCCGTTCTGCCATGTACAAAACTAGTTGGGTGTCGTCCGAAATCAATTTCTAACTATTCAATAGTCGAACCTAGAATCACTGGTTAGATGAGTAGATTGGCCATGCCAAATCAACATAGCTTCTTATATCAAATGTTAGTTTCTCGAGTCTTATCATACTCTATATTCTTTAGTAGCTTTAGTCCCCTATACATGAAGGCATATGCTAGTGATTGTGTTTTGTCCAATACGTGTATGACACAGCCACAGAAACCATTTTGAAGTGTTCATCCTTCCGGCCTCTGGACCGTTTCTGAGCATGTGCAAGATGTGCGATCGTACATGGTCCAAAAACCGGAAGGCCCCAAATTTTTTAACCTCCGTATATATTACTAATGGAGTAATGCTACAGTTACAACCAAATGCTTACAACCCATTTACAACCTTCACCCATTGCTGACAGCAAATGGGTGAGTGGTTGTAAGTGGGTTGTAAGCATTTGGTAGTAGACTTAGCATTATTGCAATAGAGTAATGCTACAGTTACAACCAAATGCTTACAACCCATTGCTGACATGTGGGCCATGGCCCACATGTCAGCAAATGGGTGAGTGGTTGTAAGTGGGTTGTAAGCATTTGGTAGTAGACTTAGCATTATTGATTACTAATGTGATATCTTCATTTTTAGATATAGGTCTCCGTATTTTTTTAGAAACTACAATAATATGGCTCTTAGAATGTCAGAAAAAGCCATTTTTCTTTAGGGTCTACTTGGATTGAGGGGGGAAAATAAGCAGTTAAGTGGGGTTAAGTGAAGGAAATTTAAGTAAGGGAGTAGAGTTAATACATATAACTTTGCTTGGACCAGAGGGAGAGTTAAGTAGGACGTGTTTATTAACTCTTGCTTTGATTGGAGGTTTTGAGCGAGACGAGGGTTAATAAAAATATAATAGTTACCAAAATATTCTTATTACATGTTATAAAATTAAATTTGATTGAAATTTTAATTAAAACTTGGCAAAATATCTTCACAAATGAGGAATTTACGGCACAGCATGTTGAAAGCAAAAAAAAATGAAGAAAAAAGTCATAATATTTTATAGGAGAAATAAGGAATATTATGACTTATTACACAACTCAATGCCCCTCGTTAACCCTCCGATTTGGGGGTTGAAAAAATAGACATTAGAGGTTTAAACAAACCCTCACTTAACCCTCTATAACCCTCCTCCTAACCCCACCCTCCCCCCCCCCCAACCCCAACCACCACTTAACTTTCCCTCGCTTAACTCTCTTAACCCTCAATCCAATCCAAGCAGACGGTGGTTTAAAAAAGGGACTTGTTTAGTATTTGTGCATGGCCCTTATAATGTCAAAAGTCCTTCCTAGGCCTTTATTCAACTAGCGATTAGGTTCGAGTTCGTCCTACAACAAATTTCCTTCAAAATTGGAAATACAACAAGACTGATAGTAATAAAAAATTTCAACCTTCCTTGCCTACTACAAAATCAAGAAAGCGGAGAGGATAAAATTTACCAATCCAGACAACGGCAGAGGAAGCACATGCGCCGATGGTGAAATCCCTTATGGCCTTCGCCTTGCACGCCAGCAGCACGAGCTCCTCCTTCGCTGTAATCCTATCCTGCAGGGTCGGTTAGGACGGCATTGCAAGATCGGATTCGATACCCAAAAAAAGAAGTAGCGAGAAAATTGAACAATTGAATTTTTTTTTTTCCTTTCTCCGGTGCTCGATGGGAATGTTGATGTCTATCTACAATTTAAAACCCTAATGGAGGAGGAGGAGGAAGAAAGTGTGGATGACCTTGGCGGGTTTGGACCGGAGCATGTTTTCCAGTTCTGCCAACACGTCTCCCATTTTGGGTTACTTCTCTGCGGAGGGGAGAGAGAGAGTTACAGAAGCCGAGTGGAGGAGCGGACGGATTTTGGGGAGAAAGGATCCGCGGTCAGATTTATTAACGCGGTGTTTGGGAACATTTGTGGGGAGGAAGAGGAAAATTTGAGGGGAAGGAAAATGGAGGAGAGTAAAATGAAAGGAAAGTTAATTTTTTTTTCCTTTGTTTGGATGGACAAAAAGTAGGGGAAGGAAAAATTTAAAAACAATTTTTTATTGTTTATGGATATAGGTATAATTACTATTTCCTCCTTGGTATTCTCAAATGATGCTTTAATATTAACTTTTTGAGGGGTAGTGGGGTAAATTCACTCAAATTCCTCTCATCTCTCCATTTTCCTCCCACATTTGGGAGGAAAATTTTTTGGTGGGACCCACCTACTTTTTCCTCTCAAATTTTCCTCCCCCATGTTCTCTCCCCCTTTCCAAACACCATCATTTAAAATTTTCCTCTCACTTTCCCCTCAATTTTTTCTTTCCTCCCACTTTCCACCCTTCCCAAACAGTACCTAAAAAGACAAGTTTGGGCACAATGTTTGGGGACAAACCCGTCAATGCCCCTCGGCCCTCGTTAATCCTCCGATTTGGAATCTTAAGACGTGAAAATGCAAATCGACACCCTCTCTCTTATGTTGTAGTCGTAAAACTACGAAAACTATGAGGAAGAAAAGAGAAGTGAATTCTATTAGAAAAATATGAGCAAATTAGCAAGCATGGTTGTTACAAATCAAAGTTTAAATGATAGGATTGCGCTCATACTACTCATACTACTCATACTAGAGGGGAGTCTATAAAATCGGTCGATATCCGGTAGATTTTTTTTATTTTTTAATTGATATTTTTAAAAAATTAATATCAATATTTTACCATTTAGAATTGATTTTTTGGGTTCCAATTAAACGGTGTTTGGTTGATTTTTGTTTGGTAGCAAGAGTTTACCAATTAACATTCGATCAATCAACACGTTTACCATTATGAAACTCTTAACCTATAAAGACGTCATGGGCGTCGAAAGACGTTTACCATTATGAAACTCTTAACATTCGATCAATCAACACGTTTACCATTTTGTTTGGACGTCAAAAGACGTCATGGCCGTCTCGTGGAGCTCTGGAGCGCGCGGAGTGCGCGGGGTGTGCATGTGGACGATGATGACAAAGCCAGTGAGGACAAGATCCGCACGAAGAGTCTGAAATGATATGACGACCGGCTAAAAATCGTGTGCGGAGGACACACGATTTAAGTGAGCCCACACGTGCTGGAAAAAAAATTGTCCGCTGGCATTCCTTATATGGTAAAGGCTGATGTGGTGTGGGTTCAGTTTTTTTTTTTTGGAACTATGTGTGTGGGCCAAAAGTATGAAGACCTTACAATGTATTTTTAGTTTTCGAGTTGTGTGATATAGCTCGACTTATATTTTTTCAGATATTTTCATCCTATGGGAATATTTTAGTAATATTTACGGAAGAGGGAAGAAGATTCGAAAATTTTCATTTAAAGGGACATCGCGCCAACTATAGTGGCGGAGTTGGTTATGAAGTACAACGGAGGGGGGGACCGCCATCTAGGATGGCGAGGTGGAGGGGAGGCCGCCATCCTAGATGGCGCGGTCTAGAGAGAGGGAGAGGGAGAGGAGAGAGACTAGAGAGAGGGGGACCGAGGGGGAGAGAGAGGGGGGAAGCGGTGTGGTAGGGGGGTCGCCATCCTAGATGGCGCGATGGGGGTGGGGGGAGGGAATTTCGGGAGAGAGGGAGAGAGAGGAAGGAGAGTTAATAGAGGGGGGGGTTTAACAGAGAGAGAGAGAGGGAGGAGAGAGGCTAGGGAGAGAGGGAAAGCGAGAGAGAGGAGAGAGGCTAAAGAGAGGGCGGACCGCCATCTAGGATGGCGGGGTGGAAGGGGTGGGGATTTGTCAGAGAGTGGCGCAGCAACGTTAACTTCCTCGCCAAATTATATGGCGGTCTTAGATACGTTACACATTTATCTGCTATAAAAACATATACATCTTGAACAATCGCATTCACTCATACTCTCCAGTAGTTTAACAACTTCTTCTCTCCTTTAGCCACTCCAGCACCATCACCTCCTCTCCAGCACTCCAACAATATCATCTCTTCTACAATTTCGACAACACTCAGAGCAATAGCTTTTCTCCTCCGTCAGCAAGAATTTTTCTTCTCCTGCAGCAATAGTTTTTTCTTGATGGATCACAGTCTAAGAATAATATGCTCGCATGGAGGTAATGTAAACGGTTTAGATTACGAAGGAGAAGAAACCCAAATTTTTTTCTACTTATCCGAGTATTATTTTTGAAAATTTACGTAATCTTATTATTGAACGTTATTTTATTAATTATGAATTTATTTTGAAATCTGTTTTTGGTTCTAGATATTTTTTAATAGATGGCGACGAAGCATGGAATTTTGTTGTTGAGATTAATTCACAATCACGATATTTAAATATATTTGTTATTCAAGTATCACAAGCATTTCATAATAGAAATAGTGAATATTTTTCTAATTATCAGCATGTTAGTCAGAGTGCTAGTTCTTCCCAACCAATTCTTCCAATTTTACAAGAAAATCAGTCATCTGATGAATATGATCATAATGATGATGATGATACTGAAGACGATGATGACGATGGAAATAGTGATGATTTAATTGAAAATGTAGATCATGAGGTAGATGATATTGATAATGCAATTACTTCTGAATTATTTATCGGAAAAGAATTTTCTAGTCGTTCTAAATTTAGAAGTTTTATAAGTAATGTAGCAATTCAACACAATTTTAGTTGTTCAACCAATGTTATGAATAATGCTCGTGGAATTATATATAATTGTGATCAACCGAATTGTAATTGGAGAGTATATGCCAAACCGATTGGATCTGGTAAAATAGTTAAGATTGCTAAATTAGAAAGTCGATACTCTTGTTTAGGTGGACTTACAACCGGACGTCATCGACTAGCTACCGCTGCATGGGTGAAAATATGTATAATTGATATAATCAGAGACAATCAATCTTATAGTGCATCACAAATTGTTAAGGATATATATAGGAAACATCGTGTACATATTACTTATTCCAAAGCTTGAAGAGCTAGAGAGATGACATTAGCTGAAATAAATGGTAGTTACATAGAGGCATATGCTAGTCTTGAGGAGTATAGTTTTAGAACTATGGAGACGAATCCAGATAGTAGATATTTTCTTAAAACCACTGAAAATAATAGGTTCCAAAGAATTTTTATTTGTTTTAAGGCGTGCATTGACGGATTTTTAAGGGATTGTTTACCGATTATTAGTACCGATGCTACATTTCTTTCATCTAAATTTCAAGGTACCTTATTTATTGCTTGTGCTCACGATCCTAACTATCAGTTATATCCTATTGCCTATGCTGTTGTTGAAAGTGAAAATACTGATTCTTGGTCTTGGTTTTTAAACTCTTTTAGAACATCTTTTGAAAGTTATTTTAATGAATGGAGTAGAATTTCATTTATTTCTGATAAGCAAAAGGGATTAATACATGCTATGCATGAAATCTTTCCAGAATTGTCTCATTTTTTTTGCATACAACATTTAAAAAAAACATGAAATAAGTTACGAAATAAAGAATATTTCAAAACTTGTTAGACTCGTTGCTAGATCATACAATCGAAACAGATGCTGAGATATTGTTTGAATAAAGCCGAGAATATAATGGTGTACAATTAGCTTATTGGTGTGAACGATGAAAATCGTCGTTTTGAACATTGGATAACAGCATATGCTCCTTGCCCTAGATTAGATATTAATACTTATAATCTTGCTGAATGTTTTAACAACTGGATTAAGAGATTACAAGATAAACCAATAACAACACTTCTCGATGGTATCAGAGCAAAGATTATAACACTTCATGACAAGAATAGAAATATTGCTGAAAATCTAGACACATATTATTGTCCGAAGATATTAAATACTGTGGCACGTATCAACAGAGAAATGAATCATCTAGAAATATTAGGTATTGATAGCAATACATACGAAATAGTAGATCGTGCAACAAGTAGAACACATATTGTACGATTAGAAGACAGGACTTGTACATGTTGTAGGTGGTACCATACTTATATACCATGTATACATGTATTTTTTGTGTGTAGATATTCTAATATAAATATTCAAAGTTTTTATCATGCACTATTTTCTACGGAGAACCTGAGAAGTGTATATGAACCAAAAATGGAACCAATTCCAATTTTCTACAAGATTCAAGCTCCTGGTAAGAGGAGAAATTGGAGTGCCGGACGTACGACGCAAAGCCGAAAGACCAAAGAATAACCACATCCAATTCCGGGAATCATCGAAAATTGTTTGTCTCCTCCCAAATTGACGAAGAACACGGTCAGCCGGATGGTACATGGTGTACCGGTCGTATATAATATATGATCTATGCAAACTAAGATCATACGACAAACCCTTTAAGTCTGGATCATCATCTCCAAATGTGTAGGGAATCCATACAACCTATTTAATGACAATCTAACAAAAAGTCTAGTAACGACATAAGTTAAATGAATTAAACAGGTAAATAATTAATTACCTCATGATGTTCCAGTATATCAAATTGAGAACGATATAGTGATACAGCCTTATACTGACAGTGTTGTTGATCCACTATATCTATGGTCCATCGTAAAGCAACTGGATAGACTCCAACATCACTAATAATGCTAGTGAAGGGTCTACCAATATAGAAATGCTCGTACGACCAAACATGTAATTCAAAAAACATCCACAAATGTATAGTATGACCAAAGCTCTAATTAATCTACGTTCAAGAACTTAATGTTTACATGAAGCAGTGACATACATCCACAAATATTGGTATTAGGTTTCGAAAACACATAATCCGTCAAACATCCGTATAAATGTGCTAAAGTGGCAGCACCCCAGGCATGTCGAGTGGGTTCTTTCAAATTATCCATAAATTGCAAAAGTCTCACATTTATTTGATTTTTCGATGCATCTGGAAATAGAACTGCACCACATAAACAGAGCAAATATGCTCTAGTGCAACTAATCACCTGTAAATATTATATTTTTATAAATATTAATATTAAAATAAATTAAATCATAAATTAATTTTGGCTTAATTGCACTTTGCTACCCTCAACTATTACCATTTTTCAACTTTGTACCCTAAACTATTTTTTGTAACAATTTGGTACCCAGATGTTATTTTGGACTAAAATGCCCCTACCCCTACCCCTAACCCTCCCCTCCTGCACGCTCCGGCCGCCCCTCCTGCACGCTCCGGCCGCCCCCCCTGCTAGCTCCGCCCCCCCCCCCCCGCCCCCCACCCCCCACCCCCCCACCCCTGCTCACTCCGGCCGCCCGCCCGCCCCCGCCTCTCCCCTAGGCCGCGGCAGCACGGGAGGAGGGGGGCTGGGGAGGGAGGGCGGGGCGGGAGGCGGGGCAGGGGGTGGCCGAAGGTAGCAGGGGGGTGGGGGGCGGGGGGGGGAGGGGCGGAGCTAGCAGGGGGGGGGTGGGGCGGCCAGAGCTAGCAGGGGGGGTGGCCGGAGTGGGGAAGGGGGTGGAGGGAAGGAAGAGGGAAGGGCATTTTCGAAATTTTTGAAAAATTAGGTATCAAGTTGAAAAAAAATAATAGTTGAGGTACCAATTTGTTACGAAAAAAAGTTTATGGTATCAAGTTGAAAAGGCGGAATAGTTGAGGGTAGCAAATTGCAATTAAGCCATTAATTTTACTTTAAAATACATACCCGTAATTCATCTACATCTACCTCGCCGTCAATTGTGCGATCTAGATCCATAAAGTTACCGCGCAACCATGTTATCTTTACATAACTGGTATTTCCAATATCAGATGGGGGCATAATACCTAAATAACGTCGGATTAGACTAGCTGGAGTTAACTGCGGATCAAAATATATAGGGCCCCTGTAATAGGTAACCCTAGTATATTTGCCACATCCCATAACCTGATAGTCATCTCGCCAACAGGTAATTGAAATGTGTTTCGTTCATGCCACCATCGCTCAACAAGACTTAATGCACATCATGTGTTAAAATTGAATATCATCTAAATAATGGAACCCAAATGAGCGCACCAAAGCCTTCTGTGCGTTGTTTAACTCCCATGTGCGATAGTTTCTCTCAGTCCGCCAATTTCCATGTTCCCGCGTTCGTAATTTAAGAGTATGATCATATAACTACAAATAAAATATTTAAATTATGTTACAACTACGTTTATGTGAAACATTATTTACTAGCAAGCCAAACATTTTTAAATATATCTTTTAATTAAATATTTACCTTTCCATCAAATATCTGAGTAGATATGTGATTTACCCGTTCCTGCTTGATTTTATCAGTCGTTGGTCCACCCGGGATGCGTCCGTCGTTTTGATTAGCCATCTAAAAAAATAATCAAAAATCTACAAATATATCAAACATATTTATTACAAAATTATTAACAAAAACTAAGAGGAGAAGATGTTTGCTTACACAGAGGAGAGGAGGTTGCTGCTTGCAAAGAGGAGGTTGGTTACACAGAGGAGGAGAAGATATTTGGGAGGAAAGAAACTCTCGGGTGTGCTTGCTGCTGTAGGAGTGAAGTGAGGAGAAGGAAGGAGAAGAAACTTGTATTTTATCATGGAGATGGAGCAGTCTACAAAAAAATAGGCACAATCTGCGAGCAACACTATCTCCGAACACATTTTCTCAGTCTCCTGCAAAATACGGTCTCCCACCTCTCCATATTTCACTCTCTTCCTCGGTATTCCTCCATCTGTTAACTCTTAACTCTATTACACACACATTTATCTCTCTATTAAACCACCACCCCATATTAACTCTCCTCCTCCCTTTCTCTCTCTCTCTATTAACCCCCTTCTATTAACTCTCCTCCCTCTCTCTCTCTCTCTCTATTAAACCCCTCTCTATTAACTCTTCTCTCTGTTAAATCCCCCCTCTATTAACTCTCCTCTCTCTCTCTCTCTCTCCCGAAATTCCCTCCCCCCACCCCCCCATCGTGCCATCTAGGATGGCGGCCCCCCTTCCACACCGCCATCCTAGATGGCGGTCCCCCTCTCTCTAGTCTGTCTCCTCTCTTTCTCTCCCTCTCTCCCTAGTCTCTCTCCTCTCTCTCCCCCTCGGTCCCCCTCTCTCTAGCCTCTCTCTCTCTCTTGCCCTAGCCTCTCTCCTCTCTCTCCCTCTCTAGACCGCGCCATCTAGGATGGCGGTCTCCCCTCCACCCCGCCATCCTAGATGGCGGTCCCCCCCTCCGCTGTACCTCGTGGCCACCACCGTCACTATAATTGGCGCGATGTCCCTTTAAATGAAAATTTCCGAAACTTCTCCCATCTCCCGTAAATATTACTAAAATATTCCCTTAGGATGAAAATTTATGATATTTTTTATGAGAATACGCCCATAATTAGTATACTCCAAAAGTTTGCGATTCAAATTATTAATTGGGAATGTGTGTGCTAAGGTTGGATTAAGTTCGGAACGATGCATGATATATTGATACGAGGGGATCTTTGTCAGGATTAGATCGCTTACAAGGTTCTATACTTGTGAGATAGATTAGATTATGTGACATAGCCTATAGGACAATCCTTTGATCGTTCAAGTAAACGATGTCCGATCATGCGTTAGAAGGGATATAATCAAGATCCATGTTTGTGATAAGTGGTATACTCGATGAAACGTTTCACGCCACGTGAGCGTATCGAAAAAGTTTAAAATGTTGTTGCTACTTCATACTCAGATAATTTAATTATAAATAGTTTTTTTTACACGATTTCATGTTTATTAGCCTAATTTACTCCTACTTCAAGAAGTTTAATTTCTAGGAAGATGACCACTCTTAGGTATGATTTAACGAAGTAACCGATCATTCTTGAGCCAATTCCTTACTAGTTATAACACAATTTTCCATCCACTTAATATTAACGGAAAGTTAGGACAAGACTAACCCAAACAGGTCCATATTTTTGGATTGTATCTCGTTTCCGGTTGAGCCCTCAAAAAGGGGTAACAATGGAGTTCAAAATTTAGTTCCACATCAGGTAGGAGCATGGGATCATGAGGTGTTAATAATTTGGGTTGGTTTAGGCCTTATATTGAAAATTTATTTTAAGGCATATAGGCCCAGTTCAATATTGCACCACATGGGACAACTTCGGGTCATACCGCATTCCAGCAAGTGGTATTAGAGACATAGGTTACAGTACTGCTAATTGGTTCAAGACAGAATATGCTGAACATTCATGCGTATACATGGATATACGGACTCTCTTCTCAAAGTGGAGTTGGAGGCAACTACACATTGGCTTCAAATTAAGCTAGGTACACGCGTCCAAGGTATTGCAAGATGTTGTGGTTGTCACACAATGGTGGTTTGTATGAACATGTCAGTTTGATTCCGGTTGATCGATGAGCTCTAAAAAGGGGTAACAATGGAGTTGGAAATTTAGTTAGGTGGCGGGATTATGAGCTGTAGATAATTGGGTTTAGCTCATGTCTTACATGAAAATTCTCTTTCACGTCGGGTTGGAGGTGAGATCATGAGTTGTATATAATTAAAATTAGTTCATGCCTTACATCTAATTATCTTTTAAGGTATATGGACCCAATCCAATATCGTACTTTATGGAACAACTTCGATTTCGATCACACTGTATTTCCAATACACATCGGTTCATTAACCTTCAATGGGTGTCCAGTTTGACTATATTTCCAACCATTCAAAACCCTACCTAAGGACTCCATTTTATCAAATTCATCTGAAGTCTTCCTAAGAAATTTCTGAGTTCTTTCTTTGATTGCTTTAAGACTGCATTCCTTTTAAAAGTAAAAAAGAAAAACCTACATCTTGTTGCTAACAGAGTGACAAAAAATAAATAAAAATGAAACTTAGAATCTACAAAGATGTATTTCTATATGAAACATTTTCATTTTCCTCATTTTGCACTTATCATAACACAACAACCTACAAGTGTCAAGCTTTTCTTTCATGAATATGAAACCATGACATCATCTCCGTGGTCAATGGATTTTGTTAGGATTTGATCACATCATCAGGACTAACTTTTGAGTTTTTGAACATGAGGATTTGAACGTTGTATAGTTTGCTAATCTGAACACTTGTAATTTTGGCCTGCTTACACATACTCTTCTAGAATATATATTGGTCTACGAGATTGACTTGGTAAAAAAAAAAAAAAAAAAAGGAGTGTTCAACTTCCAAACGCAATGATCTCACAAAGTCCATCCCCATCCAACGAAGATATTTCTAGTAGTAATCTCTTACGTACGTAGTCATACTGAAGCTTCGCTAGTCCGACATGGGCGACATGTAAATATGTGAAAGCGTCAAAGACAGGACCATGCCAAAAGAAAATCGATGCAAAGAAGAAGAGAGAGAGAGAGAGAGAGAGAGAGAGAGAGAGAGAGAGGGAGAGTTCAACACAAATTTACAAAAACTTATTCAGTCAAATGCCATTTAACTGTCATATGCGTGTGGCTCGTAATTCACTGTGGGAATAGTTTCCAACTTCCACCTACAACTTTTGCCACAATAAATAAACAAGCCGACCCCCCACAAATCCATACCAACTTCCTCCCTCTCTCTCTCTCTCTCTCTCTCTCTCTCTCTCTCTACAGACCATTGGAAGTGGAGAAATTAAGCAAGATAGAGAAGAACATGGGTTTGGCCAAAGTTGCTTTTATTTTGCTCACCATCTCCCTCTTGCCTCCACCAAGAGCTGTGTTGGGGGACTTCCTCTCCCCCCTGAGCCCTCTTCTCTCTCCTGTTCTCAGTAACCATTTCCAACTTTTCTTCTCTTTTTTTTCTTTCTTAAAAAAATCCATAACGATGTGATCGTACCTATATATGTATTAGTGAGCTTATACTGAATCATCTACCAACTTTCCATATATATATATATATTCTCCCTTTATAGAGCTTTAGAGCATGTCATATGGCTTTTTCCCCAATTCTTTTGCTACTCCTTTTTGTTTAATCTTTACAGGGTTTATTCAATATTTTTTTCTTTTGCGATGTACGAGACTTTGTGCACGTCACGCATCATGCCATTTGCATCCACTGTCTTCAATTTCACACACATCCACACTTTTCTGCAGTTCGATTCCGAGATTATCCGTCTGGCTAAGGAAGTTATATCTCTCTTTTCTAACCTGAGTACGGGATTGGAATTTGTTCAGTATTAAAATTTATAGCATAAGGTGTTCACAGCAAAAGGTTGGCTCACAGAAGTGGTAGCAAACTGCAAAAAGTGTGAAAGTTAAGAAGTTATTTAAGTCGAAATAAGCGTTTGAGAAAAGCTCGGCTCCAGCTTACCCCCTTTTTATTTTTTTTCCCCACAAACACCCATATATGTCGTTTTCGTTCGGAGTTTTTTTCTTTTCTTTCTTTGTGATGGGTCCCTTCAGTTTCTTTCACAACGCAAGAAAAAATTGCACGTCTTTCTAGTAGTTTGGCACTTGGCATGCCCTCACTTTCGACTGTTCCTCTCATATGTGAAAGCTATGACTTCATTTCCAAATTATGTGTGTATTCTAATTCATTTTGTTACATGTTCTTTTCCTTTACTTTTTATATGTATATTACATGTATGGTTTTATTAAGTTATGGATTATAATTCTTTTTGTAGTAATATTTTGTGACTGTTGAGGTGGTTTGATTGTTATATATGTATATATCAGATGGGCTATGTGATACTGTTAAGTGTGGGGAGGGAAGCTGCGAGGTGTCACTAAACCACTCTTTGGGATTCATTTGTAAATGCAACCAAGGATGGAGTCAGTTACATTTGGGCGACCATTTCAAATTCCTTCCTTGCATCATCCCCAACTGTAATCTCTCTCTCTCTCATTGCTTTATTCCTTTACGTACATGGAGAAACTATTCAGTATGCATGACACAAGAACGGTTTCATCACGTGGCAGTGGTTAGCATGAGTCCAATATTATAATGATACATGCATTTTGTTTTCTTCCTCTATTAGTATTTACATGAAATAGAGTATGTGTCATTATACTATTGGAGGGGACTCAGAGCTCACCACTCCCACTTGGTGAGTCCGTCCCACTGAATATTAATTTCTCACGTACCTGTGCTCCTTGAGCTCTGGTGCCTATAACAGGCAAATGAGTTTTGTATATAGAATTTTATTCTAATTGGGACGCTCTTTCAGAAGGTTATCGTAGAAACTATCACTGCAAGAAATTAAACCAAGAAAAAAAAAAAGATCAGTTGAGCGAGTCAAGATTTTGAAGCAGCTTATAAAAAAAAATGATGTGATATATAGTTGCTGTAACAAGCTTTAGAGAAGAATTTTTGGAGAATTTCTACTATCGAAAACACGAATTTATCGAAAACACGAAAACAGTTGGTGGGAGATATCTCGAGCCCTATATAACATGTAGAAGGATGGTCCACCGCCCTACAAGCCTGAAAACTTTTACGCCTCATTTGGTTCGCAAAATCAGGACATTGGGAAAGGAAAGTCATTTATTTTGTGTGTTTGGATGCCAAAGAAAATGAGCATCAAAGGAAAATAATTCCCAAGGGAAAGGATAATAGGGGAAACAATGGTTCTCCCCATCCTCCCATAGATTCACTTTTCCACTCATAATTATCCACTCTTCTTCCAAATTTTTCGGGCCTTTCCAAACACAGGAAATAAAATCAATGGGAATTGCAATTTTCGGACAAAGAATTGTTTTTCTTTCCTTTCCTTTCCGCGTACCAAATGAGGATTTTAGCCCATGACTCATATGCACAATCACCCCACACTTAGAATATCTAAATGGTTCATACTTTCGATGACTTTTGGAGCTGATTTAGCTGCCGGTCTTGTGACGGCTTGCTAAGGCAAATTAGGTGCCGTAAATTGGGCATCGGACTACGGTCAGACTAAGGTGTAGGTCGCATCCCCTTCGACAATTGTGTATGTTGTTTCTCTTTTAGACAATCCTCGGAGTATTCTTTGTTGTTTTAGTTCCACAATAGGATGTCTAAAATAGGATGCAGTGTCTCAATCATATGTATGTTAGGAGTAACAGATCCCTCATCGTCTTTATGAACAATGCGCCACCACCCTATGTCTACCATTTAACAACCAATGGTTAGGGCTATAGCGGAGTAACAATGCGTGCCCACAAGATACCTGATGATCTCAAGCGGAAAGGCCAGTTTGAACCACTTGTAGAAGTTTCTCCACTGACACAGCATATGTTTGTTCATTGAGGAACTCCTTAACTTGTCAGAGTTGTCAATGAACAATCTCTCTCTAATCAGCACCTATAATCTTGCTAAAGTTTCTATTACACAGTTGTGACTTGTGAGATTAGTCTACTCATCACTTTGAGTCGACATAGAGTGTACGATTTTTTCCAGATCAACTAATGCGCCCCTTCCTTGGTGATCCTAAGACTCGGTAAATTTAAGAATGAAGCTTGTTACAGTATTTGGATCTCACTAGATTGATAAGATACCAACTCCATAATCCATCACATTTATTCTAGGGACTTCATCATGTTGCTTAAAGCATTATGATAAGCAAGTAGAGAACGTAATAAATATAGAGAAAATTTGAGTGGCACCCCACTTTTTTTAAGCTTATTTAAGGTGCACCCCACAAGTTTATATGAATGTATGACACCCCCACTTTTGACGGTTTCAGTCCAAAACGAACGGTCAACCCCGTTGACCAATTTTTTTTTGACGAAAATACCCCCCTATCTGTTCTCTTCTTCCCCGCGTCAACTATTCGTCTCCCCCCCCCCCTCCGCCATGCTCAGCCCCCCTCCACGGCGTCGCCGCACTCCCCCCCTCCCCGACTTCGCCGCACACCCCCCCCCCCCCTCCGGCCATCACCACCACCACCATCACCAACATCATCACCATCATCATCATCACCAACGCCGTGGAGGGGCCGAGCACGGCGGGGGGGGAGGGGGGGGATAGCCACGTGTGACGGGAAGGGGGGACACACAAAAGGAGACGAGGGCATTTTCGTCAAAAAAAATTTGACCGTTCGTTTTAGACGGAAACCGTCCAAAGTGGGGGGTGTCATATATTCATGTAAACTTGTGGGGTGCACCTTAAATAAGCGTAAAAAAAGTGGGGTGCCACTCAAATTTTCTCATAAATATATTGTGCAAGATCTTGATCTTGCAGCAAATATTCTTCCATCAAAATAATTTCTTTGGCTGTTTCTATAATTTTGTCTTCAAATTTTACGAAAGGTCAGCAGGACCAGGGGAATTGTCAGAAGTTGTTCATTCAAATTCCCCGAACCTTTTCCCATTTATGCAAATATTTCAGGATAAATTGACACATATATATTTATTGCTATAGTGTGAAAACAATAGCGGACATCCTTTTGCCCCCGCAGTTCAAATCACGGAAATAACCACATGTTCCATAAGAAAAGTCTTTATTTTATATGTAGATTCAACAGGGCCTGACCAATAGAGTGCTGATTGTAAAGGAGTTTTAGTTCATCTAAAATCTTTTTAACTGAAACTTTTTCAAGTTCACACAAACCTATTATTTTTCAGGTAGCCTCAATTACTCTTGCACCAAAGATTCGGGGGCTCCAGCACCGGCACCAGCACCTCTCCCGCCACCGCCTAGCAATCTCTCCGTATTTGATCGTAAGTATCACCCCTTCCCAGCAATCTCTCCCTACTTAACCATGTATCTTAATATGTATCTATGTTAAGCATATTCTAATTTTGCATTCTATGTTCTCCAAAGCATGCATGTGGGCTTTCTGTGGGGGAGGTGAGTGCTCCTCAGTGGCTTCAACTTATGAGCACAAATGTAACTGCAAAGAAGGTTTCACCAACCTCTTCAATTCGACCACCTTCCCTTGTTACAGAGACTGTAAGAAATCAGTTCGTCTCTCTCTACAAAAATATTACTACGTTTGTTCACTTTTTATACTAATAAGAGAATTTGGTTTTGCAGGCTCTATTGGGGCTGATTGTGTAAATCTTGGCATCAATCTTTCAAATTCTACATCATCTGCAGCTTCTCCACCCAATATACATGCTGACGCAAACTCATCTGCTGCAGGTAATATGGAAAACAATATATATATATATATATATATATATATATATATATATATATATATATAAAAACTTAGTTGTGGATAATATATATATATAAACTTAGTTGTGAAAAAGCATACAAGTACAACATGATCTCCATAAATTATAGCAGTTCCAGTAATAGCTAACCTTCACAATCTACAGCACACTAATAAAAACTATGCAAGGCTTCACAATCTACATGCTAATGATACGATAGGCAACCTTGTTATTTGTCCCTTCACCATTGAACCAAGGTTCGCATCATCCTTACTGATTGGTTTACCTGTCATAATTTTTTTCTTTTTCATTTATATGTTTTTACAACCTTACTATGCTTTTGCACCCTTGTTATTGGTCTTTTTCACTCAATTTTCTCTACCAAATTGACTGGAAAATAGGCATCCAACGTTGATATCGATCAGTATCGATAGCGGTCGGTATCGGATTGAAACATGCCAAACTGATATCGGTATCGGCCGTATTGGATCGGTATCTACGGAGATACTTTAAATTATGCACTGAAGAGGGCCGGAAACATAACCAGGATGACTAGGACTCCATTGAACTGGAGTTATATGGTATGCTAGATTAGGAAGTGCACTTAGGCTTTGGTTTGAGATTACTTCCACTTACTAAAAAGTGAAAGTGGGAGCAGAAAGACTGCTTTCAAAAGCTAACCTGAATTGAACCAACACCAAACCAAACAGTTATTGAGACTTTTTTCAAAAATAAGAATAAGCAGAAGCAGCCATGATAAGCAATACCAAGCCAGCCTTGGGCGTGGTTAAACAGGCCAACATTAGCGAGAATTGGTTCTGTTTTAACAAATTAGAATTATTTTGATGAAATAATATGCATAAATAATGCTGAGTGTATTCTTTGAATGATAATGTAGTATGATATTGAATCCCTCTTATATCACTTTCTAATTAAAGCATTATTGTGCGTGACAGATCCCTTTGCTGGAAAGAAAATGCTGTGGTTATATATGTTGACGATTTCGCTCGCCATGGTTTTGGTGATGTAGATAAAAGTATACAACATATACGTGGATGACCGGTTCTTCTATCGGCACTCCACCATATGTAGAGCATTCATACATGGATCAGTCTTTCTTTTAGGTGATTACTTTTGATTTGAGAGGTTTATGTGAAAAGATGGGTGAGAATAGGCACTACTGGTTGGTCCTCTTGTGTTTCTGCCATCATTATTTGTACGTGTATTTATTTATATATGAAATAAGGCAGAAGTAGATTTTTATATAATAAATTAACATTAGACAGTAATATATAAGGATCGACTTATTTTCATGCACAATCACGGTTGCATTCATACATAATTGGTGGAGTCCAAAACTCTCAAAGATAAATGTCCTGTGTCGATAATTTGGGTGGTGTCTTGCATTACCGGTTAGTTTTTATATTAGTTTTTATGTGGCATCCATCTGCAACTGAAGTTAGAGTGTTCGGGCCATAGCCCAGGCCATGTTCGTGTCGTGCTTGCGTGCGTGCAGGAGTATGTCGACAAAACAACGGGTATAGACTACCAATACCCACCAATTATCGACTAGTGGGAATGAACAATTCGGTTTTATAATGAGTCTTTGCAAGTCCATGGAGGAGGATACTTTGAGGTGGTGGTGATACGTTCGCAAGCTATTATTCCCGCGTGTTTGGTTCCTTTGGTTTTAGCCGAAAGCAGTTCGTTTTGGATCACTTCAGTTTTTGGATAGCTAGAAGTGGGGCCCCACCCGACTCAGGTTTTTTAATCCGAGTCACCCATGTGTTTGGAGGGATCCACATGTTGTGATAGGGTTGTTGACTCGAGACTTTTGAGAGAATTTTTCTGCCATAGGTTAGGATTCAACATGGGACTAGAGGGAAATTCTCAAGCTTGATCAAAATAGAGAGGAACTCCTCTATGTCTTTTCGATCTCTTTAAGTTATTGAACTACTACTCAATGTCCGTGTGTCGAAATACGAATAACGGGAGTATAACTCTACTAGCTACGCAATACAGAATACACCAACATTTCATATTGCGGTCACGACTGTAAATAGAAAAATTGGGTCATATTCGTGTGTGTAACACCAGCATCGCATACTAAGTAGTAACTCCTCATGAACTCTGGTTCAAAGTCAGAACTAACTTGTCATGCCACGTGTTCGGATAATCGGACACGAATTGTGAACATCTAGCCTAAGTCATAGAATCGACGATACTCAACTGTTCTAAACCTTAATAGTCATGTCTCAACAATCATCAATGTCGCTCAATCACATAAACACGATTGTAAATAGAAAAATTGGGTCATATTCGTGTGTGTAACACCAGCGTCGCATACTAAGGAGTAACTCTTCATGAACTCTGGTTCAAATTCAGAACTAACTTGTCACGCCACGTGTCCGGATAATCGGACACGAATTGTGAACATCAAGCCTAAGTTGTAGAATCGACGGTACTCGGCTGTTCTATACGTTAATAGTCGCCATGTCTCAACAATCATCGATATAACTAAGGAAAGATTAAAGCAAGAAACACTACTCACGCACGCATGCGATCACTAAAGTCAACTCTATAGGAGGGTGAATAGAGTGTGTCATAATTACCCAATGAAAGTAAGGCTAGATACCAAGAGAAAAATAATAACAAGTATATGAAAAGTAACAGAGTAAGAAGTCACAAACGCAAATACTACGATGTATACTGGTGTCCTCATGGAGGAATAATCCAATCCCGGGTACTCTTGCCCTGTGTTAATCCAGTATTTGTGAAATAGCCTACAACACAAGCTTTGAACCGAAGAGTTTGCCGACTTCTTACAACCACAAGCTTTGATCTAAAAAGTTTGCCAACTTCACACGACCACAAGCTTTGATCCAAACAGCTTGACGACTTCAAACACTGGAATGAAATAACTTGAAAATCAAGCTTTACAATTCGATCAAACTTCTAAATCAAAACCGCTTTAGCACTTAAAAGGCTCAAGAGAGTTGTTTTGGTGATGAGGAAGGTTTATAGCTCATAATGAATAAGGTTTGCAAGTGACAAATAATTGAAATTGAGTAAAATATACGAGTATTTATATGATAGTAGGTGATTGAGTTCGGACAGAGTTCAGTCCCCAAGCGTTCAAAAATATGAACGTTCGAACCCTATTCTCATGGAGGAACAACGAATCAGGAATATTGGATCACATGGACTGAGTTCGGTCCATGTTCAGTCAGGGTCCGAGCTCGACCGAGTTCGGTCTCTGTAAGATCAGAATGGTTTTTGGCCAAATGGGTCTAATTGGGTCAAGTTTGAACTGGACTATGGTTTGGATTTGGTTTGAGTTTTATCATGCCAGTACGACTCAATGTACATGAGTCCTAGACAAATAAAGATCAAATACAAAAATAAAATATAAAGACATGAGTAGCAGATGATGGTATGGCTTAGCTTGTCTTCTTCCTTTATATGATGACTTTTTTCTTGACGACATTTGTCCAATGATAAGTAGATCATGAAATTTGAATACCTTTCGGAGGCTTCGCCCTCGAACTCCTACGTGGGGTGCTACCCCCTCGACCCATGTCCACTGACCGGATAGCGGAACCCCCAGTGCGAGGCTAGCCTCCAGAGATGTTGTAGGCGGTTCAAAAATATCTTGTAGTATTACATTGTCTTTTGCAAAAAATATTTTCTTAATTACATATGTCCATATCTGATCTTGCTTATTTTTTTTTTCTGCAAATAAATGTTAGACGAATAAAGCAAATATACAGTAACAAATATGATTACATTTAATTCATATTTGGACAATGCTAAGTTTAAATATCAACATGATAGTGATTGCAGGAATATTAGTGATGTCATAGTATTAAACTTAATTGATTAGTCATATTCAAAAACTTAACTTAATCATTGGGCTAACAATCACTACAGTCCACTAGTATGGTTTGAGTACGTCATACAAATCACAACTTCGTAGACAAACCCGATAAAATCACCATATACATGCCTTATCAATATACATCTCCTATATCAAATACATTTGATACATCAAAAACGTCTATCCGAAATTTTAGAACTTCCAAATACCAGCATCCGATCCGAACTGTTGATTCATGTCCTCACCTAATATGTCAACTATCCAGTCAGGACTGGAGCAAAGTACATAAATACAAAATATCACACAATACAAAATAACACAATAAAATAAAATATAGTAAGTAAAACCAGATAATGTGACACAGAATGCTGTAATAAATGGACCTGCAACGCAAAAAATCATGAGAACAAAACATGAACAAGAATAAACACGACTAGCATCTACGTGTTTTGAAATATCGTTTTTAATATGTGGACGGCTGGACTTTTACTCAGATGGGTCCGACTCGAATATACGTGCAGTGTATGTCGAGCTATTATTCAGATTCTCACGGTTTGTCCACGTACCTACTTGGCATTTTCCCTCTCCATGACTCAAAAATTTATATCAACCAATATTCAGATTTGATATCACGATAGAGTCATGAATTTATTATTCAGTTGGATACAAGTATCGTTTCGCATATGAAACATGATCGGACAAGAAATAAGTACATCAATTATAATATATTAAGAAACATCAAGTAAGGAGTACTTGCCTCAGGTCCAAAGTTGCAAAAGTTGCTCCTAGTCCAACCTATACAGAATACAAGATTTTGTTACAAGGGTTCCTAAATTTAAACTCTATTTGTTTTCTTTAACTAAAACCCCAACTCTTGATTCTGTATAACTAGGCAACCTACCAAGGTCCATGTTGTATAGGTCAAAAACTTTATAAATAAATCCCATTTTATTCACAAACTCCTATACTTGGAGCCTACCTCAATATTCATATTCAAAAGCCCAAAAGTTTACCTCTTACGGGACGTTTGGTTCAAGTTTTTATGGCTTGGGAATGATTTTTGAATTCCTTATCCATGTTTGGTATGTTTAGGATTGGAAATGGGGAGGGAATAGGAGGGGCTTAGGGGGGGGGGGGGGGGGGGGGGGAGGGGGGGGGGGGGGGGGGGGGGAAGCTATTCCCATTGACTTGGGAAAGCTATTCCCAAGTCCCTCTTGGAATAAATTTGCTTTCTTAGGAATGATGTTTGACTATTTTGTTTGGACGGTTATACCCTCTTTTTATTTTCAAATTTTCAACTTCTATCCCGAACATGTAAATCATCATGAAATTAATGAAAGGATATTAAAGAAAAACTAAATAAATTAATATTTCTATCCATTTGTAAACCAAACATGGAGATGAAAATTTTAAAAATTTTGAACTACCTATTCCCAACCTAACCTTAATATCCACTTAGAAAATCTAGACTAATCCCATAAAGGCCCAACCAGACTTTCTAACATCTAATATTTACTAGGAGTCTAACTAGTCACATATAACAATATATAGAGTTAAACTCCTCATTAAATCATCGGCCCAATACTTCTTATTTTCTGTTAATAAAACTTAGAAACCCAAACAATATTATACATGCCCAAAACCTTTATTACTTCACTCTATATTATGTTTGTACCATATTTTAGTTTACTAATTCCAAGTCCATTTAAGGGCCCAATACTTCGGGGTTCCTCCCGATCAAAATTTTATTTTAAAAAACCCATTCAATTTAACTATTCCCAACCGCAGAGGAGAGAGAAAACATTTCCTAAAATTTTTGAACAGAGAAAGAGGAGAAGGGAGGAGAGGAAGCTCACCATGCCAAGATCGCTGAAGGACATGAAGATTCTGAAGTTCCAGTGCTAGCTCTAGGTCGCGCGCGCAGATCTCAGCGGTTCTGATCGGGATCTGGCAGTTGGCAAAGTTGGACGCAACAAAGAACATCCAGACGGCGACAAGCTCGGGAGGACGGGTCTGGCGGAGAAGGAGGCGGCAACTCCAGAGATGAGACAACAGTGGTGGTATCGACGAAATGTCAGAGTCGGGGTTGGCTATGGATTGTTGTATCAGACACATGTTTATGAGGGAATTTGGGATTGTTGTAAGGCCT
Source organism: Iris pallida (assembly GCA_029216955.1). Lineage (NCBI taxonomy): Eukaryota > Viridiplantae > Streptophyta > Magnoliopsida > Asparagales > Iridaceae > Iris > Iris pallida. Next base: position 26,684,323 of record JANAVB010033219.1, on the reverse strand, counting down.
CGTTGTTTCGCGGAATCAGAGGGTTGGAAAAGAAAAATTACAAACATAGAAAATGAAAATCAATAGGAATTGTAATGTCCAAAGGAAAGAAAATTACAAGGAATTTATTTTCTTTCCCTTCCATTCCGCGAACCAAACGAGACCTAATTGTTTTTTGTTGGATTCAGGGACAGTGGAATGGATGTGGACATCCGGAATCGAATCCGAGACCTATACAGTTGACACGAGAATTTTGGACATAGACACAAGGTCTGGACACACCAAAATAATTGGGTTTGGTTGGCAGAACTTGAGTTTGGACATAATTTGGGCTTTGGGGAATAATCGCTGAATTTGGAATGATTGATATGAATATTTGGGTGTATTATGATGGTAAGTATTGGTTGAGATGAACTGTTGTTTGTGCGATACGAGTATGCTTATAGGACACAATATGTTATGCCATCAAGCTGAACCTAAGGCAAGATTAGAAAGATCACATTTCTGTATGTTTCACATGATTACTTAGTGTCGGTTAAGACGAGTGTGTTTTCTCACTCATTAGTACGCAATATGTATGATACCCAACTCCCCAATTACGGATATCTGCTTGGTTATACCGAGGTGTTGGAGCTCGGATTAGCAACATAAAGATGTTCGGCCGATGATATTTGCTTGGATATAGAAGACATGATGTATGGAACGACGAGATCCTTTGTGAGTCCGAGAGATCATGAGTGTTGTAAGCCAACTTGTCATATTCATGGGACTATTGAGAGCCTTTGTATCAGCTACTTTATCAATAAAGAGATTTGTTTCATATATTATGTTGTAACTTCAGTATGACTCTATTTCTTCCGCTGCAATGTCATTTTTATGAGATAACCATTTACTATTTACTTCTTGCTTGTACAAGTGGAATCTATATGTATGACATCACGTCCAGTGGCTGACTATCGGCTCAACAGAGTCGGGGTATTACAATGTGCCTGATAGAGTATGGTACGACAAGAAACCGTCATACAGTCACCTTCGAGTGTTTGGTTATAATGCCTTCGTGCATGTATCGAAGGACGAGAGATCCAAACTTAAGCCGAAGATGAGGCAATACGTTTTTGTCGGCTATAGTCGTGATAAGTTTGGCTATAGACTCTATGATCCAGTAGATAGAAAGTTCTATAGAAGCAGAGACATAGTATTCGTCGAGGATCAGACCATGACCTACGCTTAGGATTTTGAGATGCCATTTGAGGCTGAGAAATTGCTCGAGTGAGAGTCATCACGCTTCGAACTATTTCCAGAGAACATTGCAGAAAATCCAATTACGGGGGAGCCAGTACATGGGGATGCTCCTAACCTTGATTATCAGCCTACTGATGGTGGTCATGGTGACCCTCATGAGGATGAGCATGCCGAAGAGGCAGTTCCTCAAGGGAATGATGTTGTCGGTATGCAGCAAGCACCAAAGGTTCCATTGAGGAGGACCATGAGAGAGCTCGATCATCCATTAGATACTCACCAGACGAGTATGTGCTATTGACTAACGGAGGAGAGCCCGAAAGCTTCTTAGAAGTGATGGAAGACGAATACATAAAAAAGTGGATACATGCCATGTAGGAGAAGATAAATTCCTCATGGTAAACTGCACTTATGAGCTAATTCGGTTGCCAAAAGGTACGAAGACTTTGAAGAATCGATGAATGTTCAGAGTAAAGCAGATATAGGATGCTACTCACCCTCGATACAAATATATTCATGTTGCAATGACGTCGCAGTCTAGATTTTTTTTTTTTTTTACGTGTATCGCTATGACGTTGCTCTTAGTCGCTGATTGCGAGTTTGCAACATGGAGTCGCTAATCTTGTCGAAATTAGCGATGACATAATGTAACGTCGTTACTGAACGTCTCAAAATTGACTAATTTTGGTACTGCAAATTCTCTTGCTGTTTGTCTCAGTCTATTCAAGACTACACATTCTGCGAAATTTCAACAAGATATATTACCAGTGCAATCTCAAGAGCATTAATCCTTGAGCACACTCATTTAGATCAACCGTATAGTTTTGTAATACCTCAAGAAATGCTTGAAAAAATGAGAAAACTGATCAGGCCTAAAAAAGAGCATACAAATGGGAGATCGACGGAAAATTATGCCTGCAAATCCTGTTAGACCCGAAACAAAACTGAACAATTGAATTGCTAACATGTACGTACATACATACATAGAAGTAGAGTGAAAGTTTGGAACTCCAACTCTGGGATAAAACATATACATGAATATTAGAATTTGGGTCTCAAAATTGACCGATGTTAGAATTTGGGTCTTGAAATCAATGTTCACGTAGACTAATAAATAAACAGTAATTTCAAGACCCAAATTCTAACATCCGTCAATTTCGAAACCCAAATTCTAATATCAAACTAAAAAAAAAAACCCTAAATAAATGAGAAAAAGATTAATAATTAATTAATACTTCAGGTCAGGGCATGAATATTTTATTGCGGCAGTTGCATCGCCATGCCTCCGGGTAGTACTCGAGCGGGGAGGTACGGCCCGGGTGGATGACAAGGCGAACAGGACGGCATGGGAGGCACCTCCCGCACCGTGACCTGCACGTGGGCGGGGACGAGCCTGGCCCCAACAACACCATCCGCATCTGCAGCAGCTGCTGACGACGACTCAACACCACCTGCTCCCATGACCTCCTCCACTTCTCCCCCTGCGCCTGAGGCTGCTCTACCACCAATCCCTTCTTGCCTACCATTAATATATATATATAAACCATCATTAGTGTTCTTTTTAACACAGCAAAAATGTATTGATTGATTGCAGAAAGTAACTTAGTAGCGTTTCCTCCACAGCACAGCACAACACAACACAGCACTGCACTCATTTTATTTTATTTTTAGATTTTTGTTGGGATGTCCAACGATATGCATGAGATTTTGTGAATACTGTATTGCATACATATTGGACCCGGTCCATTATCTTCCAACTCTCATCAAATAAATAAAAAAAATATATGTCTCTATGACTCAATCTACTGATCTTTCGTCATCCAGTCATGATCTTATATCTCTCCACCACAAGAGCCACTCGAGTTCGACAACACTTATTAAAAAAATTTGTGTGGTCCGCGCTCATTATAAGTTTTGGTGTGGTGGTGTACGGAATTTTAGTGCATGAATGAAGTGGGGAATCAAAGATCTCAAGTTCTTAACCCATAAAATGCATGGATATAATTAATTCCAAACAAATGTTACATATGTTCGACCATGGGAGCTTGGAGAAAAGTACTAGATTAAACAAATGGTATCGTTAATGGCCGGGGGGGAGTGGAGTGGGTTATGGTACATCGATCTTCCTGCAAACTCATCTGCTGCAGTTTGAAGAACGAGATTTTGCTATATATATATATTAACTAATTAGTGATATTACTCGGTAAATAATATTAGTAAGTTGAATGAGATTTTGTAATGAATGGTTGCTGATGTTAAACTTTACTATTCCATCATTCTGGTCCCTTGACCAGATTTAGGCTTCTGCTACAAAAAGCAAGGAAGGGACTGTTGACATAAAAGGAAAAGGACCCTCCTCAAAGTAAGTGAGAAATGAGTGGTTTTGGAAAACAAGAAACAAAAGTTTATCAAAAAAAAAAAAAAAAAAGAACAAAGAACAAAGAAAGAAAGTGAGAATGTGTGCAGCCGAGAACTAAGAAGAAGAAAAAAAAAAGAAGTCCGTCGGTTGCTCGGTATTGAAACTTATGATGGTGAGAGTAAGTATACTTACTTAGAGCTGTCGGAAAGAAGAAGAAGAAGAGAGCAAACGTTGCCACGAATATACTGCGGCGCCACGGCTTGTGGCGAAGGAGAACCATGGTCAAGCAACCTCCTCAAGCTTTGTGCAAGGAGAGAGAGAGAGAGAGAGAGAGAGAGAGAGAGAGGACGAGGAGGCTGGTGAGAATGAAAAGTGTTATAATTGCAATGCGTGTGGGTCAAGTTAGAGAGAGAGAGAGAGAGAGGTCTATTATAGTAGTTTCAGACTGGCGGAGAAGACAGCAGGTTTGCAGCTCAACAAGGAAACATGGGGCTTCTGGAGTAATACATACCCGTTATGTTTTCATGTTATTACGCTAAATGCCAACCTTTCATACATTCTGCCGAAATCGTGTCTCTTTGTGGTAGGTAAGCGGAAAGAGGCATAAAAGCTGTAACCTGATGGTAGAAGATAAATAGATCGAATCATTGTAGTATATATATATATATATTTTCATTTATGATAATAATTGGACTACAGTGGGTCAAAAAGATATATAATACAGTATGTACAAAAAATTCCAACGTTCCTCAGCTTTCAGACGCTAAATGCCAACCTTTCATACATTTTTGTTTTTGTTTTAGAAAGCTCGTTTATATATCATGATGCCACGGCACAAAATGGCAATGGAAGATTGTCCAAGCGGCCTACAAAATATAAAGTAAAGTGAACAAATGGCGCTGAAAGAGTACCCAAGCGACCTACAAAATGTTAAGTAAACAAAGTCCAACGTAACTATCCGTCCCTAGCTGTCCTCCCCAACTGGTCAACGGAGATGATGTGTCTAATATCGTCGGGTAGCTCCAAACTGTGGGGAAAAAAAAAATCTGATCTACTTTGGAAGCTAACGTCAAAGACGACATAGCTTTTGCCACGCCGTTGGCCTTTGTGCAACACTTCGATATGCATGTATTTGTCTGAAGAAGGCTTCACATTATGCCGAAATTGTCTCTTGTGGTAAGCAATTTGGAAGACAGTAAATCCAAAAAACATATAATATAGTATGTACAAAAAATTTTAACTTTCCAAAGACACGGTAAAACAAAAACTTTCATACATTCTGATCAGTTATTTATTTTAGGGATATATTTGTTGTACAAGAATATTTCCCGTAACGGAAATTGCTGTGTGCTGGATTGAGTTGTAGCGTGAGCTGGGCAAGCCTCACAAATCGGTTCGGGCTCCACATAGTCAAGCTCAGGTCAAACTGGTCTAGGCCCGACACGGTCAAAGCTCGAATCCATCTAGTCCATCGTATGGGTCAGTTTGGACTTTTTCGTTCCAGGATCCCCCACCCAACCGACCCATGGGTCGCACCACATGTGAATGTTGGGAAGTTTTTACTATTTCCCTCCCATATATACGTTATTAGTAATGGGGGTAAGGGGATGTGCCAAAGAAACAGCAAAGAGTTCGAAAAATTAAAATTTGGATGCTTCTATTTGATCGACAACCAACCGACAATTCTGCATTCGATTTTGGAAAAAAATCAAGTTGAGATTTTAAGTATTTATTTTTTTATTAATGTAATATAAGTAGTTAATTTTGTTATTTTAAACTAATTAATTTTTCAATTAGAAAATTGTATTAAGAAAATATAGTATAGATCCTACTAGCACTAATCAACATTTTTCTAGTCTTTTAGATGAGTATTATGATGCTTATAATAATTTCAATAGTTAGTAGCGATCCATTTTCTGGATGAAGCATGGTTTACCCTTCAACTCAAAGACCCAGGCATCTGTCATCAGTTGCATGTTCTTGATAAGCACATATCTCATCAGCACCGCACAATAGTTCACAACAAAATCATGTAACGGAACATTTGTTCGCAATCACTGCCCGCCACTATGTCGGTAGATTCTTATCAGACTAAGGGAACCTCTACACCCATACTGAAGTACTAATTGTGGTACATTCTGTCGACCGACAGGTGCGACTGCGTTCAGACAGTGGTGCCAATCAGGGCCGGTCCGTAGGCAAGTCCGAAAAGCTCTCGGGATAGGACAACCCCCAGGGCCCAAAAAAATAAAAAAATAAAAAAATAAATAAAATAATAATAATAATAATAATAATAAATCTAAAGCCCAAATGCTTGCATCTGAGCCTTGTTGGATCCAGGGGACCATGTGAAGGCTTAAATGTAAAGGACCACGTGAGCCTCATGTATCCAGGAGAGTGGGAACCATAAGCCTTTACGAATAAAACCAAAATATCATTCTCTAATCCCTATCTTTTTTTCTCCTTCTTCTTCTTCATCTTCTTCTTCTTATTATTATTGGTTGACACTTAAAATCATTAGTGAATATATAATTATATTTCTATGAATGTTTATTGTGATCATTATATCTTTCAGGAAGTGTATGATTCTATTTCAAGTTGAAAAACTGAATGTATGATCCTATTTCTATGAATGTTTATTCCTGAATTATGCAATGCAATCAATTTTCCAAGTGGTTTCTTGATGGATATGTTAGCCTAGGTTCTTGCTTTTGTTTCATATGCATGTCTAATATCTAGTCGTCTAATGTATAAGAGAACTTTTGAAACTAGGTTCTTTCAACCAATTTTTCAGGTGGTTTCTTTTGTGGTTCCCATTGTGTATAAATTGGAATTCTAAAACATTTGAAACTAGAAACAATTTCATTAGCTTTCCATGGAGAGGGACTATGTTCCTGATTGTATTTCCCATTGCTGTTGGTGACTATAACCATTCGGCTGCAAGGAATCAAATGGGGGTGGGAAGAATGGAAAAATGGAAGCAGCCCAGGCTCTATTTTCCATACAGTATGGTGACATGCACTTGCTGAACTCGACCTTCCAGTCTTAGGATGTTGGTGCTTTCTTTACATGGAGAGAGCTTGCTCTCAACATGCCTTGTAAAAGTTTAGTTCCACATCAGAAATGTACCATGAGTTATCTCAACATATATACTTGGTTGTGTTGTTGAGAGATGCACATGGGGTGGTGACCCTAAGGAGGGAACCATGTGGGTGATTTTACTAGGAGGTAACAATAAGGCTCCAAGGATTAAGCATTAATGCTTTTGTCATTCTCTTGGATTAATTCCATTTGGAGCTAAGCCCCTCGGGCTCGAGCTCATGGGCTCATGAGGCGTAATTTGGCGTTTTGTTGGCGCACTTTGCACTTAGCACGTCAGCAGTCATGCAGCACTTGCAGCCATGACGCCATGCGGCTCATGCGGCCAGGCTGCTGCTACCGCATGGAGGGCTCCGCTGACTGTGCAGGCTACAAGTCAGTTATGGAAAGACTGATTCAATGTGATTAATTCAGATCCACTTTTTGTGGGATTTAAATTAATTTCGTTGCTATCTTTGTGGGATTTGAATTAATTTCGTTGCTATCTTTGTGGTATTTGATTCAATCTTTCCATAACTGAAGAGGCGGTTAGGGTTTCCACCATCTCTCTATATATACTCTCTTCTGGCCTCCTTTGTGAGGTACTACGAATTTTATAAGTCAGAAAAGAGAGAGAGAGAGAGAGAGAGAGAGAGAGAGGGGGAGGTGCGGCCGCCATTGCAAGTCCATCCGAGGAGTCAGAACAGAGGTGACTTCGAGCGTTCCACAAGTTCTTCAACTTGCTGGTTCCTGGAAGCAGTTCGTGTGGGGCGAATCTTGCTTTGAGCAACGGTGTTTTGACATCCCAGCAACCTTTCTTCATCTCATCTTTCTCTAGATTATTGTAACTCGTTCTGTCCCAATTATAACACGTTTGCAAGGAAGAACGAGAGATCTTCTCTTCTCTATTTCCTTCCTTCATATTGTAATCTGTCTATTTGGCTTTTTGTATCATCGTAGATCTTGAGTTTGATCACTGCAAAGTTTTTGTGTGACTCTCAGATCTCGATTGTATCAGTTTTCCATCTTTGATCAAGTCCCGGGAATAATAATCTCAAAGCAAGATCCATGTAGATGGAAAATATTAATGCTTCGCTCGTCCAATCGGACTACTGCAAGTTGAAAAAGTTCGATGGAGAGCATTATCAAGTCTGGAAGAGGAAGGTTTATCTAACTCTTCAACTCAAAGACGTTGATCATGTACTGTTGGAGGAAGAATCTTCTGTTCCAGACACTGGGTCTACTGCCGCAATCAATGCGGCTACCAAACTCCAGGCCAAATGGAGAAGGGAAAATAGCATCTGCAGGCTTCTCATCCTGAATGCTATGGAGGATTCCCTGGCAGAATCCTACTCGAAGAAGGAATTTGCCAGAGACATATGGGAGTCTGTGAAAAAACTGTATGAAGAAGACAGGAACAGGAGCAAGATGTTTGTGGTTGAAAAATATCACAAATTGCTCTTTGAGGACGAAAAGTCCATGTTGCCACAGGTGAAGGAATTTCTGAAGCTGCGTCAGAAACTGGAAGACGAAGAGATGCCCCTTCCCGACAAGTTTGTCGTTGGAGGGATCGTCTCAAAACTTCCTGCTGGATGGAGTACCTTCTATGCAAGGATGCTCAGAAAGAAGCTAGACATTAGCTTGGGAGATCTACTTCAAGAGATCCATGTTGAGGACGAGATGCGTTCCCAACAGAAGATGGACACTCTGTCCAAACAGTTGGCTAAGGCCAATCTAGTGGAGACGAGAGATCCCAAGGGGAAGCAGGCGGCTTCTCATCACAAGAAGAAGGACTTCACTAATCTAAAAGTGAAGGGTCATTCATTCAAGCAACAGAAGTCCAAGTCCCACGTGACTTGTTTCAATTGTGGCAAGAAAGGCCACTACAAGAGTGAATGCAGATCCAAGCCTAAACAATCAGATAAAGGGGAGCCTAGTAAGGTTTCATTGGTTTCTAACATTGTTGCTATGATCGCACAGGTCACAACTGTGGGGGTTGACTCTGACTGGTGGATAGACACTGGTGCGACTTGCCATGTCTGTTCTGGCAAGGAATGGTTCGTCATGTACCAGCCGATATCTGAGAAGGTTGTCATGGCAAACCAGGCCCAAGCTGAAGTTCTGGGGATCGGGACTGTGGAGCTGAAACTCACTTCTGGGAACACTCTGACGCTTCAAGGTGTGAAGCATGTTCCGGTGATTGCCAAGAACCTGATCTCTGGGAGCCTGCTCTACAACGCAAGCTTGAGGATGGACATCAATGCTGGTCAGATGGTGATGTCCAAGAAAGGAACATACTTTGGGAATGCTTATCAAACCGAAGGAATGTTTAAAATTCAGCTTGTCAACCAGTTTAATGACATTAATGCAGTTGCATTTTCTGATTATTTTCTTGAGCTGAGGCATAATAGACTAGGACATGTTCATTGTAAAAGAATTAACAAAATGTTTAGTCTATGACTTATCTCCAAATATGGGGATAAGGTGGAGAAGTGTGAAGTGTGTGCTCAGACGAAGATCACAAGGAAACCCTTTCATCGGGTCAATCGAAGCACAGATCTTCTGGAGTTGGTACACTCTGATATCTGTGACTTCAAACATTTCTCCACGAAGGCCGGGATAAAGTATTTCATAACCTTCATCGACGACTTCTCAAAATACGCGTTCGTCTACTTGCTCAAGACTAAAGACGAAGCTTTCGAGAAGTTCAGAGAGTTCAGGACCGAAGCCGAACGACAGACTGGACAACAACTCAAGAGGTTGAGAAGTGATCGAGGAGGGGAGTACAGGTCTCATGACTTCGCATCATTCTGCAAAGAACATGGAATCATATGCGAGACTACTGCTCCATATTCTTCTCAATCCAACGGAGTAGCAGAGAGGAAGAACCGAACATTAACAGAAATGATGAATTCAATGCTGCTTACTGCATGTCTTCCAAAATGCTACTGGGAGGAAGCTGCATTAACGGCCACTTTCATTCTGAATAGAGTGCCATATGCAACTTCGGACGTAACTCCTCATGAACTCTGGTTCAAAGTCAGACCAAACTTGAATGTCATTCGAGTGTGGGGGTGTCTGGCGTATGTGAAGCTTCCAGATCTGAAGATTTAGAAGCTGGGGACAAGGACTATGAAGGCGATCTTCTTGGGGTATGCCGAGAAGAGTGATGCTCGAAGATTTCTTGATATTGAGTCAAATCATATCATCGAATCTCGCGATGCTGAATACTTTGAGGATAAGTTTACAAAAGACAAAAACATTGTTCTTTCGGACATTCCAGAAAATGATGTAGGTGCAAATGAGACTGAAATCTCAGATGGACAAGTAGTCCAAGAAGAAGATGTTGTTGATGAAACAACTCTTGTACCAGAACTCGCAGAGCCGTCAGCAAAGCGAGCGAGGAGACCTAAAGACTTCGGAGATGACTTTGTCACCTATCATGTGGAAGCAGATCCGCTTACCTATGATGAGGCGATGAAGACCAGAGATGCTATCTTCTGGAAGGAGGCAGTGAATGACGAGTTTGACTCTATCACCTCCAATAATACATGGGTGTTGGTAGATCTACCTGAAGGAGAAAAGCCCATCGGATGTAAATGGATCTTCAAGAAGAAGATGAAGGCAGATGGAACTATTGACATGTTCAAGGCCAGGCTGGTAGCCAAGGGATTTTCTCAGAAACAGGGGATAGACTACTTTGACACGTACGCTCCAGTAGCTCGGATGACCACCATCAGAATGTGTAAGCCCCTGAATTTAGGGCTTATTTTTTTTAAATTTTATAAATCAATTATTGCAATAGATATTACTATTAGTTTATTATTTGATTTAATGCTCTTTACCGTGACTTGAATTTCTAGAGCATCAGGGATGCCAGTCTCTGGAAACTTTCTTCTTGAAGTTTGTAGTAGACGAGATTATCTTCATGTTGATATATCGTGTCCCACTCGAACTTGTTCCTTTGTACTCTTTTTGCTTCGTGCAAGTTCGGGTCAATTTAGACCATTTAATTATTAATTGAATTCCTACTCTTTTCCTTGATCATCATATGCACGTTACCATGACTTTTAATTTAGGAGCACCAGACTAGTCTTTTCCTTGGAACCAACTTCTCATGAATGATCTACTCGAGACGCTCTTCACCCATGACCTTCGTGTCCCACCCAGACACTCCATTTTGTGCTCCATTTCCTTCGCACAACTTTCGGTTCAATTTAGGCCAATTAATTATCTACCGTAAAACCTGATTTAACTTCCAATTTAATTTTGGGACCCGACATCGACCCAAACCTGTCAACCCCAAATATGGACATGGCCCACACGAAGCCTACTACCCGCCTGCCACTTGTGTCCCATTTATTTGAACCCCCACATGCTACTTAATTATCCATGATTATAAATACTAAAAAAAATAATTTATTTATTGTACCTAGTCCATTTTGGCCCAACCCGGCTCCACTGAACCCAACCCCAGCTCCAGGTTACCCTCCATCATGACTGCCCATACCCCCGCTGATATTTTTCCTCTACCCTAAATATCTCTTTTTATGTATAAATATCTAATTCTCTCATTGTATATATATACACATATATATACATACATATATAATATCTCATTTTCTCTCTCACCCATCACCCTCACTTTCTTACACACACAAGCCCCTCCCCCCTAGCAGCCGAACACCCCATCTCTCTCTCTCTACTTTCACTTTCTCTCTCCCCCTCATTAATATCTACTTCTCTCTCTTTCTTAATATCTCTTTCTCTCTCTCTCTCCCTCTTTATATAGTATATGTATACATATAACATATCTCTCTCTCACTCTCTTCCCACACCTACCAGCTAAGCCCCCCCCATGTGTGGCCGACTTCACACTCCCCCCATCTTCTTCTTCATGTTCTTCTTCATCTCCTTCTCCTTCTACACACCATCTCCACACACCACCCTCACCACAAAGCCGACCATACCATCACCATCATCACCACATGCCACCACCACCTCCTCCACCTGCTGGCCGTGCCGCCGTGCCCACCACCGCACATCGCGCCGTGCCAGGCCGAGCGCAGCAGCGCGGGCAGCAGCCAACGCAGCAGCAGCTGCGAGCGTAGCAGCAAGTTGACAGCCGCGCGCGCGCACCGGCCGGCCGCGCGTCGCCCCAGCCGTCGCCGCCGCCGGCGAGCACCTCTCATGGCCGGGCGCACCCAGGGGCACCACCCAGTGGCGGCCACCGTCCTCCGTGACGCCACGTCTAGGCGTTTCGTGCATTTTGCACGGAGTTCCGTCGACGAGCGCGCGGAAAAGTTTCAGAATTCGTGCTTCGAGACGGCGACTTCGCACGCATTTTTCGGGAAATCCGACCGTTGGATCGGCGATTTCTTTGCTCCGTCTCAATCTCGGTATATAGCTCTTTACTCCCCTGAAATTTCACCCGTTAATTTCGTCGTTTGATACCTCAAAACTGGCCACCAAGTTGACGTTTTAATTTGAACTATTTTTGGACAGTTTCGTGACGCCAAATTCGGGTTCGTATCTTCGTCGTCGCAGCTCCGTTTTGCGCGCTACCAGTTCCTATGCGAAGTTGGTATAACCCTCTTCCTGTCTCCTTTAAGTTTCTTTTCATTATAAGCCCGATCGGTTAGTCGAATTCGACGCCAAAGTTGGCCGTCCGAATTCTTTAATTTGCACTTGTTAAATTCTATTTTTGAACCCGGAACTTCGGATTCAATTTCTGACACCACCAGTAGACTCGTGGCGTCGTTCTGGCTTGTTTTCATATAAAGTTTGTTAGATTTGGAGGACGTGGACCCTGGCACGTATTTCGGTGCAAAACGGGCCCCACAGTCCGGGTCAACGGGACTTTTTGACGCCGGCTCATCGGAATCCAATTCCGGATATACCGTTGAGTTCGTATCGTCATTCTAGACTCGTTGACATATAATTTGCTAGGTTTTAGTGGACATTGGTTCCGGCACGCATTTCGGTGCAAGTCGGATACCAATATCCGGGTCAACGGGTCATTTTGAGATCGGCTCATCGGAATCCAATTTCGGATATATCGTTGAGTTCGTATCGTCATTTTGGACTCGTTGACATATAATTTGTTGAGTTTTAAGGACTTTGGCTCCGACACGCTTTTCCGTGCAAATCGAAATTTTAATGTCCTGGTCAACGGACCAATTTGAGATCGGGCCAACGGAATCCAATTCTGGATATACCGTTGGATTCGTATCATCATTCTGGATTCGTGGACATATAATTTGTTAAGTTTTGTGCACTTTTATTTTGGCACGTTTTTCGGTGCAAAGTGAGTCCGACACGGACACCATTTTGACCCGAAATTACCTTTTTGCCCCTGTGTCCAAATTGGACTTATGGACATGCTATTCTAGCTATTTCGACCATTCTGGACACGTTGGTAATGGTTGTTTCACCATCCGACAACATCTGTAGGTTTTCACCCTATTATTATAATTTCTCCTTTTGTTGTATTTTGAGATCCATCGATTTCAGTGATTTCCCAATTACTGAAATTGAATGTGTTGACTCTGTAGATGTTTATAGAGACTAGCCTTGACCCTGTTTGACCATGGTTGACTACTTTGACTGAACGTCGAAGTAGAGTCAACATTTGACCTAGGTTAGACTAATTTTGACATTGGTTGACCACAGTTGACTATTTTAACCAAAAGTCAACCGAAAGTCAACCGTAGCCTAAAATTGACTAGAACTGGACCGAAGTTGACCAGTTGACCCAAAGTCAACTGTTAGTCAACGTTAGTCAAGTTTGACCTAGAGTTGACCTAGGGTTGACCAGAGTTGACCAGTTGACCAAAAGTCAACTGTAAGTCAACCATTGACTTAGATTGACCTAGTTTGACTTGTTTTGACTTGCCTTGACCTAGTTTGACTTAGTATGATTTGATTTTACTTCCAAACCCTTATATTGATACAGTATTCCATCTATAGGTCCTCGAGGCACTGTTCTAGGACCCAGTTGACATATTCCACCAGATCGCAGGCGAGTACATTCTCTGATAATATTTATGTTTTATGATATCGTCTATGTTTCTTTTATTTAGTGTAGATATTCTTGTTCTCTTGACACATTGTTCACACGGATTGGTATTTCTCTGGATCCCGTCATGAGATGTTATTCCTCGCTTTCCTTGGTATATCTTGTGCAAGTCTTTCTTGTTCCTTGTGCATTGTATAGACACGATTCCTGCGAATGCTAGCTACCCTCTCGGAGAATCGCGTGTCATGATGTGTCGTGGTTGGATCCACTATACTAGTCGGGGACGGGGAGTATTAGTGTAGATGTGTGGTCATTATCCACCTTGTTATTCTTGTATACCCCACGTATGATTAACCAGGCCAGTAGACCTTGTGCAGACCCAAGCCGGCCACATGTTGAAACTAGTACTCACACACTTAGATAGATGATTCTTGATTCTTGTACATGCCATGATCAGTTTTACTTGCCTTGTTCTAGCTCTAGATTTACAGCTTACCTTGCCATGATACTCACATGTACATTTTATGATTTCTTGTATATTCTCTCTATTTACTGCTACATTTTTAATATCGTCTAACTAGAACTGTTATTTGAGATTTGTGCTCGTTCCATCCTGACTGGATATGTTGACAAAATTTTAGGAGTAGTTGTGCCCTCAGTATTGGACTTCATGATGTTGCTAGCTGAGGTGGATCTCACTATTCTTCAATGTGAGTTGTCTGGTAGTTATCCTTAGTTAGTCTTGTTGTTCCTTCTTTATTTTCCTGTCTTATGATCCTTGTAGATTCTAGTTGTTCTAGTGATATTGTTATTATTTCTTGTCTTATCTTCCTTAGTTTTCGTGATTGTGACATGAGTACATTTTTAGTTATGGATCTTTAGATGTTGTAGTTAGTTTAGGGTACTTGACAGCGCTCTACCGCCGATACTGCGGCGTAGGCTGGGCGTGGCCCACGTATTCGTACTCGTATATCCGGGTGCGGGTCGTGACATGTTTTAGTGGTGGCCCATGCAGGTCAGTCTTTGCTATTAATGCGAAGTCGTGGTAGTACTTGAGCTTATCTGTACTACTGCGAGCCTGCCATAGGATTAAGGTTGAGTCATAGAATATTTTAGGATTTTGGTACTCAGTCACATATTGGAACTCTTGGTAGATTCCAGAGATGACTCCTGGGAATCTTATTTCGGAGGCTTTTCAAATCTTTTCCCACTTGTTTCCATTCGTCTTGATTTTTGAAATATTTGTCCGTATCAAACTTTATTCTTCTTGGGATGAGTTTGTGGACCCCAGAGGGAAGGTATAAGTTGAACTTATATATCTTCTAGGTTGAGACGGGAATATGTTTTGCCAATCTTATATCAAGGTTGAGATTATTTTAGATTATATTCCAGAACTTTCAATCTTGAC
The DNA here is from genome assembly GCA_029216955.1 of Iris pallida. NCBI lineage: Eukaryota > Viridiplantae > Streptophyta > Magnoliopsida > Asparagales > Iridaceae > Iris > Iris pallida. Next base: position 26,669,242 of record JANAVB010033219.1, on the reverse strand, counting down.
CTAGATAATACCTTTGGGACTTCTCCTGAGAACTTTTCCTAAACCCTGCATCGGAATCTGTTCTCGCTAGTTTCCATTTAGTTATCCTTGATTCGTCGTTGAATTTTGAATCTTGATGTTCGTTCGTTGTTGACTTTGACTTTGTATCTAAGATCAATTTTATGAATTGAGTTAAGATATTCTGATAAACTTATTTGATGAGAACGGTAAATGTCTACTTTATTTATGGAGTTTAGAAATTATCGCAGTCATAGTAGCTAGCACGACAAGGACGTGGAGCCTGATGTTGGATATACTATCCTAGTTATGAAATTTAGATTTTCTTACAGCCATACCGGTTGGCGTGGTAAGAAATCTAGATGACATAATTATAGGGTGTATACCCAAGTTATGGACTCCGTCGTTTATTGCAGCTATGCTTACTGGCGTGGCAAAAATTCTGGCAACATAATTTTAGGGAGACGTGTATGGTTATCAGACTGTATCTTAAATCGGATCACTTCATTATGACCGGATGAGCCAGAACAAATTCTTATCATCATTTTTTCGTCTTGGTCAACTCTGTCTATCTACAGCTTAATTAGGATTTTCTCAACATGATTGTTGTGTTCCATCTTCCTATGATTTGACTAAACTCTTCTTTGCTAACCACTTGGGTAATTCTTCTTGTCCTTCCCAGTAATTGTTGAAAGTGCCTCATGGGTTGATTCAGGAAAAGTTCAAAAAGTAATTTATCCTTGTATTACGGAATCGGGAGTTTGCATCCAGAGAAATACTGGCGAGGCATGACTTTGGATAACGACATCATGGTTAAATATGTTTTTCGAATTCTACTTGGACCACTCCTTAAGCATTTTGACTAACATCTTCTCCCTTTTTTGCCAAAAAGTGTTTGGAAATATTTCACGGATATTAGCCAAGTTAAGTTCAGGAACCTATATTATCTGGCGTGGCAGCTGTGCACTGCATCCATCCGTTGTATTATGGAACCAGGAAGTTAATCGCAGCCAGATGCACACTAGCGCGATAGTAACTTCATGTGACATAATTACGGAGATATATGGTTCTTGCGTTTTACTTTGACTACGTCCTATGCATCTCGTTTGGCCTCGTACTATTCTTGGAAATATTTCGACAATCTTTCCTGTCTTGCGTGACCCTTACCTTGTCTGAATATTGATATGGATTGCTAGACCCAGTCTTAGGCCCTTGTTACCTTCTATTTTTGATGACTGAAATAGCCAGACCTTGTTAACAGATTCTATAGTGTAACTATAATATGTTATTATGTGTGATTGTGATGAGTATATTTTTCCTAGGGAATTATTGGGTTAAGCTTATAGGACAGATATGAGTGAATGATTATAGTGGACTTAGAAAACCATTAAAGATGATTAGTTTGATAGTATAGATTGATGATAAGGTATCTAAGAAGGAGTAATGAAATATTATATTTTGTGACTACGGATTTAGGACTAGAATCTTGTGCTTAGATTCGAGGGTTGAACATTGTAAGACTTTGATGACCAAGTGATTGTTGGTTATCTACAAACCATTTATTTATGATTGGAGGATAGATCGATATATGGAATGAAATAGAAGGAGAAAACATTGCGTGCAAGATCGGAAGATAGCAGGAACGAAACAAGGACATATGTACATGGGTAATAAGTAAATCGGTAAATGATTTAAGAATTTGAATTTGAGGATTTATATTCAGGAGTTCTTGAGTAAAAAGAGAGAAGGCTCAATGCCAAGAATAGGTTTTGAGTGTATAATTTCATGGAGCTTGTGATTAATAGGATAAAGATACTTAGGACGGGATGTAGCTCCCCTTCCCGGAGTTTTGAAATATTTTTTTATTTTATTATTTATTTGATTTAAATAGTGATTTTAGAATTCTATAAATAATTATTTAGTTTATTATTACGGTAGATGACTTTAACCATGATTAAGTTTTGAAGTACCAGACGACTAGGAATCATGGCACGAATAGTGCAGTGACGTGCTTTGACTAATGTATTAGCCATGCCAAGGAAGGCCAAGCCATAGTGATGCCCTAACTAGGAAAATCAGGCCAAGTTATGATATGACCATTATGTTTAGTTTAATTATTTATTATTATTGTAATTGGACACTTAAGTGCTCCGGTTGTACCGGACTGGACCCGGACCGGCCCAAGCCATGTAGTCATGCGGAACGTCCAAGGACGTTCGCATTAAAGGAAATTGGTATGGGAGTATTGTATTTCATTTTAATGATTTAACGAATATTTTCTAAATATTCGAAATTAGATACTATAAATATTATAAGTAGCTATAATAAATATTTAAATACTGAATATCTATTGTATCATTGTAATTAATTATTTTAGGTATTATTCTATATAAAAAATTGTATTCTTTAATATCCTTGCATATATATATGTTTTAGGTACAATTGCATTGTATGATAAATATATCTAGAATATTGTAATTACTAAGTAAATAATTTCAGAGAATATTATTAATATAAATTCTTGCCTTTCATAATAAATAGTTATATTATTATCATTGAAGCTATCTTTTCTTATTATCATACTAATAATATGAAGAGGAATATTTTGCGTAAATATACTTATATAGGAAATAGATTTATCACGAGTTATTTTATGCTAAGGGTGAATATATATTATTAATATTTATGATTAAAGGAGTATTTATTGATATAAATATATATATAAGGTATATATATATATATATATATATATATGGTAGTGTATATACAAATATAATATATACGGGTATATATATATATATATATATATATATATATATATATATATATATATATATATATATATATATATATATGTACTTGTGTATGTGTAAATTCTAAATATATATGCGTGTATATGTATATATAAATATATATGCGTGTATATAGATATTATGTGGTGATTATAAATATACGTATATGTATATATACTAAATAGAAATAAAAGGAAAAAGCGAGAAAAAGAAATGGAAAAAGGGCCTAAAACCATCCCAAGCCAAGGCCCGACCAGGCCAGGCCCAGCCGGCCTAACCCCAACCTGAACCGATTTTCCCGAGCGGATTAACGCCCCCCCCGACTGCGTGTGTATACATATATATATACCGAGAGAACGACTATGAGCGAAACCCAAACCCTAAATCTCTACCCCGACCTCGCGCCCCTCCCCTGCGCACGCACGCGCGCCGCCTCAGGCTGGTCGGCCGTCGGCCGTCGGCCGGCGACAGCAAGACGCGACCTGGAAACAGAGCCAAGAGATGGCAGCAACAGCCGCTGCCGACCCCAACTTCGAGCCGACGTATCTCCCGCCTCGATCGTTCGTTTCACGAACGAATTGCTCAGGTAAATACCCAACCTAACCCCCTCCATTTCGATTCGATTAGCTCGGTAAACCTTGCACCACACGCATCACAAACTGAGTCGAAAATCGACGAAAAACCTGTTCGAAAACAGGACCAATAACAGTCCAATCACCCAAGTTTGACGATAGATTCTGATCGATCTAGTATCATGTTAGAAAATCTATTTGAAGAGACTTTCAGACAACATATAGGTCTTCATCACCCTTTTTGCGGAATTTGAAATCATCGACTGAGCGTTGAGAAATCGAATCCCAAAGTTTTCCAAAAATCTGTTTTCAAAATATTGAAATTGTTCCACACGACGTACGTCACGCCAATCGGGACGACGTGGTCGCGAACCGAAAGCATCGAAAGCTGCGTAACGGCTTCGTGGTCGTGTGGGCTTTGGCGGAATTCAAATTGGTCGCGTGTGCGCGACGAATTTGATACGTATCCGTCGAAATTCACCGTATCGTATACTTTGCAAATTTCTCAATTACTTTGTGCACGCTCGTCAGATGGAGACAAAACTTCCGCCAACAGAACCGTATCGTTTTTCTGGTCCTGTATGCCAAGTTTGGTCCGATTCTGAGACCGTTGATAAAATCGTCGTTTTGCGGGCCCCACGGTCCCACTCAACGGGCGATTTTGTGCACGGCCCGCCGGAATCCAACTTTGGACAAACGGTTGGGTTCGTATCAAAAAACTGGATCCGTAGACATGTAGTTTGATGACTTTAGAGACCGTTGACTCTGGCACGTTTTTCGGTGCAAAGCGGGTACAACGACGGATATCGTTTTTGCCTAAAATTATCGTTTTGCCCCTGTGTCCAGAATTGGACGTAAGGACAGGCAATCCTAGCTAATTGGACTATTCTGAGATCATTGGTATTATTTATTTTAGCTTCCGGGGACTGTTGTACGGGTTTTGACTATAGTGGCACATTGAGTAGTTCAGATTGTCGGTTTCACCAGCAAAGGACCACAGGCGAGTACAGTTTATTGTCTGCATTTCGATATTGATCTTTACTATATTTCATTGATTAGTCATTGGTTATGTGATTTTTATACTCTATTATAAATTATTGAGTCGGGAATGAGAAGTACCAAGGATGTGTGATCCGACCGTAGACCTCGTTTACTTTTATGCAGTAGATCTCGTAGACCTCGTTTACTTTTATGCAGTAGATCTCGTAGACCTTGTTTACTTTTATACAGTAGATCTCGTAGACCCTGTTTATTTTTATGCAGTAGATCTCGTAGACAGTGTTTAATTTCTGCAAGTAGATCTCGTAGACAGTGCTTATTTTTTATGCAAGTAGATCTCGTAGACCATGCGGTGTAGCGTCCCAGACTGATCACATATCAACGGTACTTCTAACAGTTGGGGAAAGTATTTTGTGTCTATTTATTGCTATTGATTTTTCGTATTTACTGTTTATTTTCAAAACTCATGATTGATGTCTAACCTTGTTTTATAGTCATTTTTTTATTTGAAATTGCATTCAGTGAATTGTGCTCATTCCATTCCTGACTGGAAACCAACATTTTCAGGTTAGCCGTGGATTCACTTAGCTTGGGGAGTGACGGAAATACTTGCAGACAAAAGCCTAGAGACTAGATAGATAGTTGAGTTGTAGTCATTCATTTATTTGTACAAGTTTATATTTTTCTACAAATGTAAAACTTGTGTTCATTGTAAGTTAAATTAATTATGTGAATGAGCATTATTTGTGATTTTGATCTTCATGGCCGTGACAGCGTTCTACCGCCGACACTGCGGCGTAGGCTGGCTTGGACACGTCTCGTATCCGTTTTAAAAAAAACGGGTGCGGGTCGTGACAAGTTTTTGTGGTGGCCCATGCAGGTCAGTCTTCGCAAATCATGCGAACTCGTGATAGTACTTAAGTTGGTTGTACTATTGCGAGCCTGCGACTAGAAAATGCTGATTCACGAATTAGAAATTAATTTAATTTAAGAGAGTGACTAGGACTAGGAGTTCCCTATACAAATTTACCGATGGGTAGTCTAGGCCATGCAAGTTAGATGAGGGTTATTAATCTTGATAGTTTGACAAACCCCATAGGTACAATATTACCTCTTGATAGGACGACACGATCCAATGTGGATAGGTTATTCACTTGGTGAGACAGGGCTTCTGATCTAACCTTGATGAATGGTGCAATTCTTTCTCTTTGCCTCTTAGATATCATCCTCATATCTTAGTCGAATTGCCTACTTAGTTCCTATTTTGCCTTAAGAATTATTATCTCTATATATTTGTCTGATTATGTTATCCACATACGAACCTCGAGTTAGTTCCGATTCAAAGTTTTTCCCCAATGGTTGAATACATATGAAATCGATACTAGGATGTTTGTATTTCTTTGCCTTCAGTTTATTTCCCTCCATGTTAACCTTTTATTTTAAGGGTTGTGACTGATAATGCTTACGCTTTATTTCCTAGTCAACATGTTTGAATCTCTAGAAGCTCCTGAATTTTAGGGATATAGTTAAAGGGATGTTAGTTAACTCACAATGGCAGGACAGCAGCGCACTGTCGCCATTTATTTGAATTATGGACTCACTGCAGCCAGCAGCGCACTGGCGAGACACGACCCTAGAATTGAAATTTTTAAGGAAATTATAGGTTATAGAATTATTCCTAAAACTATGGCTAGTGGTCCTCTTTGATCATAGTTACCCGGGTGTCGAGATAAGGTAGAGTATCTGATAGTATATCACATCTGAATCACAGAACCAAGAGTTTACCATCGCCCGAGTATACGGACGAGGCATAATCCTCGGTGAAATGATTTCATATGTGATTACAAGTTTAGGGTACTATAGAGGATAGGACCGTGCCATGTATGTCCCATAAGATACAAAGCCAATAGTAGTAAAAGTTGTAAGTTTGGTAGCATGTCTCCCGACCTAGCACTCTGTATGATCCTCATGATATATTGATGAGGAAATTGACTGACACTAATAGGTTACCTAGAATATAGAATTCAGAAGTCCATAAACCATTAGTCAACCAAGACCTTAAGGGTAAGATGATAGTGGGATGTCTACAGGAGCAAGAACACCAGGTAAAGTTTGATTCCCTCTAAACTCGAACTACTTGTGCCTCTTTTCAAAAATCTCGCGTACTGAAATCTTGACTATGTTGACCAACGCTGCTATTACAGCCTAGTTTTTGCAAGCTTACTCTGTTCTCGAGCTTGATTCGAGGCATATGTTTAGTGGGGACGCCTGCTAACTTATTGTCTAATCAGAATCAGTGTATTATGGTCTGATCAACCATGATGCATTTGGTTTGCTCTTCGTTTAATTACACTACGTGGATGGAGATATATAGGTATCTTGGATCTCATCCGCGACTGCTTGCCAATTCCTCTTGAATTATATGTTCGTCCTTGAATCATGAAATTGTATTCAGTAAACATCTTCCTTGAATTCTTTATTGTTTTGTCTTTCACCGATTTGGAAAGACGAAAGCTCGTGATGGTAGAGAGATACAGAGTATTCCCATGACTATGATAATGGTAGGCACAAGTGTAGCTACCATCGGCCAGTCATATGATTGAGTTACTCGTTCTCCCATCGACCCTCAAACTACTATTGAGACTTTCGAGCCATCTGAATTTGAGAATGATTAGGGTTTTATCCTTAGTCAGAACGCCAACCTAAGAGACTATCTATTCTCAAGAAACCAAATGTTGTAAGTCTCAAATTATTTGCTGGAAGCTTGCCTTAACTAGTAACCCTTAAGCCTTGAACCAACCCTTCCTCGACCGAAGCCCACAGTTAGACATGAGAGGAGTGGACAATAGGGTAATCATTTACCGTGACACTCATCCCGAGATTGTGTTCCAACAAATATTACTCTAGTTATGTAAATTTTATTATTAAGACCTAACTAGTGTTGGAACACCACAGTCACTAGCTTAGCCAATACCATGGCTTAAATATCCTGTCGTATTATGATCTACCAGTTGTCAACAGCAATACACGATCATTACAGCTCTTGTGACAATAGTCTGGCAAGCTTGAACCGTGTAGAGATTCATGACTCAGTTGTTAGAAATCTTTTTAAATGATGTGCCTTAGAGTTGGTTACCCCGTCGATAACTCTTGTATACTGGAGACGAGTAGGTCATTCTATTTTGTCGACCAGGTGTCATTGTACACACTCGTTTTCCATTTATTGAGGAACGATCCTTGACTTGACTTATATCTATCGTATTCCGTTGCGCCGTACCTTATTATTTATTACCAAGAGTCGAGGTACGATACCGGACTTTGAAAATTCTTCTGACCTCATTATTCCTAAGACCATGACTTAGCTTCTAAGGTGGGTAGACTGTAAACTTCCTAAAGTTTGGAATAAACAAGGATTACCTAGTGATTTAAATAATTTCCATTAGGATGACAATTAGTGTCCCATGGACTCCCACTTTCTATTTAGACTATTTTGTGTCCCCGGCCGTGTCATTAATATTCGGAGCACGAGACCAGCTGTTACCTTCCAACAAACTTCATATGCTAGATCTAGACGAGCCCACATTCAGCTGAGTATATCGTGTCCCACTCAAACACGTTCCCTTGTACTCTATTTTAGTGTACGACTTTTAGGACCAAAAAGGACTAGCCATAACCCTTACCATAATACCGGTAAACTTCCCGACCACAATTAGAAACTCAACCTTGACTCGAACCTTTCGACCAAATACATATAGTTGTGATCTACTCGAACCCCACTACACACATGTCACTAGTATGCCATTCAATTGTGTCTTCTCGTGCTACTTAAACACAAAAGTCACGAAAGACGCATCTCCAGGGTTTACAGAACCTATTTAACCAACCCGACTGCCCAACTAGCTCAACCACTTGAGTGGAAACTTCTTCCAGGTTACCCTAACCTAGTAGAAATAGTTTTACCATAGAGATCTTGTCCAGCCATATAGATTGAAGTTCAAGATTCATTAAACCAACGAGTGATGTCCAGATAGGGAACCCATTAAGACCAGTAGAACCCATCCATGCAAACTCCCATAGTTGGACTATAAAACTGAACGATTTGAAATAGATCCCTATACCTGTTAGGTAGTCTTCATCTTTAGAATGTGATGACATTCGGGACCATTACTCCATCTACTTGGAAGTCGCGATACGATCTTGTATTGCATTTATAACCCTTGCTTGTGTGTTTAAATAACCACGAAAAAGATTACAACCTTGATTTCCCAAATTTTGTTCTATTGTGAAACCTTGTTTAGAATTTCGGGAACAGAATTTCTGTATGGAATGAATTGCAAGCCCCTCTAAGTAACGAAGGGCTCTTCGACGTAGCAAGTGACTGAACTAGAGTAGCCCAATCTAGCAAATAAGGCAGTGGTTCATAAACTCCCTTTCTATCTGTAACATTAGATACCCTCTACTGCTCTTGAAACTTCATAGTTGCTCCCGATTATTCTGCCTGATCGTCCTGTCCTCCCTACTTCGGAGGGACGAATGGTCATGCTTACTAGAGTTTATCTATATTTTAGCTACGTGTGTAAAATTATTGCTGGTTAAATTTTTGGGTTGGTTGATAGATAAGAGAGGATTATAGATGTCATATACCTTAGATATCTATTGGTAGATATTTTTGCAATTAGTTGGAGGATTTTAATATTTTAGTGACATGAGATTTGAGGGAGTAGTATGACCAAAGGTGGGTAGAAGTCCTCAAAATTTTTTGTAATTGCCAAAATAGCCAATGAGAAGGATATAAACTATTTTGAGGAATTAAAATCAAGGAGATTAAGGTAATAGTAGACCTTTTTGAATTTAAGGAATAGTTACGAATTAGAATTTCGAGGACGAAATTATTTTTAAGGTGGGTAGATTTGTAGCTCCCCTTCCCGGAGTTTTGAAATATTTTTTTATTTTATTATTTATTTGATTTAAATAGTGATTTTAGAATTCTATAAATAATTATTTAGTTTATTATTACGGTAGATGACTTTAACCATGATTAAGTTTTGAAGTACCAGACGACTAGGAATCATGGCACGAATAGTGCAGTGACGTGCTTTGACTAATGTATTAGCCATGCCAAGGAAGGCCAAGCCATAGTGATGCCCTAACTAGGAAAATCAGACCAAGTTGTGATATGACCATTATGTTTAGTTTAATTATTTATTATTATTGTAATTTGACACTTAAGTGCTCCGGTTGTACCGGACTGGACCCGGACCGGCCCAAGCCATGTAGTCATGCGGAACGTCCAAGGACGTTCGTATTAAAGGAAATTGGTATGGGAGTATTGTATTTTATTTTAATGATTTAACGAATATTTTCTAAATATTCGAAATTAGATACTATAAATATTATAAGTAGCTATAATAAATATTTAAATACTGAATATCTATTGTATCATGGTAATTAATTATTTTAGGTATTATTTTGTATAAAAAATTGTATTCTTTAATATCCTTGCATATATATATGTTTTAGGTACAATTGCATTGTATGATAAATATATCTAGAATATTGTAATTACTAAGTAAATAATTTCAGAGAATATTATTAATATAAATTCTTGCCTTTCATAATAAATAGTTATATTATTATCATTGAAGCTATCTTTTCTTATTATCATACTAATAATATGAAGAGGAATATTTTGCGTAAATATACGTATATAGGAAATAGATTTATCACGAGTTATTTTATGCTAAGGGTGAATATATATTATTAATATTTATGATTAAAGGAGTATTTATTGATATAAATATATATATATAAGGTATATATATATATGGTAGTGTATATACAAATATAATATATACGGGTATATATATGTACTTGTGTATGTGTAAATTCTAAATATATATGCGTATATATGTATATATAAATATATATGCGTGTATATAGATATTATGTGGTGATTATAAATATACGTATATGTATATATACTAAATAGAAATAAAAGGAAAAAGAGAGAAAAAGAAATGGAAAAAGGGCCTAAAACCATCCCAAGCCAAGGCCCGACCAGGCCAGGCCCAGCCGGCCTAACCCCAACATGACCCGATTTTCCCGAGCGGATTAACACCCCCCCCCCCCCCGACTGCGTGTGTATACATATATATATACCGAGAGAACGACTATGAGCGAAACCCAAACCCTAAATCTCTACCCCGACCTCGCGCCCCTCCCCTACGCGCGCACACGCGCCTCCTCAGGCTGGTCGGCCGTCGGCCGGCGACAGCAAGGCGCGACCTGGAAACAGAGCCAAGAGATGGCAGCAACAGCCGCTGTCGACCCCAACTTCGAGCCGACGTATCTCCCGCCTCGATCGTTCGTTTCACGAACGAATTGCTCAGGTAAATACCCAACCTAACCCCCTCCATTTCGATTCGATTAGCTCGATAAACCTTGCACCACACGCATCACAAACTGAGTCGAAAATCGACAAAAAACCTGTTCGAAAACAGGACCAATAACAGTCCAATCACCCAAGTTTGACGATCGATTCTGATCGATCTAGTATCATGTTAGAAAATCTATTTGAAGAGACTTTCAGACAACATATAGGTCTTCATCATCCTTTTTGCGGAATTTGAAATCATCGACTGAGCGTCGAGAAATCGAATCCCAAAGTTTTCCAAAAATCTGTTTTCAAAACATTGAAATTGTTCCACACGACGTGCGTCACGCCAATCGGAACGACGTGGTCGCGAACCGAAAGCATCGAAAGCTGCGTAACGGCTTCGTGGTCGTGTGGGCTTTGGCGGAATTCAAATTGGTCGCGTGTGAGGGACGAATTTGATGCGTATCCGTCAAAATTTACCGTTTCGTGCACTTTGCAAATTTCTCAATTACTTTGTGCACGCTCGTCAGATCGAGACAAAACTTGTGCCAACAGAACCGTATCGTTTTTCTGGTCCTGTATGCCAAGTTTGGTCCGATTCTGAGACCGTTGATAAAATCGTCGTTTTGCTGGCCCTACGGTCCTACTCAACGGGCGATTTTGTGCACGGCCCGCCAGAATCCAACTTTGGACATACGGTTGGGTTCGTATCGAAAAACAGGATCCGTAGACATGTAGTTTGATGACTTTAGAGACCGTTGATTCTGGCATATTTTTCGGTGCAAAGCGGGTCCAACGGCGGACATCGTTTTTGCCCAAAATTACCGTTTTGCTCCTGTGTCCAGAATTGGACGTAAGGACGGGTAATCCTAGCTAATTGGACTATTCTGAGATCATTGGTATTGTTTATTTCAGCTTTCGGGGACTGTTGTACGAGTTTTGACTATAGTGGCACATTGAGTAGTTCAGATTGTCGATTTTACCAGCAAAGGACCACAGGCGAGTACAGTTTATTGTCTGCATTTCGATATTGATCTTTACTATATTTCATTGATTAGTCATTGGTTATGTGATTTTTATACTGTATTATAAATTATTGAGTCGAGAATGAGAAGTACGAAGGATGTGTGATCCGACCGTAGACCTCGTTTACTTTTATGCAGTAGATCTCGTAGACCTCGTTTACTTTTATGCAGTAGATCTCGTAGACCTTGTTTACTTTTATGCAGTAGATCTCGTAGACCTTGTTTATTTTTATGCAGTAGATCTCGTAGACAGTGTTTAATTTCTGCAAGTAGATCTCGTAGACAGTGCTTATTTTTCATGCAAGTAGATCTCGTAGACCGTGCGGTGTAGCGTCCCAGACTGATCACATATCAACGGTACTTCTAACAGTTGGGAAAAGTATTTTGTGTCTTTTTGTTGCTATTGGTTTTCCGTATTTACTGTTTATTTTCAAACTCATGATTGATGTCTAACCTTGTTTTATAGTCATTTTCTTTATTTGAAATTGCATTCAGTGAATTGTGCTCGTTCCATTCCTGACTGGAAACCAACATTTTCAGGTTAGCCGTGGATTCACTTAGCTTGGGGAGTGACGGAAATACTTGCAGACAAAAGCCTAGAGACTAGATAGATAGTTGAGTTGTAGTCATTCATTTATTTGTACAAGTTTATATTTTTCTACAAATGTAAAACTTGTGATCATTGTAAGTTAAATTAATTATGTGAATGAGCATTATTTGTGATTTTGATCTTCATGGCCGTGACAGCGTTCTACCGCCGACACTGCGGAGTAGGCTGGCTTGGACACGTCTCGTATCCGTTTAAAAAAAAAAGGGTGCGGGTCGTGACACGGGAAAAGGAAACAACAAATTGCTAATGAGATTAGAATTTTGGTTGATGGCCAAGTATTGCTGATATACGTATCTCGAGGATGACCTATATTTTAGAGTATATGTAAAGGTTCTTATTGATATGAAGATTCTAAGGGATAAAATAGACATAGTTTTTATGGAAGAAGCTTGTTGAACCTGAACCAAATGATTGGAGAGAGAAACAACATAGGCGATCACAAAGGTAGCAGATTGAGTACTGTAGCCATAGCAGTTGCATGTTTTAGCTTGACCTATTGGATGATTTTAATTTCGAGGACGAAATTTTTATAAGGTGGGTAGGATTGTAAGTACCTGAATTTAGGGCTTATTTTTTTTAATTTTATAAATCAATTATTGCAATAGATATTATTATTAGTTTATTATTTGATTTAATGCTCTTTACCGTGACTTGGATTTCTAGAGCATCAGGGATGCCAGTCTCTGAAAACTTTCTTCTTGAAGTTTGTAGTAGACGAGATTATCTTCATGTTGATATATCGTGTCCCACTCGAACTTGTTCCCTTGTACTCTTTTTGCTTCGCGCAAGTTCGGGTCAATTTAGACCATTTAATTATTAATTGAATTTCCACTCTTTTCCTTGATCATCATATGCACGTTACCATGACTTTTAATTTAGGAGCACCAGACTAGTCTTTTCCTTGGAACCAACTTCTCACGAATGATCTACTCAAGACGCTTTTAATTTGTGCCAATTTAATTTAACTTCCAATTTAATTTCAGGACCCAACATCGATCCAAACCTGTCAACGCCAAATATGGACATGGCCCACACGAAACCTACTACCCGCCTGCCACTTGTGTCCCATTTATTTGAGCCCCCACATGCTACTTAATTATCCATGATTATAAATACTAAAAAAAAAATTTATTTATTGCACCTAGTCCATTTTGGCCCAACCCGGCTCCACTGAACCCAACCCGGCTCCACTGAACCCAACCCCAGCTCCATGTTACCCTTCATCATGACTGCCCATACCCCCACTGATATTTTTTCTCTACCCTAAATATCTCTTTTTATGTATAAATATCTAATTCTCTCATTGTATATATATACACATATATATACATACATATATAATATCTCATTTTCTCTCTCACCCATCACCCTCACTTTCTTACACACACAAGCCCCTCCCCCCTAGCAGCCGAACACCCCATCTCTCTCTCTACTTTCACTTTCTCTCTCCCCCTCATTAATATCTACTTCTCTCTCTTTCTTAATATCTCTTTCTCTCTCCCTCCCTCTTTATATAGTATATATATACATATAACATATCTCTCTCTCACTCTCTCCCCACACCTACCAGCTAAGCCCCCCATGTGTGGCCGACTTCACACTCCCCCCATCTTCTTCTTTATATTCTTCTTCATCTCCTTCTCCTTCTACACACCATCTCCACACACCACCCTCACCACAAAGCCGACACCACCATCACCATACCATCACCACATGCCACCACCACCTCCTCCACCTGCTGGCCGCACCGCCGTGCCCACCACCGCACGCCGCGCCGTGCCAGGCCGAGCGCAGCCGCACGGGCAGCAGCCTAAGCAGCAGCAGCTGCGAGCGCAGCAGCGCGTTGACAGCCTCGTGCCGCCCCAGCCGTCGCCGTCACCGACGAGCACCCCCCATGGCCGGGCGCACCCAGGTGCACCACCCTGTGGTGGCCACCGTCCTCCGGGACGCGCCGTCTAGGCGTTTCGTGCGTTTTGCACGGAGTTCCGTCGACGCGCGCGCGGGAAAGTTTCAAAATTCGTGCTTCGAGGCGGCGAGTTCGTACACGTTTTTCGGGAAATCCGACCGTTGGATCGGCGATTTCTTTGCTCCGTCTCAATCTCGGTATATAGTTCTTCACTCCCCTGAAATTTCACCCGTTAACTTCGTCGTTTGATACCTCAAAACTGGCCACCAAGTTGACGTTTTAATTTGAACTGTTTTTGGACAGTTTCGTGATGCCAAATTCGCGGATTCGTATCTTCGTCGTCGTAGCTCCGTTTTTTGCACTACCAGTTCCTATGCGAAGCTGGTATAACCCTCTTCCTCTCTCCTTTAAGTTTCGTTTCATTATAAGCACATTCGGTTAGTCGAATTCGACGCCAAAGTTGGTCGTCCGAATTCTTTAATTTGCACTTGTTAAATTCCATTTTTGAATCCGGGACTCCGGATTCAATTTCTGACACCACCAGTAGACTCGTGGCGTCGTTCTGGCATGTTTTCATATAAAGTTTGTTAGATTTGGAGGACGTGGGCCCTGGCACGCATTTCGGTGCAAAGCGGGCCCTACAGTCCAGGTCAAAGGGACTTTTTGACGCCGGCTCATCGGAATCCAATTCCGGATATACCATTGAGTTCGTATCGTCATTCTGGACTCGTTGACATATAATTTTCTAGGTTTTAGTGGACATTGGTTCCGGCACGCATTTTGGTGTAAGTCGGATAGCAATATCCGGGTCAACGGACTATTTTGAGATCGGCTCATCGGAATCCAATTCCGGATATACCGTTGAGTTCGTATCGTCATTCTGGACTCGTTGACATATAATTTGCTGAGTTTTGAGGACTTTGGCTCCGACACGCTTTTCCGTGCAAATCGAAATTTCAATATCCTGGTCAACGGACCAATTTGAGATCGGGTCAACGGAATCCAATTCTGGATATACCGTTGGGTTCGTATCGTCATTCTGGATTCGTAGACATATCATTTGTTAGGTTTAGTGCACTTTTATTCCGACACATTTTTCGGTGCAAAGTGAGTTCGACACGGACACCATTTTGACCCGAAATTACCTTTTTGCCCCTGTGTCCAAATTAGACTTATGGACAGGCTATTCTAGCTATTTCGACCATTATGGACACGTTGGTAATGGTTGTTTCACCATCCGACAACATCTGTAGATTTTCACCCTATTATTATAATTTCTCCTTTTGTTGTATTTTGAGATCCATCGATTTCAGTGATTTCCCAAGTACTGAAATTGAATGTGTTGACTCTGTAGATGTTTATAGAGACTAGCCTTGACCCTGTTTGACCATGGTTGGCTACTTTGACTGAATGTCGAAGTAGAGTCAACATTTGACCTAGGTTAGACTAATTTTGACCTTGGTTGACCACAGTTGACTATTTTGACCAAAAGTCAACCGGAAGTCAATCGTAGCCTAAAATTGACTAGAACTAGACCGAAGTTGACCAGTTGACCCAAAGTCAACTGTTAGTCAACGTTAGTCAAGTTTGACCTAGAGTTGACCTAGGGTTGACCAGAGTTGACCAGTTGACCAAAAGTCAACTGTAAGTCAACCATTGACTTAGATTGACCTAGTTTGACTTGCTTTGACTTGCCTTGACCTAGTTTGACTTAGTATGATTTGATTTTACTTCCAAACCCTTATATTGATACAGTATTCCATCTATAGGTCCTCGAGGCACTGTTCTAGGACCCAGTTGACACATTCCACCAGATCGCAGGCGAGTACATTCTCTGATAATATTTCTGTTTTATGATATCGTCTATGTTTCTTGTATTTAGTGTAGATATTCTTGTTCTCTTGACACATTGTTCACACGGATTGGTATTTCTCTGGATCCTGTGATGAGATGTTATTTCTCGCTTTCCTTGGTATATCTTGTGCAAGTCTTTCTTGTTCCTTGTGCATTGTATAGACACGATTCCTGCGAAGGCTACCTACCCTCTCGAAGAATTGCGTGTCATGATATGTCATGGTTGGATCCACTATACTAGTCGGGGACGGGGAGTATTAGTGTAGATGTGTGGTCATTATCCACCTTGTTATTCTTGTAGATCTTGTGAGTGTTAATCATACACCCCACGTATGATTAACCAGGCCAGTAGACCTTGTGCAGACCCAAGCCGGCCACATGTTGAAACTAGTACTCACACACTTAGATAGATGATTCTTGATTCTTGTACATGCCATGATCAGTTTTACTTGCCTTGTTCTAGCTCTAGATTTACAGCTTACCTTGCCATGATACTCACATGTACATTTCATGATTTCTTGTATATTCTCTCTATTTACTGCTACATTTTCAATATCGTCTAACTAGAACTGTTATTTGAGATTTGTGCTCGTTCCATCCTGACTGGATATGTTGACAAAATTTTAGGAGTAGTTGTGCCCTCAGTATTGGACTACATGATGCTGCTAGCTGAGGTGGATCTCACTATTCTTCTATGTGAGTTGTCTGGTAGTTATCCTTAGTTAGTCTTGTTGTTCCTTCTTTATTTTCCTGTCTTATGATCCTTGTAGATTCTAGTCGTTCTAGTGATATTGTTATTATTTCTTGTCTTATCTTTCTTAGTTTTCGTGATTGTGACATGAGTACATTTCTAGTTATGGATCTTTAGATGTTGTAGTTAGTTTAGGGTACTTGACAGCGCTCTACCGACGATACTGCGGCGTAGGCTGGGCGTGGCCCACGTATTCGTACTCGTATATCCGGTTGCGGGTCGTGACAGAATGTTAATCGCTCTAGCAGCTATACATAAGTTGGTGATACATCAGATGGATGTAAAGACATCATTCCTGAATGGGGAGCTGACCGAAGAGATTTACATGCAACAGCCAGATGGATTTGTCGTCAAAGGTCTTGAAGACAAAGTCTGCAAGTTGGTGAAATCATTGTATGGTTTGAAGCAAGCTCCCAAGATGTGGCATGAGAAGTTTGACAAAGTTATTAGGGCAAACGGCTACAGAGTCAGCGAGACGGACAAATGTGTTTACAAAAAGTTCGCTGATGGAAGAGGAGTCATCATTTGTCTGTACGTGGACGACATGCTAATCCTAGGGACGGATATAGGCTGTGTCACGGAGACAAAGAAGTTCCTCTCAACCAAGTTCAGTATGAAAGACTTGGGGGATGCAGATGTCATCTTGGGCATAAAGATCATCCGAACAGACACTGGAGTAGCGCTGTCACAATCTCACTATATTGAGAAGATGCTCACACGCTATGGGTATAAGGATCTTCCAGGGATCGATACGCCATACAGGGTGATCAGAAGCTAAAGCCTAACTCGAGGGAAAGCGTCAGACAGCTGGAGTATTCTAGCATCATCGGAAGTTTGATGTACGCAACCACTGCCACAAGGCCTGACATAGCTTTCGTCGTGGAAATGCTAAGTCGATTCACAAGCAACCCTGGGATTGAGCATTGGAAAGCTGTGAAGCGGGTGATGAGATATCTCAAGAAGACTCAAATATATGCACTGCACTACAACGGGTATCCGACAGTAGTGGAAGGCTTCAGTAATGCTAGATGGTGTTCAGAGGTGGAAAGCTAGAGATCCACAGGAGGATGTCTTTTCCTTGGGTGGAGCTGCTATATCGTGGAAGTCGAAGAAGCAGACTATACTCTCTCGTTCCTCCATGGAATCTGAATTCTATGCACTTGAAACTGTAGCAGATGAAGCAGAATGGCTTCGGGAACTCATGTATGATCTTCCATTGGTTGGGGCTCAGATACCGGCGATACCGATATACTGTGACAACCAGACGACTGCGACGGTGGCATCAAATGACCTCTTCAACGGAAAGAAGAGGACTGTGCGGTTGAAGCACAGGACAGTACACGATCTTATCAAAAGAGGTGTAATTGCAGTGATTGATGTTCGGAGTCAGGAGAACCTGGCAGATCCGTTCACAAAGGGCCTCAAGCGCCAGTTGGTCGATGACACAGCTTGTAAAATAGACTTGAAGGCATTCTGATAGTGTGTCTTTGTAATCCTACCATAAAGTTTTATGCTATTAGTTCAAAGAGAAATCTACTAGGCATCTAACTTTTGGTTCAAAGGAGGATCACTGACTGGGAAACTATCAGGTAACAGTGGGTACTTGTTCACTGGAACATGGAAGGGATACGGACCCATAACCACTGTTGTCTACTATGTATTTTCTGCAAAAAAACAGATCCTGTGGAAGGTTGGCTTAAACGCCTTAATGAGTTCTCAGGCAGAGTGAATGCCTGGTGTGCTTTACAGGAAGCACGGTAGAGCAGCACTACAAGAAGTGAAACTCCATGCTACAGTGGGGTGACTCCACCATGAGGTTCCCAGGTCTGGGATAATGCCTCGGCTTTGCAAGCCAAGTCATAGCGGCGTAGCACCGTAAATAGGCAGGTAGCCTAATGCTGTATGACGTAATTAAAGAGTTGTAGACAGCACTACAAAGGAGAGGATGGCCCCATGTTACGGTGGCACGACACCACGATGAGGTACCCAGGTAGGGGTAAAGCCTCGGCCTTGCAAGCCACGTCGTTGCGGCGTAACACCGCAAGGAAGCCTTAGGCTTCATGCTGAGTAGATTGGCACTACAAAGAGGCTGAGACCTCATGCTACAGTAGTATGACACTACGATGAGGTTTCCAGGTAGGGGTAATGCCTCGGCTTTAGGCCATGTCATAGCGGCGTAGCACCGCAAAGAAGCGCAATGCTTCATGCCATGTCACTTTAATAAAGAACTCACCTATAGTGTATGAAAAGAGATATCAGGCCGTCTCTTGAGGGTAAACTTGTAGACGTCCAAAATTATACACTGAAACCAGGCTGGCACAGGGCCTTTAATGTGCAGCCAGAAGCACACGTAACTACACTTTGTGAGTGGAAAGAATTATAATTGTGGTGCAGAATTCAAGGCGTAGTCCATTCTTGTATCATATTGTTATTTAACCCATGCGGGAAGATTCAAGTCGTCAGCGACATCTATCCTAATGCAAAATGGACAGTTACTGTGGGGAACGCTCAACCCTGGACACATATATATATGTTGTGATATGTGGGAGATTGTTGGTGCTTTCTTTACATGGAGAGAGCTTGCTCTCAACATGCCTTGTAAAAGTTTAGTCCCACATCGAAAATGCACCATGAGTTATCACAACATATATACTTGGTTGTATTGTTGAGAGATGCACATGGGGTGGTGACCCTAAGGAGGGAACCATGTGGGTGATTTTACTAGGAGGTAAGAATAAGGCTCCAAGGATTAAGCATTAATGCTTTTGTCATTCTCTTGGATTAATTCCATTTGGAGCTAAGTCCCAAAGGGGCTTAGCGACTCGGACTCGGACTCGGGCTCGGGCTCGGGCTCGGGCTCATGGGCTCATGAGGCGTAATGTGGCATTTTGTTGGTGTACTTTGCATTTAGCACGTCAGCAGTCATGCGGCTCATATACGGCCATGCGGTCTTATGCGGCTTGCGGCTCATATGCGGCCTCATGCGGTCTCATGCGGCTCATGTGGTCTATGCGGTCCATGCGGCCTCATGCGGTCCATGCGGCACTTGCGGCCATGAGGCCATGCGGCTCATGCGGCCAGGCTGCTGCTACCGCATGGAGGGCTCCGCTGACTGTGTATGCTACAAATCAGTTATGGAAAGACTGATTCAATGCGATTAATTCAGATCCACTTTTTGTGGGATTTGAATTAATTTCGTTGCTATCTTTGTGGAATTTGATTCAATCTTTCCATAACTGAAGAGGCGGCTAGGATTTCCACCCTCTCTCTATATATACTCTCTTCTGGCCTCCTTTGTGAGGTACTACGAATTTTATAAGTCAGAAAAGAGAGAGAGAGAGAGAGAGAGAGAGAGAGAGAGAGAGGTGCTGCCGCCATTGCAAGTCCATCTGAGGAGTCAGAACAGAGGTGACTTCGAGCGTTCCACAAGTTCTTCAAGTTGCTGGTTCCTGGAAGCAGTTCGTGTGGGGCGAATCTTGCTTTGAGCAACGGTGTTTTGATATCCCAGCAACCTTTCTTCATCTCATCTTTTCCTTGATTATTGTAACTCGTTCTGTCCCAATTATAACACGTTTGCAAGGAAGAACGAGAGATATTCTCTTCTCTATTTCCCTCCTTCATATTGTAATCTGGCTATTTGGCTTTTGTATCATCGTAGATCTTGAGTTTGATCACTGTAAAGTTTTTGTGTGACTCTCAGATCTCGATTGCATCAGTTTTTTCATCTTTGATCAAGCCCCGGGAATAACAATCTCAAAGCAAGATCCTTGTAGATGGAAAACATTAATGCTTCGCTCGTCCAATCGGACTACTACAAGTTGGAAAAGTTCAATGTAGAGCATTATCAAGTCTGGAAGAGGAAGGTTTATCTAACTCTTCAACTCAAAGACGTTGATCATGTACTGTTGGAGGAAGAACCTTCTGTTCCAAACACTGGGTCTACTGCCGCAATCAATGCGGCTACCAAACTCCAGGCCAAATGAAGAAGAGAAAATAGCATCTGCAGGCTTCTCATCCTGAATGCTATGGAGGATTCCCTGGCAGAATCCTACTCGAAGAAGGAATTTACCAGAGACATATGGGAGTCTGTGGAAAAACTGTATGAAGAAGACAGGAACAGGAGCAAGATGTTTGTGGTTGAAAAATATCACAAATTGCTCTTTGAGGACGAGAAGTCCATGTTGCCACAGGTGAAGAAATTTCTGAAGCTGCGTCAGAAACTGGAAGACGAAGAGATGCACCTTTCCGACAAGTTTGTCGTTGGAGGGATCGTCTCAAAACTTCCTGCTGGATGGAGTACCTTCTTTGCAAGGATGCTCAGAAAGAAGCTAGACATTGGCTTGGGAGATCTACTTCAAGAGATCCATGTTGAGGACGAGATGCGTTCCCAACAGAAGATGGACACTCTGTCCAAACAGTTGGCTATGGCCAATCTAGTGCAGACGAGAGATCCCAAGGGGAAGCAGGCGGCTTCTCATCACAAGAAGAAGGACTTCACTAATCTAAAAGTGAAGGGTCCTTCATTCAAGCAACAGAAGTCCAAGTCCCACGTGACTTGTTTCAATTATGGCAAGAAAGGCCACTACAAGAGTGAATGCAGATCCAAGACTAAACAATCAGAGAAAGGTGAGCCTAGTAAGGTTTCATTGGTTTCTAACATTGTTGCTATGATCGCACAGGTCACAACTGTGGGGGTTGACTCTGACTGGTGGATAGACACTGGTGCGACTTGCCATATCTGTTCTGGCAAGGAATGGTTCGTCACGTACCAGCCGATATCTGAGAAGGTTGTCATGGCAAACCAGGCCCAAGCTGAAGTTCTGGGGATCGGGACTGTGGAGCTGAAACTCACTTCTGGGAACACTCTGACGCTTCAAGGTGTAAAGCATGTTCCGGTGATTGCCAAGAACCTGATCTCTGGGAGCCTGCTCTGCAACGCAGGCTTGAGGATGGACATCAATGCTAGTCAGATGGTGATGTCCAAGAAAGGAACATACTTTGGGAATGCTTATCAAACCGAAGGAATATTTAAAATTCAGCTTGTCAACCAGTTTAATGACATTAATGCAGTTGCATTTTCTGATTATTCTTTTGAGTTGTGGCATAATAGACTAGGACATGTTCATTGTAAAAGAATTAACAAAATATTTAGTCTAGGACTTATCTCCAAATATGGGAGTAAGGTGGAGAAGTGTGAAGTGTGTGCTCAGACGAAGATCACAAGGAAACCCTTTCATCGGGTCAATCGAAGCACAGATCTTCTGGAGTTGGTACACTCCGATATCTGTGACTTCAAACATTTCTCCACGAAGGTCGGGATGAAGTATTTCATAACCTTCATCGACGAATTCTCAAAATACGCGTTCGTCTACTTGCTCAAGACTAAAGACGAAGCTTTCGAGAAGTTCAGAGAGTTCATGACCGAAGCCGAACGACAGACTGGACAACAACTCAAGAGGATGAGAAGTGATCGAGGAGGGGAGTACAGGTCTCATGACTTCGCATCATTCTGCAAAGAACATGGAATCATATGCGAAACTACTGCTCCATATTCTCCTCAATCCAACGGAGTAGCAGAGAGGAAGAACCGAACATTAACAGAAATGATGAATTCAATGCTGCTTACTGTATGTCTTCCAAAATGCTACTGGGGAGAAGCTGCATTAACGGCCACTTTCATTCTAAATAGAGTTCCATATGCAACTTCGGACGTAACTCCTCATGAACTCTGGTTCAAAGTCAGACCAAACTTGAATGTCATTCGAGTGTGGGGGTGTCTGGCGTATGTGAAGCTTCCAGATCCGAAGATTCAGAAGCTGGGGACAAGGACTATAAAGGCGATCTTCTTGGGGTATGCCGAGAAGAGTGATGCTCGGAGATATTTTGATATTGAGTCAAATCATATCATCGAATCTCGCGATGCTGAATACTTTGTGGACAAGTTTGCAAAAGACAAAAACATTTTTCTTTCGGACATTCCGAAAAATGATGTAGGTGCAAATGAGACTGAAATCTCATATGGACCAGTAGTCCAAGAAGAAGCTGTTGTTGATGAAACAACTCTTGTACCAGAACTCGCAGAGCCGTCAGCAAAGCGAGCGAGGAGACAAAGACTTCGGAGATGACTTTGTCACCTATCATGTGGAAGCAGATCCGCTTACCTATGATGAGGCGATGAAGACCAGAGATGCTATCTTCTGGAAGGAGGCAGTGAATGACGAGTTTGACTCTATCACCTCCAATAACATATGGGTGTTGGTAGATCTACCTGAAGGAGAAAAGCCCATCGGATGTAAATGGATCTTCAAGAAGAAGATGAAGGCATATGGAACTATTGACAAGTTCAAGGCCAGGCTGGTAGCCAAGGGATTTTCTCAGAAACAGGGGATAGACTACTTTGACACGTACGCTCCAGTAGCTCGGATGACCACCATCAGAATGTTAATCGCTCTAGCAGCTATACATAAGTTGGTCATACATCAGATGGATGTAAAGACATCATTCCTGAATGGGGAGCTGACCGAAGAGATTTACATGCAACAGCCAGATGGATTTGTCGTCAAAGGTCTTGAAGACAAAGTCTGCAAGTTGGTGAAATCATTGTATGGTTTGAAGCAAGCTCCCAAGATGTGGCATGAGAAGTTTGACAAAGTTATTAGGGCAAACGGCTACAGAGTCAGCGAGACGGACAAATGTGTTTACAAAAAGTTCGCTGATGGAAGAGGAGTCATCATTTGTCTGTACGTGGACGACATGCTAATCCTAGGGACGGATATAGGCTGTGTCACGGAGACAAAGAAGTTCCTCTCAACCAAGTTCAATATGAAGGACTTGGGGGATGCAGATGTCATCTTGGGCATAAAGATCATCCGGACAGACACTGAAGTAGCGCTGTCACAATCTCACTACATTGAGAAGATGCTCACACGCTATGGGTATAAGGACTTCTAGGGATCGATACGCCATACAGGGGTGTTCAGAAGCTGAAGCCTAACTCGAGGGAAAGCGTCAGGCAGCTGGAGTATTCTAGCATTATCGGAAGTTTGATGTACGCAACCACTGCCACAAGGCCTGACATAGCTTTCGTCGTGGAAATGCTGAGTCGGTTCACAAGCAACCCAGGGATTGAGCACTGGAAAGCTGTGAAGCGGGTGATGAGATATCTCAAGAAGACTCAGATATATGCACTGCACTACAACGAGTATCCGACAGTAGTGGAAGGCTTCAGTGATGCTAGATGGTGTTCAGAGGTGGAAAGCGAGAGATCCACAGGAGGATGTCTTTTCCTTGGATGGAGCTGCTATATCGTGGAAGTCGAAGAAGCAGACTATACTCTCTCGTTCCTCCATGGAATCTGAATTCTATGTACTTGAAACTGTAGCAGATGAAGCAGAATGGCTTCGGAAGATCATGTATGATCTTCCAGTGGTTGGGGCTCAGATACCGGCGATACCGATATACTGTGACAACCAGGCGACTGCGACGGTGGTATCAAATGACCTCTTCAACGGGAAGAAGAGGACTGTGCGGTTGAAGCACAGGGTAGTACACGATCTTATCAAAAGAGGTATAATTGCAGTGATTGATGTTCGGAGTCAGGAGAACCAGGCAGATCCGTTCACAAAGGGCCTCAAGCGCCAGTTGGTCGATGACACAGCTTGTAAAATGGGCTTGAAGGCATTCTGATAGTGTGTCTTTGTAATCCTACCATAAAGTTTTATGCTATTAGTTCAAAGAGAAATCTACTAGGCATCTAACTTTTGGTTCAAAGGAGGATCACTGACTGGAAAACTATCAGGTAACAGTGGGCACTTGTTCTCTGGAACATGGAAGGGATACAGACCCATAACCACTGTTGTCTACTATGTATTTTTTACGAAAAAAACAGATCCTGTGGAAGGTTGGCTTAAACGCCTTAATGAGTTCTCAGGCAGAGTGAATGCCTGGTGTGCTTTACAGGAAGCACGGTAGAGCAGCACTACAAGAAGTGAAACTCCATGCTACAGTGGGATAACTCCACCATAAGGTTCCCAGGTCTGGGGTAATGCCTCGGCTTTGCAAGCCAAGTCATAGCGGCATAGCACCGCAAATAGGCAGGTAGCCTAATGCTGTATGACGTAATTAAAGAGTTGTAGACAGCACTACAAAGGGGAGGATGGCCCCATGTTACAGTGGCACGACACCACGATGAGGTACCCAGGTAGGGGTAAAGCCTCGGCCTTGCAAGCCATGTCGTTGCGGCGTAACACCGCAAGGAAGCCTTAGGCTTCATGCTGAGTAGATTGGCACTATAAAGAGGCTGAGACCTCATGCTACAGTAGTATGACACTACGATGTGGTTCCCATGTAGGGGTAATGCCTCGGCTTCAGGCCATGTCATAGCGGCGTAGCACCGCAAGGAAGCGCAAGGCTTCATGCCATGTCTCTTTAATAAAGAACTCACCTATAGTGTATGAAAAGAGATATCAGGCCGTCTCTTGAGGGTAAACTTGTAGACGCCCAAAATTATACACTGAAACCAGGCTGGCACAGGGCCTTTAATGTGCAGCCAGAAGCACACGTAACTACACTTTGTGAGTGGGAAGAATTACAATTGTGGTACAGAATTCAAGGCGCAGTCCATTCTTGTATCACATTGTTATTTAACCCATACGGGAAGCTTCAAGTCGTCAGCGACATCTATCCTAATGCAAAATGGACAGTTACTGTGGGGAATGCTCAACCCTGGACACATATATATGTTGTGATATGTGGGGGATTGTCGGTGCTTTCTTTACATGGAGAGAGCTTGCTCTCAACATGCCTTGTAAAAGTTTAGTTCCACATCGGAAATGCACCATGAGTTATCTCAACATATATACTTGGTTGTGTTGTTGAGAGATGCACATGGGGTGGTGACCCTAAGGAGGGAACCATGTGGGTGATTTTACTAGGAGGTAAGAATAAGGCTCCAAGGATTAAGCATTAATGCTTTTGTCATTCTCTTGGATTAATTCCATTTGGAGCTAAGCCCCAAAGGGGCTTAGCGACTCGGACTCGGGCTCGGGCTCATGGGCTCATGAGGCGTAATGTGGCATTTTGTTGGCGTACTTTGCACTTAGCACGTCAGCAGTCATGCGGCTCATATGCGGCCATGCGGTCTTATGCGGCCACATGCGGCCTCATGCGGCTCATGCGGCCTCATGCAGTCCATGCGGCACTTGCGGCCATGAGGCCATGCGGCTCATGCGGCCAGGCTGCTGCTATCGCATGGAGGGCTCCCCTGACTGTGCAGGCTATAAGTCAGTTATGGAAAGACTGATTCAATGCGATTAATTCAGATCCACTTTTTGTGGGATTTGAATTAATTTTGTTGCTATCTTTGTGGGATTTGAATTAATTTCGTTGCTATCTTTATGGGATTTGATTCAATCTTTCCATAACTGAAGAGGCGGCTAGGGTTTCCACCCTCTCTCTATATATACTCTCTTCTGGCCTCCTTTGTGAGGTACTACGAATTTTATAAGTCAGAAAAGAGAGAGAGGGGGAAAGATAGAGAGAGAGAGGGAGCTGCTGCCGCCATTGCAAGTCCATCCGAGGAGTCAGAACAGAGGTGACTTCGAGCGTTCCACAAGTTCTTCAACTTGCTGGTTCCTAGAAGCAGTTCGTGTGGGACGAATCTTGCTTTGAGCAACGGTGTTTTGACACCCCAGCAACCTTTCATCATCTCATCTTTCTCAAGATTATTGCAACTCGTTTTGTCCCAATTGCAACACGTTTGCAAGGAAGAATGAGAGATCTTCTCTTCTTTATTTTTCTCTTTCATATTGTAATCTGGCTATTTGGCTTTTTGTATTATCGTAGATCTTGAGTTTGATCACTGCAAAGTTTTTGTGTGACTCTTAGATCTCGATTGCATCAGTTTTTCCATCTTTGATCAAGCCCCGGGAATAACATAGGATAGCTGATAGAGATTAATTATGAAGTTACAAGGTTAGTCCTAGGGAAGGGGCAACCAAAAATAGCTCTGGCTAGGGCAACACATCTCCTTGGGCCGACCCTGGTGCCAATGACAGTGAAACTACGAAAAGACGAAAACTTACTCCAATTAGACACGTGAAAAAGTTTTTTAAAGTTGTTTAAAATGAATTGAAGTTTTCACGCTGAAACAATTTGCAAAGGAAATTTTCGCACGAAGCAGGCCCACGCAAAAACATGGGGGGTTTTTGCACAACATGTCCCAACCACTAAGAATCCAAAAAATTAAAAGAAAAAATTGACTTGTAGAAACAGTTCTCTTCCATTGTTTCTGTGTATGCACTGGGAGGTGGGACCCCAGTGAAAGACTTGGAAAAAGAATTCAGCTGCTTACTTGCTCTCCCCATTCATTTCTCACCAATCACCATTCACCACAACGTGTCGCCCACCTCCAACCTAAAAAAGCATAGCAGCAAGCAATCCCTATCTCTCCCCATTCATTTCTTTTCTTCTTTTCTTCCAACTTCGGCTGCTTGCTTGCTTCATTTTTTCTTTAACCTAATTTTTTTTTACAAAGCTAAAGTTGTTGGAAGCCTGGAAAAGTATGAAAAAGTTGTCTTTATAGAAGCTCGTAAAGAACAATTTCTACCTTTTGTACTAAAATTTTGTTCTTTCTTTGGGGTTGTTTGGAGTGGTATGTATGTTTAATTATTAATTATGAACTTTGCTCATATATGTTTAATTTTGGGAGACGTTGTCTTCGAACCCCCTTATGATTGTGCTCCCAGTAGAATTTCATCCTGGATCAACCACTGGTCCCAACGTCAAAATTTTCTTCAACATTGACAGTGTGCTCAGTTTGCAACATTCAAGTGCGAAGTTCGAGTTTTGAGCTCAAGGTCGAGTTAAAGCATAGTGTTCAAGGCAAGTGTCCTCGCATTTTTTCGCTGACAGTTTTTGGAGTTGTAGACAAACCTGCCCTCGCTTACTTGTTCGAGTGAGGCAGACTGTCCTCCATGCAAAAAGACGAGCTCCTGAGCATGCAAAGAGTGTTTGGTTGTTACTTTCCAAAACGTCACATTCTAAAAAAAAATTGAAAAACCAAAGTTTAAACACAGGTTTCAGAGTGGAAGGAAAAGAGGTTTTGTGAGTGCCAATTTTGGAGTGGAGGGAACACACGTGGTGGGCTCCCCTTTCTGAAAAAAATCAGGGTCCTCCCACCACTTTCTCTCTCTGTTCACGTTCTTCTCTTTCCTCCACCTTTTCTTCTTCTTCTTCTTCTTCTTCTTCTTCTTCTTCACGATCTCTCTCTCTCTCTCTCTCTCTCTCTCTCTCCCTACACTCTCAGAGCCATCTACTCTTTATGAAAAATAAATGGAAGAAACCAAGAGAGGAAGAAAGGGTGAAGAACTTACTGGAAACTTCGAGACCTTCTCGGCAAAGGATTGTCGGACAGTCACGAGAGCACGTGGCCCGGTGTCGAATCCTCGGAAAGAACAACCGTCGGGGATGTTGCTGTCAAGCGGCTCCGGGAGAGACGAGGATCTGCAAGTGACGGCCGAAAGTCACTGATCGGCACCGAGCAGATGCTCGCGGCGCTGCTCGCCACCGCGGCCACGGGTGAGGCGGTGGCGGTACTCGATCCGGTTGGCGGCGTCATATCTGACCAACGTCTGGAGTTATCTGGTGTCATGGTGTACTCGATTTCGTCGGCCAGCTGCGCATGTTTGTGTCCGGTGTCAGGACTTGTATTGTGTCCTCGGGGTCGGACCCAGGACATAGGAAATATTTTGATTTTTTGCCGACTTTTTTGGTTGTGCTTGTATCTGACACAAAATATGGGTGTGGACACGTCAGAGTTCGGATTCGAGGTTGGACACACGGCTGACACGAAATTTATATCGGACCGATGGACACAACAAGGATGTTGTAATTTTTTTAACATAAACTAAAGTTATTTTATAAAATTTATAAAAATTTATTTTCTAATTTTTTTTACCAAACATAATTTTCAAGTTTTGTTTCTAAAATTATTTTTCAAATATAAATAACCAAACGCAAATCAGAAACTATCTACTCAGAAAACTACTTTATAACTTACTTTCAGAAAATTATTTTCAGAACAAAATTTTAGAAAACATATCCAGACGGACCTTTAAATTTTTTTAGTGTGGATAGAGATGTTCGTCTCTGTCGAGAACGAATTGTGCTTTGTCATTGTACAACGTGTCTCTGTGTTCTTCTCTTCTCTTTCATGATTACAGTATGGAATTCGTAAACGTGAATGAAAAACAAAAAAAAGAACAAAGAAAAATGAAAAATGAAAGCAAAGAAGTTGACAGCAGCTTCTTCTCGAAACTCCTACCCGCCATGGCAGGGTGCACTTCTTCAGCTGCCACCGGTTGCATGCGATGAGCGACAGGGGGATGTGCAATCGAGGCCTTCCAAGTCAAGGCTGGCCCTCATGAAAGTCTGACAAACCATCGGACTTAGACAACCCCTTCCCACGCGACTCTTAAAAGCGTACAATTTGGCCTCAATTAAGCATTTTTGCACAGGGTGGCTCTGTGCGAATATTTAAACAGCTACCCACGCGAAGGAGCTCATAAGAAACCCTCTTTTTTTTTCTCATTTTTCGTCTATGCTACAATTTGGGTCATCTACAATTCTCGGCTACAATGTTCTACGTTGAGAAGACTATCCACGTGAAGACATTCTTTGCAGCAGTGTCACTGAGTCATGAATGGTCTAGACTGTCACCATTTTCTACGCTATAATCTCTGCGCCGAGAATCTGCCACGCTTAGCTGCTCCACGTGAAAATGTTACTTCCTATTCCCTAATAAAAACATGAATTAATTATTGATGTTTCAAATTCCAAAGCAAGTACTGCTTTTAGTGGGATTCATTGCAGAATTCAAAGCGTCTGCAATGATTACGCCACCATAATCATGGGGATTAATAACATTCCTCGCAACCTATGACACGTGGAGTGAAGAGAGTAATCTACGCGTACGTTCAAATTTGAAATTTATGACCAATTTATGTGAACAATTTACGCGTGAAGGTCTTCTACGCGAAAATAAGTAGTATAGACTTGGTTATTTTTTGCACAAATCCAGTAAGTAGTCGTTATAGTGCGGAAATGGTTGTAAATACCTCAGTTTTTGTGCTTCCAATGCATCAAAAGCATCGATTCTTGAGCATCGGAGCCATCCTGCTGCTACTTTCTATTCTTCACAGCGTTTGCGAGCCAAAAACTTAGCGTTTTACTTTGTCACGAATTAGTCAACGGAGCAAAACGATCATACGCCGGTCGAGCCTTCATTGCGATACTTCCGAGATCTCTTGTTTTGTTACTTGTACTTAGAATTGATTTGTAATCATTGTAATCCTTTGTACTCTTGAAAGTAATAACAAAGTTTTCTCAAAGAGAATTTTTGTCTCCTTTGTTAACAAAAACAATCTTCTTACAACTTCTCTTTCATTCTTCTCTTCTCTTTTGAATTCTTTGTTTTCGTTACTTATTTACTAAGTTTAGTTTTTATATAAATTTTGTATTATTCTTTCTTTCTTATCTACTTAATCTCTTTTCAAGTCTCTTCCTCTTTTGCACAAACCCGAGAGATACGCTTCCCCTTGGACCCG
Organism: Iris pallida; assembly: GCA_029216955.1. NCBI lineage: Eukaryota > Viridiplantae > Streptophyta > Magnoliopsida > Asparagales > Iridaceae > Iris > Iris pallida. The sequence continues at coordinate 26,638,756 of JANAVB010033219.1, read as the reverse complement.
AGAACAGAAGCTCCCCTCCATCTCTTCTTCTCCACTCGAAGCACCTTCGGCAACTCATTTACTTCAAAACATAATAATTTTTGCATGTGTATATATGTTTCCATGAGTACATCTATGCTATTTCTATGAGTTCTATATGTTAGGATTGTAGTATGTTATGTACATGGTTTATATAGCATGAATTTAAAGGTCTAAAGTGACACACCTACATAATCAAGGAATTTAAAATGAAATGACCAAGGGAGCGGCTTGCCTCTTGATTTGGGAAAAATGAAAATAGGATCCAAATTTTCTTCCTTTTCTTCAATTCCTCGTTTCCTTCCTTTCCTCCCATTCCTTCCTTAATCACGACAATGGGGTCGGGAGCGGTCGACGGGATCACGCGTGAACAGGGTTGGCGGTGAGCGTGCGGGCGGTGGTGGCGGGCACGATCAGGCGTGACCGGGTATGACGTGGGGGAGGCAGAGACGGAAGATACAGAGAGGGAAGTGAGAATAAGAGCGAGGGTAGAGAGAGGAAAGGGAGCCCAAGACAGAGATTTATAGTGGGGAGAAGCTATGGAAGAGAGAAGGTAAGAGAGAGTGTGTGGTTATGGCTTTATGTTCAATTGACATGTTACCCTCATGGGCTTGTTATTGGATGCCTAGCCCTTGAGGTGTCCAAAATGAAAAGAGACATAAAAAATAGTAATATGAAATATAAATGAAAGGAAATACAGAAAATAATAATAAGTAGTAATAATAATAATAACAATAATAGAAATAATAGTAATAGAAATACAAAAATCACAATCACAGATTTGCAAAAAATTAATTGTGGAAATATAGGTATTACAAAGTTGTGAAGTCATTTCTTGTTGGATAGTATACCGAAGAAAACTGAAGTAACGACTGAATTGAAAACATGGAGAATCTATGTCCATAATGCAACTGTTATAAATCTGTGGGAACAAACACACTAGTGCAGTGCCGAATGAAATATGGAAATAAAATATAGTAATAAATATTAGAAAGCGATAAGATAATCAGATTCAAGTATCGACTAACAAAATAAAGATACTTGAGTCCCAAAATAGGAGTCCTACCGTTGATCAGGGAAAATCCGCTGGAAGATCCTCGGTGTCCTCGGTTTGAGCAAGTCTTGGATCTAATCCCGAACCGTACACCTCTGGGTAGTACTACTCGTCTAAGCCTGGACGGAAAACCAGGTCCTTAGAGGGACGCAAGAAGATACAAAAATATGCCATAATGTAAACTGAATACTAGTTACTAACAACAGTGAGAACATATAAATCTAATATATTAGCTGTGCGAATCCAATATGAGGACAACGTTCATACGTACGTATGGGTAGCTAAATAGGTGAGTCAATAGAGGATACTTGTTCTTAATTGTTATTGCATTTAGAGTTATGTTGTCGATGCATATGCGGGCTAACACATCCTTCATTGGAACGAATAATACTAGGGTTCCCAAGGACGATGCACTAGGTCGAATAAATTCCTTGTCTTGCAACTCTTCTAATTATAGCTTTAGTTCATCCAATTCCTTCTTCGCCAGCCAATATACACTGGAAGATACAGGTGCTGCCCCTGACACTATATATGCGAAGAACTCCACTTCGGACACTCTCGAGCATGATGTTGACTTTACCAACAAGCCATATACTGTCTTAATCTCTTTTGGCAATCTTTCTAAATAAGGCCCTTCTTGCCACAGAAATGGCAAATCGGTAGCTCTCGATCTTGGTATGGGACGATCCTCTGTTGATGTTGTTGTGCCATTAGATGTCTCATCAGAACGCTTCAAGTCGCTCTGGCTAGTCCAGATGGTGGAATATGATGCTTTAGTACTGCCAACTCCTTGTTGATGCACTCATGAGTTCTTTCTTTAGCTAGCACCCCCGCATGGGAGATCTTCGATTGTGCATTAGTGAGCATTTGGAGGTTATAGGTCAACCCATGGTGGAATCTCCTCGTCCTCTCTATCTCGATCGGGATCAGGGTGGTACCGAATCGTACTTGTCCACCATCATGCTCTCCTACTTGAGATAAAGAAACTAGTCATAGAGAGCATCATTGACTTGGCGGAGAAGTATTTTCTTGTTGAAGAGTATGGATAACTCTTCCCAAGTCCAATTTGTGCCCAAACGTCGCTCCTCCGATTTCCACCACTGACGTTACCTCCAAGATATAGTCAAACTGTTGTCATCCATATGTTGGTAGACAACTTTGACGTCTCTAGTACTCGTTTTATGTTGACGAGCCATGCAATAACCTCATACGGGCTTTTTGTACCATTGAAGCTCTTCGGATTCATCTAACAGAACCATTTGAGGCTACCTACATTGGCTGTAGTGTTATTACTGGTTCTGGTGCTGGTGCTCTATCTAGAACAGCTGCCAAGCTCTGTCTCATGATCTCGATCTACTGCCACTGTGCTTGCATCATGTTCTGAAAGAATTGATACATCCGTAGTGCGAATGTGGCGGGAATGGGCCCTCTTGTGGCATATGAGCATAGTGCGAAGTTTGTCCGACATGTGGAATCTGCATCGTCTGCGAAGATTGACCGATCCGAATAGGTGGAGTCTGTGGTAGTGCCAGAATATGTTGAGGTGATTGGTCTCCCTAGGGTCCCGAGGATCGATCATCACTAGGGGTCGTCTCGATCGATGTGATGGCATCGTATATCGTACGTCTGCTATGGAGATTCATTGCTCTAAAAGAATGAACAAGTTCATTAGTACGGTATGGGAAGTAAATAGGAAGCAATTTGTACATGGATGAGCTCGATATCGAAAGAAATTCAAAGACGAGAGTTGAGCATGCAAATGAGATCTAATAACCCTAATAGCTATTGTAGGTTCGCTGGGGATGATGACATGCTGAAGCGATAAACATAGGTTTGTATAGCCACCACTAAAACCATATCACACCCGTGTCCCAAAATACGTGGAACCGATATGTAAACTGACCATCATGAGCGAACTAGAGCAAGCTTACAATCTAATGGACCTACCTAGATGTACTACACTAAAAATGTGAACTCTAGTCCACGGCTACATTAAATAAATAGTAAGTAACTACACCTCATTTGCATAGAAATTTAAGAAGGAAACTGAAGTAATGACTAAAATAATAAACATGGAGAATCTAGGTCCATAATAAAAGGGTTACAAGTTTACAAGTCTGTGGGAACAAACCCACTAGTACAATGTCGAATGAAAGTACGAAAATAAAATACAGTAAGAAACACTAGAAAGCGGTAATATAACCAGACTTAAGTATCGGCAAGATAAAAATACTTAAGTCCTATGGCAAGAGTCCTACCGCTGATCAAGGGATCTCCGATGGAAGAACATTGGTGTCCTCGACTGGAACAACTCCTGAATATGGTCCCGAATCGTGCACCTCTAGATAGTACTGCTCGTCTAAGCCTGGGAGAAAACCAGGTCCTTAGAGGAACACAACAAGATACAAGAATATGCCATAATGTAAAGTGAATACTACTAATAACATTCAGAACATATAAATCTAAGATAATAGATGTATTGTGGCATCTGCTATCAAATTTTTTTATTAAATACACTAGTACTGTACACAGTGAGCTAGGGGTATTTTGAAACTGATTTGCTATAGAATTTACGGATTTAGTCTAACATAGTCTAGTAACCCTCCAGTTAGCCTAGAATCATAGTCTAAGAACCTACATTGGCTTAGGAAACAATTTTAGGTCATATTAAAATTTTATTGGATTTTTCAGAATTTATAGAAATTTATTCCCAAGGAAATCGGATTTCCAATGGCCTTCTAGGATTTACTAGAGCTAGCCATGACCATCAAACCCCATGAAACTTCACTAATACATTCTAATATCCTATAATAGTTTCCAGAATTTTTGAAAAAAATTCTAATTTATTTGATATTTTTCTAGCCCCTGGAGCCCATTTTATAAATTAATAATTCAGTTTTTATATGAATTTTTATGTTTAAAATCTATTTTTCATTTTTCTAATAAACAGTTATTAATTTTATTCATCCTAGCAGGTCAGGTTGAGCCTGCCGGCCCAAACCCGAACACACATGGATAGAACCCAGCCTTTCCTTCTTAATTCACTCCAGCTCGGCCAATGAAGAATTATATATATATGAGCCATTCCACGTGGTTTCCATGTGGACCAATAAAAATATAATGACTTGGAAAAAATAATTTAAGTAGATAGAAATAAAGGATCCCATAAAAGATATGCTAAATAATAACTTACCATATCTTTGCGTAAAAACTTACCAAATATATTTGCCTATGAATTTAAATAGATAAAAATAAAAGATCCCATCATATTAATGTTAATATTAATATTAGTATTAGTGTTAATACTAATAGTAATATTAGTGTTAATATATATATATATATATATATATATATATATATATATTACACTATATTTGGTATTATTACTAGTTTATCATTTCTTGCTCCTATGACTATTAGATATTTGGGCTTGGGCCCTATATTATTAAGTTTAAATATCTTGAATTGGACTATGAAACTATAAATAATTTTTGACCTATATATATATATATATATATATATATATATATATATATTGGAGAAATAGTGTAGTGTTTATGACCAATACCCCTGTAATGCCTGTGGTTCGTATCACGTATTCTTGGAATACGTGTACGTATTTTATTCTTGTATTGCATGAATTCCTTGCTTAATTCCTTCTTGGCTTGGCTTGGTTATTTCCTTGGGTTGGTTCGGCTTGGCTCGGTTTTCTTTGGTTCAATATGAACCAATGTGAACCCCTACCTACCACCACCATTGTATTTATTAATCCATTCTCTCTATTCTCTCTCTTCATTACTCATCTTCTTCTTCCCCATTACTTCCTTACCTACCAGAGAGAGAGAGAGAGCTCTAGGCAAGTACAACTTGCTTCATGGAGGAACTCTGATTTTATTGCTCCATTCTCTTCTTTACTACATTATAAAACACTTTAGTACTTGGCTTTTCTAATTTCCATGGCTAGATTCTTGTAGATCTAAGTTTGCATTATTTTTGGATTTCCTGGGTTTTGATCTACTAAATCTTGTTATTTTCGAGTTTTGATGGTTCCATGTTGTAGAGAATTTCGTTCTACCCCATTTTGACCTATGGAAGTTCGGATTTGGGCTCCGGATGATGGAGTTGTGGAACTTAAGAACTTGCTCTTTCTGGGATCTGACCCAGCTGGTTTTGTATGGCCAGATTTCGGAGCAGCTCCAGAGGATCTACCGACATTCCAGCCAGATGGTGACCACTAGACGGAACCCTGGCAACGAGTGGGTTTATTTTTGATCTCCCGCTTATTGTAAAAATATTCTTTTGAGGCGTTTAGCCGACGAGCACCTGTTTAGCTCGATTGTATTTACTTACTGTCTGCCTACGGGCTGTAACATGATTGACAGATCCTAGGGTTGATCATGTATGACTAAACTCTTGCTAGTCCTCACATTTTGTAACGACTAGCTTCATGATCAGCTGAATATGTAATATTTGGGACGCCTTATTATTGTATATTTAATGATCATACATCTTGTAACATTTACTTACTTGCTTGTGATTGAGACACTAGGCTTGTTCATAACCATAGGAGACTGTTGGCTTGTAGTAAACCCTCATGTATCTAGACAGCCGTGACCGTATAGCGAGATGGAATTCATTTCAATATACGTAGCTGGCTATGTCTGCCCCCGCTCTCCAGTATTCTGGTTCTGGGGCGTGACATGGTTTAAGTGGTGGCCCATGCAGGTCTTGTAAATCAAGCTATGTGAGGGTTTACCGAATAGATGTCTCAATCAGTATTCGTCCTTGATCTCTGCTCGTATCATCTGAATCCCTGGATTCTTGTCCTGATCATGTGCTTGTATCATTGATCTGTCCTGGTCCTTCCTTATTGTTCCCTATGTCGTCTTCTTCAGCGGCATTGTTCGTGGTCCTACCGACCAGCAAGGCGGAGCACCTCCCACGGACCAGCAGCAACCTGGAGATCAAGTCCAGCACTCCGGAGTAGCCTCCAGAGTCGAGCCTATTGGAGAAGAGCCCCCAGTTCAGCCAGTTCAGCCTGCCGAACCTGATGATGGCACATTAGTAGGACTCGTCAGGACCTTGATAGCTTCTCAAGATCGTCGTGGAGATGCCTTGCAACAGGCAGTGACGGATGCTTTGACCAGAGGAGGTCATCAGGGTAACAGCGCGGCCAACAGCTTCAAGCGCCTGAACCCTCCATTCTTCGACGGTAGTGAGGATGCTATCGCAGCAGATGCTTGGCTTCAGGACACAGAGGTGGTTCTAGAAGCAGCCAGGACTCCAGAGAACGAGAAGGTGGCAGTTGTGCGCCTGCAGTTGTTAGATCTTGCCCGCAGCTGGTGGGCAGCTCAGGCCGTTGGATTACCAGCACCCATTCCATGGGCAGTGTTCAGAGAGAGATTCCAGACCAAGTATTTCGATGTCGTGGCTCGGTATGATCTGCAGACCCGGTTCACTAATCTGAAGAAAGGAGGCAGGACGGTCGATGGATATGCGGCCGAGTTTTCCAGACTCAGTCGGTTTGCTCCTACCTTGGTGGCAACCGAGTATGATAGAGCCCAGCGGTTCCAGCAGGGGCTTCACCTGGAGATCTTGTTGGCAGTCGAGCAGTTTGAGCATCAGACTTTTGATGCAGTCTTAAGAGCAGCCCGGAGGCATGAGTATACCTCCCAGAGAATTGTGGATAGGGTCGGAGGTCGGAAGAGATCTCACGGCCAGATGAATCAGTCTTTAGCACCAGCCCCGGCAGCCAGGGCTTTGACTATTGGAGCTCCGAGGCGAGCGGCCTCAGTGACGTCGGTTCAGCATTCCACCCCGACGTACCCTCAGCAGCAGAAGCAGAAGCAGTCTTCCGCAGTGGGATGTTCTCATTGTGGGAAGCCAGGCCATGTGGTGGCAGAGTGTCGCAGGGCACAGGGATTGTGTCTGGTTTGTGGAGCAGCAGACCATAGGGTTGGATCCTGCCCGAACAGGGGTGGTTCATCATCATCCAACCTTTCTAGCTCTTCGGTGAGAGGACCGGCACCGGTCCAGCAGCAGCAGCAGCAGTACCCATTGTCGAGGCCCTTGCCGCCTCAGTCCCAGATGTTCCAGCAGCAGAACCCCCAGCAGCATGCACAAGCCCAAGCCTTGAGCCAGAGCAGACAGCGAGGATTTCAGCAGAGGGGACCAGCACCCCGAGGGCATGGTCATGCTATGGTGATGACCGCAGAGGAAGGATTGGCACCTGGAGAGGTAGTGGCAGGTACTATTCTCGTCAACTCCTTTCCAGCTTCAGCTTTATTTGATTCTGGTGCATCGCATTCTTTTATGTCTGCACGATTTGCGACACGGGTAGGATTGGAGCCCGAGTCATTATCAGTAAGGCTCAATATACTTACTGGTAACGGACTTGTGGGAGTAGATAGAGTGTTTTCCTCGTGTCGGATCGTAGTTAGCGGTAGAGAATTCCCCGCTAGATTGATAGAGTTCCCGATGGCCGATTATGATGTGGTCCTAGGGATGGATTGGTTGAGGAACCAGTATGCTAGAATAGACTGCCATGTTGGTAGGGTTGTTTTTAGCATTCCAGGCGAGCCAGAGTTTTCTTTCTCCCGAGGCGAAGTTGAGGCTTCTCCTCCAGTATTGCGGATGGCAGTAGCAGCAGTTCAGTTGCCCAGGATAGTGGATGAGTTTCCAGATGTTTTCCCAGAAGAGCTTCCAGGTATGCCTCCGGAGCGGGAGATCGAGTTCACTATAGACTTGATTCCCGGGACAGCCCCAGTATCAGAGAGAGTCTACAGGATGGCGCCGTCAGAATTGGAGATCTTGTACAAGATGATTGAAGAACTTCGAGCCAAGGGATTCATTCGTGCTAGTGGATCGCCTTGGGGAGCCCCGATGCTTCTTGTGAAAAAGAAGGATGGTACGTCCAGGTTATGTGTTGATTATCGTACCTTGAACTCAGTGACAATCAAGAACAGATACCCTCTCCCGAGGATAGATGACTTGTTTGATCAACTCAAGGGTGCTTCAGTATTCTCGAAGATTGATTTGCGCTCAGGTTATCATCAGATCAGAGTCAGAGAGCAGGACATTCCGAAGACAGCTTTTAGATCGAGATATGGGCATTGGGAGTTCCTTGTTATGCCTTTTGGAGCAACCAATGCGCCGGCAGTATTCATGGACCTCATGAATCGTATCTTCATGCCTTACTTGGATCAGTTTGTGATTGTGTTCTTGGATGACATCCTGGTCTACAGCAAGAGTGAGGCGGAGCATGAGCAGCATCTCCGTGTGGTTCTTCAGATTCTCAGGGAGCACCAGCTATATGCCAAGTTCAGCAAATGTGAGTTCTGGCTCGATCGCATTTCGTACTTGGGTCATATCATCACCAGAGGAGGAGTAGAAGTGGATCCCCAAAAGATTGTGGCTATTGAGTCGTGGCCGGTGCCCAGCACAGTTGCAGAAGTTCGCAGTTTCCTTGGATTGGCCGGCTATTACCGGCGGTTTGTATCAAATTTTGCTCGGATATCAGCGCCGTTGACCCAGTTGACCCGCAAGGATGCACAGTTTGCTTGGACAGCAGAGTGCCAGAGTTCTTTTGAGCAGCTGAAGCGAGGCCTGATAACAGCTCCTATTCTTACGCTTCCAGATGGAACCGGAGGATTCTCAGTGTATTGTGATGCTTCAGGCAGAGGTTTAGGATGTGTTCTGATGCAGCATGGAAAGGTAATAGCTTATGCGTCACGACAACTTCGTGATCATGAGAGGAATTACCCAACCCATGACTTGGAGCTGGCAGCAGTGGTGTTTGCACTTAAGTTGTGGAGGCACTACTTGTATGGAGACAGGATAGAGATTTTCACCGACCACAAGAGTCTGAAGTATGTTTTCACCCAGAAGGATCTTAACATGCGTCAGAGAATGTGGCTGGAGCTTCTTGTGGATTATGATGTCAACCTGCAGTATCATCCTGGGAAGGCCAACGTCGTAGCAGATGCATTGAGCAGGAGAGCAGGAGTTTATTTCCTAACAGCGCAACCAGAGCTATTAGCAGATCTTCAGAAGATGGGTATAGAAGTTGTTCTCCCTTCCAGTGTGGCATTGATGGCCAGTATGCAAGTTCAGTCCACTATAGTCGAGAGGATCCGGATGGCACAGTCGGCAGATTCCAAGCTTCAGCGACTCAGAGCAGAGTGCGAGGCAGGTCAAAGACCAGAGCTATGCATTCATGAGGACGGTACACTTCGACATGGGAAGCGTCTTTGTGTATCCAGTGGAGATATCAGGCAGGAGATTATGTCAGAGGCGCACAGTTCTCAGTATTCCATCCATCCTGGCAGTACGAAGATGTACCGAGATATCCGTCAGCACTTCTGGTGGAATGGCATGAAGCGGGAGATAGCTCGGTTTGTCTCTCGGTGTTTGGTTTGCCAACAAGTCAAGACTGAACATCAGAGACCGGGTGGACTTCTTCAGCCCTTGCCGATTCCAGAATGGAAGTGGGAGCATGTGACCATGGATTTCGTGACTGGATTACCTAGATCCCCAGCTGGTAGAGATGCTATCTGGGTTATTGTTGATCGGCTCACGAAGGTGGCTCACTTTCTTCCATTCAGAGTTGGTCAATCGACGGCTCAGCTAGCGGAGATGTACCTCAGGACGATTGTCAGGTTGCACGGTGTGCCAGTTAGTATCACCTCGGACCGAGATTCTAGATTTACGTCACACTTTTGGCGTAGCCTGCAAGAGAGTTTGGGGACTCGCCTCCAGTTCAGTTCAGCTTATCACCCGCAGACAGATGGTCAGTCGGAGCGCACGATCCAGACTCTTGAAGATATGTTGAGATCATGCACACTTGACTTCGGTGGTTCATAGGAAGATCACTTGCATCTGGTGGAGTTCTCATACAACAACAGTTTCCAGGCCAGTATCCAGATGGCACCGTTCGAGGAACTGTATGGTAGGAAGTGCAGATCCCCGCTAGCTTGGGATGATGTTGGAGAGAGACAGATGCTCGGTCCGGAAATGATCGCTCAGACAGTCGAAGTGGTCAGGAGAGTCAGAGATCATCTTCGAGTTGCCCAAGATCGTCAGCGCCATTGGGCCGATTCTCATCGGCGTCCTCTCGAGTTTTCGGTCGGCGATCATGTATTCCTGAGGATTTCGCCTAACCGTGACGTCATTCGTTTCGGCGTCCGGGGAAAGCTTAGTCCTAGGTATATAGGACCGTTTGACATTCTGGAGCGAGTAGGAGATGTATCCTATCGTCTCGCTCTTCCGCCGTCGCTAAGCGAGGTGCATGACGTGTTCCATGTATCCCAATTACGACGGTATATCCCGGACCCGAGCCACATCCTGGATCATTCAGAATTGGTTGTTGGTACCAACCTTTCGTATGAGGAGAGGCCCGTGTCTATATTGGACCGGAGAGAGAAGATCCTCAAGAACAAGACTATCAAGATAGTCCGAGTTGCTTGGGGTCATCACTCTTTGGGGGAGTCAACGTGGGAGCGTGAGGATGATATCCGATCGCGATATCCCGACTTGTTTGACTCGTGAGGTATAATGTCTATCTTATGCCTCATGCCTTCGATTCCTTGCTTGAATGAGTGATTGTCTGCCTAGTTATAGCTTGCATGTGATTAATGTAGCTTGTCATTGCTCCTCTAGCCTCTTGATTAAATTCCGAGGACGGAATTCTTTTAAGGAGGATAGAGTTGTAATGCCTGTGGTTCGTATCACGTATTCTTGGAATACGTGTACGTATTTTATTCTTGTATTGCATGAATTCCTTGCTTAATTCCTTCTTGGCTTGGCTTGGTTATTTCCTTGGGTTGGTTCGGCTTGGCTCGGTTTTCTTTGGTTCAATATGAACCAATGTGAACCCCTACCTACCACCACCATTGTATTTATTAATCCATTCTCTCTATTCTCTCTCTTCATTACTCATCTTCTTCTTCCCCATTACTTCCTTACCTACCAGAGAGAGAGAGAGAGCTCTAGGCAAGTGCAACTTGCTTCATGGAGGAACTCTGATTTTATTGCTCCATTCTCTTCTTTACTACATTATAAAACACTTTAGTACTTGGCTTTTCTAATTTTCATGGCTAGATTCTTGTAGATCCAAGTTTGCATTATTTTTGGATTTCCTGGGTTTTGATCTACTAAATCTTGTTATTTTCGAGTTTTGATGGTTCCATGTTGTAGAGAATTTCGTTCTACCCTATTTTGACCTATGGAAGTTCGGATTTGGGCTCCGGATGATGGAGTTGTGGAACTTAAGAACTTGGCTCTCATGGTGTTCTTCCTCTCAGAAATTTGGAGAAGATGAACTGTGCTTAGACTTGACTTGACCGCATGACAATTCATGCGGCAAGTAATCGGCCGCATGAGACTCTCAGCCGCATAGGCTGGATCTCACTTCCTGGCCGCATGGGCTCATTCTCCTGAACCGCATGCGCCCATCTCCTTGAGCCGCATGAACTCTAGCACTTGCGGACCGCATAAGCCCTGATCCTCGAGCCGCATGAGAACCCCTAGACCCTGGCCGCATGGACTTCTTAATCCCAGCCGCATATGCATCCTTTATTTCCTGAGCCGCATGGGCTTCTTCTGAACCGTATGCGCCCACGTTCCCCTGAGCCGCATATGCACCCTTCGTTCCCTGCCGCATAAGCAGCCATGTTGACCCAGCCGTATGGGCTTCTAAAAGCCGCATGCGCCTCCTTCTATACCCAGCCGCATGATACTACACTTCCCAGCCGCATGGACCTGAACTCCTTCTTAGCCGCATGGGCTTTTTCCTTATCAGCCGCATGCGCCTGATACCATCCAGCCGCATGGGATGTTCCCTTTCGAACCGCATGAGATCCATCCTGGTCGCATATGCTTTAGCCGCATGGCTGTTCTATAGCCCTGTATATTGATATTTTATTAGATATTTTACGTCCATTTTATATCCTTACGCCTTTTGTCATGAACTTGAAAATCATGGATTTTATTTAATATGTTTAATGAAACCTGAGCATGACACGATAGTGACCCGTAGTGGTGCACTCTTGACAAGAAAACCTGACATGACATGATAGTGGCCCGTCGTGGCGCACTCCTGACAAGAACACTTGACATGATAAACATGACATGATTATCCTGAATAGCTGTTGCGACGGCTACTTGACATGACATGACCTGTATAATTACCTGGACACCGTGGGCGATTGTGCTTGTACAAATAAACCAGTTCTGTCTTGCATCATGTCTAGGGAGGGAGCTCCTGAGTACCACGGTCAGGAGTACCTATTGAAATGGACTAAGGTTAATAACTAGATTAACACATTAGTCATGAAGAGATTTCCCAGCTACAGGCAATCCCGTTACCTGGACGCGCCTGGGATCTGTAGCCTGCCGTCGAGTAGGGCACATTTTCAGCACACTGTTATGTGTTGCACCTTTCAAGCTACTTAAGGGTACATGCATTTCCTGGACGGTGTACCCACCTGAATTCAACCCTAATCTTTCGACCTGGGTAACCTGGATGGTCTGCAGGGCTTGTGGCTGTGGAATAATCTCACTACATCTTGCTAGTAACTAGGCCTGTGATAACCCTTGTTAGTTAAAGTATCAAGCCGTAGGTCTTGTTTGGCCGTGAAATGATTGGATGGAGTTTAACCAGTCTAGTCTTGTCCTGATCATGCTCCATATTGCTATATGACCAGAATGCTTGTATTTATTTTACTGATAAATGGTGAGAATTCCAAGCTCTGTTCAGACGAAGGGTTACAACCCCGGTCCTTGTTTGGTTTACGGGTTGTAACCTGGTTATCTGAAGAGTTCCATGGTTATCTCGTCGTATATCATCCTGATGTATTTTCTTTATTTCCAGTTCTTACTTTATTTATATCTGTGCTGATTGCTGGTTTTAGTTCCTAAGTGAAGCTTCCTTTGTGGCACTTGCTCTTTCTGGGATCTGACCCAGCTGGTTTTGTATGGCCAGATTTCGGAGCAGCTCCAGAGGATCTACCGACCTTCCAGCCAGATGGTGACCACTAGACGGAACCCTGGCAACGAGTGGATTTATTTTTGATCTCCCGCTTATTGTAAAAATATTCTTTTGAGGCGTTTAGCCGACGAGCACCTGTTTAGCTCGATTGTATTTACTTACGGTCTGCCTACGGGCTGTAACATGATTGACAGATCCTAGGGTTGATCATGTATGACTAAACTCTTGCTAGTCCTCACATTTTGTAACGACTAGCTTCATGATCAGCTGAATATGTAATATTTGGGACGCCTTATTATTGTATATTTAATGATCATACATCTTGTAACATTTACTTACTTGCTTGTGATTGAGACACTAGGCTTGTTCATAACCATAGGAGACTGTTGGCTTGTAGTAAACCCTCATGTATCTAGACAGCCGTGACCGTATAGCGAGATGGAATTCATTTCAATATACGTAGCTGGCTATGTCTGCCCCCGCTCTCCAGTATTCTGGTTCTGGGGCGTGACAACCCCTCATATTGTATATTGTTATTGTGCGAGCTTACCCCTCTTATACACGGGGATAAGCCGTATCGCGTCGCTAGAATGCTATTGTACAACCCAAGCCAGTCATAGACGTTACCTATTCAAATCACATTGTTTCACATACTGAATTGCTGGAAATTGCTGGAAAATATTGTTCAAAGTATTTCAACTGTTTAAAATTGCATCTATATATATATATATATATATATATATATATATATATATATATATATATATATATATATATATATATATATATATAGGAAGCGGATCAAAAGCCCCCCTTAGAAAACCTCCTAAAAATTCCCTCACTCTCAGTCGTCCATTTAATGTTAATGTTAATATTAATATTAATATTAATGTTAATATTAATGTTAATATTTATTTTATTTTTATTTTTATATTAATGTTAATATTAATTTTAATGTTAAGTTTAATGTTAATTTCAGTATTCAACATTAATATTAACATTAATATTAACATTAACATTAAATGGACGGCTGAGAGTGAGAAGGTTTTTAGAAGATTTTCTAAGAAAAATTTTTGATCCGCTTCAAAATATATATATATATATATATATATATATATATATATATATATATATATAACCCGAGCCCAACCCAACCCAACCCACAAACATTTCTTTTCTTTTCTTCTAATTTTATTTAATCCGAACCAGCCGGCCTAGGCCTAGCAGACCATGGTCCAGCCGGACAAGCCTTATTTTCTTTAAGCAAAGTGACGATATGGACCATCGATCGTTAACCTAATTTTATAGTTAATCATGTTATCTTAATTTGCATAACGTAAGGTTTACTACGAATTACGAAATGCAAACATGATAAATTGTAAAACTCAAAAAATAAACTATAATTGAATAAATATTGATTATAGAGGCAGGAACTCTACATCTACGACGTGTTATGGCCCATAAATATTGATTCTAGAGACTAGGATAAACTTTATGCTAGCTATAATAATTTAAAATAATAAATTGTCAATTTTAATAAATTAGTCATTTTCTCTTGAGCGAATTACAAATTTGAAAACAAAAAAATCAAAATATTTTGTACTATTGTAATAATTTAAAATAATAAATTGTCAATTTTAATAATTTAATTACAAAATAGCCATTATTCCAAGCGACAACAACGTAAATCAAAGTCTTTTATAAGTTAAGATTTAGTCATGTATTCAAAAAAAAAAAAAATTAATGTCTCCCTAAATCTCTTAGGGTATCCCTGGTTAAATGAACTTTGGTAAGATGCAACTTCAAAAAGATTTCATCCGTGCTTCCTTCTAATTCCGAAAATATGCACACGAACCAAACAAATAAGGAGTTCGAGATTGCTGCCAATCTAAACAATAACTAGGTCATATCAAGTACACTTAAACCATCACGCGCCACGTGACAGTGATGTGACGGGGATGAATGGTGAGCCCATCCAATGGTATAATGACACATGGTACCCAATCTCCAGGCAACAGTACATATATGATAAATTTTTGTTTTGTGAGTCCATTCAATACCGTTCTCTTCCATCCAGCGCACATAATAAACAATAGAAAGGATGATAATTAAACTGTTACCATTATGATCAGACTGAAACTTATACAAGGAATTATATTGCCTGCTTTATGAGTTTTGTCCCTCTAACCCATCATATAGAGCTTAAGCTCTATGCAACTACTACTACACACACTCTTCCTCTCTACCAACTACTATTTCCCCGAAATACCAACTACTATCTCCCCGAAAAATAGTCACTTGAACATCTTTACAGGACATTTGATCGATTTGCAGGATTCTAACAAAATTCACTTTTGTCAAGTAATTCGCCCATGAAAGAAGTGGGCCAAATTCTGTACTTTTTAAGTTGAAAATCCTGCCAGTTGAATCCTTCCAAAAAGAGGCAAAAGCCGCAAAGCCCTAACTAGACAAAAGGAATTTCGGGAATACTTTTTTGCATAACTTTGCTATAAGACATTGACATGATACAAATAGATAAGTTAGGCCCCAGGGGACTACATAATGAGAGGAAACAATAACAAGGTACATGATCTACCACCTTTTGTAACCTTACCAAATGGATTTCTCTTTCATCCAACAACTCTCGCCGTACAACATTAGCGCTTCAAAGATACAGATCGCCTGCAAAATGGAGTTGAAAGAACAATAAGCCAGCCATAGTAAAACACATATACGGTAGGTGATGTTCATTCAACAAGGAGACATTATGGATAAAATTCGGAAACACTAGTGTAGGCCGATGATATTCCAATCTCTGGGATAATATTATCATCCCAAAGAACTATTCTATAAAAGCTTTGTAGAATGAAAGAAAACGGCAGGGTAGAAATCACAGGTAAACAGCATAAATCCTAACAAGCTTTCCAACAAAATAGTTTTTCAAGTCCTACAAGTCTGTTTCACTACTGTAGTCCAATTCTGAAGATTTGGTTAACGTGGTTTTGAGAAATGGAAATCATAAAGATTTGGAATTTCAGTCCATTTTATGAGTGACTTAAAATTCAATGAATTGGTCGAGTTATCATGCCTTCATATGGTAACATTACCTGCCAAATTAAAAATGTGTTCGTCTACTCCTGCATATTTGGAGGCAATCTTAGCTCTCATAATAGAAAAATTCACAGTTTCTGGCAACTAAACAGTAAACACATGGAAAAATGTTGAATTCAAAATCATTGAATTGTGTTATCCCAACCAAACACAAGAAATTGCAATTTATGATTCTCAACTCCATTGAATTTGATTTCTTGATAACCAAACAAGCCCTTGATGTAGAAATGTCACTCTTTACACACCCACCACTACAAGTTTGTAGTTGAAGTACCATTGGGAACTCACAAACTAAATTTAAAAAGAAGGAAAAAAAAACACGACTTGTCATCATCCCCTATATGTTGGTGGATTACAATCTTGCACTAACAAACTCTACAGCAAATTAAGAAATTAATATGATGGAAGCATAGTTACCATAATCTAAAATGCAGAGGCAAATATCACTTCCAACCAGACCCATAAAGTATGCTTAACATATTTGAGAGATCATGGCAGGGTATGTTGCACGAATTTGGGCGGATACGGATAAGGACACAATTAGGATACGGGATAAGGACATTATCAAATAGGTACATGAACATGGACACAGATATGGACACCATTTCCTGTTTCCGTGCTACATAGATGTCTACACTTTTTTACTAAAGCATTTCACCCAACATTTTTATATATTCCATATCAAACAACAACTTTAAAATATCATTCTTTCACTTGAACAAGGACTTGATCCATGGGATGAGATTGAGTAACATAAGTCCTTGCATCCACATCTAGTAATGGCATACTCAGGAGTAAAATACAACCATCATTTTACTGCCTCTCACACCTTGTCCTAGTAGCAACAATCAGAATACCAACCATTTAAACAGCAAAACCATCAGTTAGGTACATCCCAGGTACTGAACATGTTTCACTTATACTCGATTACGTGTACTAACCAGCAATGCACTTTGAGGCAATAACTAAGGTTACGGTTTTTGTTAATGTCACAGAAAATTTGGCCCTTCTAGAAAATAAAATTGGTCAATTTAGTTTCTTGATGGCCAAGCTTACTAGCTAGCCATTTTTTGTCTTTATTACTTTCGTAAGCTCTATATATTGAGCAATAATATATCATCACATTCTAGTCAAAATGTAGCCCCTTTATTTTAACATGGTATCAGTGCAGAGGTGATTCTAACACTTGCCTTTGCTAAAGTAGAATCCTAGCCCTCCATCCAATCAAAACTTAATAAAGTCGCCTCTTCTCCATCAAGTCCTAGCCTTCATCAACATATCCTTTAAGAAACTCTAGATCTAAACCACTCCTTTTCCTTTTCCTCTCCTTCCCCCAATTCTAACCATCAACCAAAATTGCAGCCTCTCCCCCGTTGTGTAGGAGAGAACCAGCAAGAGAACTCTTCTTCCCTACTCTTCATCTCACCCCTACTACTACTGCTGCTCTTCCTAGGATCGTGTTGCGCTCAGCTCCTCTCTGGTTCCGATCATAGATCGTGAGACCTGGTCCTAGGATTTCTCATGCTTGATCTTGGCTTGGACTCTAGACTTCACGCGATCAAACGTATCTCCCGCACAAGATATGGATGATATTCTCACATGCGACTACTTGATTTTTGATTCCACTCATGATTACTCTACCTCTTCTGTCCGCAAGATTTAGTTGCGAGATTGCCCGACGCTCTGGTTTCCTGCTGTTTGGATTGGAATATGGTTCCCTGTTTGGAGTTGTTTTGGGTCTGCTGTTTGGAACAGATTGGTGTTCCCTGTTTGGAGGTGATCGTGTCCTGTACCGCTCTCCTCAAGTCATGTCCAACATTCCTGATGACTCGGCAGTCTCCCATAAACTCCCTTGGAATTTATTTTTTCTTTTATTTAGTGTTTTCCTTTAGTTATGTGATGAACGAGAAGGCATGCCATGTAAAAAAAAACTTCCGCAGAAATTCTTTTTGCTTTGTGATGACGTGGGACGCCGTATGACCCTGTGATCCCTCCCTCTCCACAAAATTCTTTTGCAACACACTTGTTGGTACCGCTCTCCGATTGTACTTCCCATTGTT
The DNA here is from genome assembly GCA_029216955.1 of Iris pallida. Lineage (NCBI taxonomy): Eukaryota > Viridiplantae > Streptophyta > Magnoliopsida > Asparagales > Iridaceae > Iris > Iris pallida. Next base: position 26,620,527 of record JANAVB010033219.1, on the reverse strand, counting down.
CCAAGTTGCAACATTCATGTCCAACTTGAAGGGAGTGTTGACCTCTACCCATCTCTTATTTGTTCTTGAGATCGCTATCATATGACTCTGTAATCCCTCCCTCACCATAAAACTCTTTTTGCAGTAAACAAGGTTAATCGTATTTGTCTTATTCAGCCATATTGAAGGATAAAGGGTTTGTTGTTGTGGCCATATTGAGCGACTTCTCTGTTAAGCTGGCAGACATTATATTATTTGATACTGCTTCAATCCAGGTTTGTTTTGGTCAGCACTAAACCTAGTTATCCTACTCTCCAGTGTGTGAGCTTAACAATGTTAAGCTGATGTATTGCGATTGCGATTTTTCAAATTTGAACCAAAGATATAAAAGAGAGACCAGAGAGATGCAAAATACCAAAAAAGAACTTATAAGAGTATTACTACATAATATTATTTTCAAGTGTCCATCCTAGCTTTACAGCTTCAGCAGTTTCAGCCAGTTGGTTATATACTTCTATTCAGGTGCCCTTTAAACGTTTAACTACATGATCAGAAATAGTAATAAAAAGAATAACATAGAGTCCGTTCTAGTATAAACCAATGGTAGGTTTGGCTGGATTGTGGAATTACTACAGTAGATAGGCATGAACGAAAATGTCACTTTAATGGCTATCTTTTTCAAGATTCCAATGACGATAATCATTTCAGATCAACTGTATCCGATTATGTCTAGTTCTGAACTAGATTTTAGTTCTGATAGATTTAATGAATGCCTGGTTCGAACAAACAAATACTTGATTAACTAATCAGCTGATAAACCTCAATCAAAAGATAGCAATGGAATAGACTGGCTTCTTATTATTAGAGTTAGACAGCAAGTAAAAGGTTAAATGAAGCACAAAACAAAAGAGCTTAAATGCTTAAAGCAAAGAGGCAAATAAACACTCATGATTATTATACCTTCTCTACTTTTTTATTCAGCCACATGCCTAAACCATGGATCTGGAATTTGAAAATGTTGAATGGTCTATGGGATCTATATTCATACTTGATTAACTTAAGTTCTGGTGAAACAGGATAAGCTCATAAAGGCGGCGTGGGCCAGCAACAACAAAAAGGCCTAAGAGGGTGCTCAAGACTAAAATTACTGGTGTATAGTAGATAAGACAATCTTGTGGTCTATGACTAGGACTTTTGGTTGTGGTTTCCTTCTAATTGGTAGGACAAATATTAAATATATATAATAAAAAGTATAAGCACCGCATGCAAATCTGGTTGTGCTTTAGTGCATGAACAAGTTCGAGACTCCAACACCCACTGAAGTGTTTAAGAGAGAGAGAGAGAGAGTCAAAATGAGAGGCGATATATATATATATATATATATATATATATATATATATATATATAGAGAGAGAGAGAGACTTACATGTTGGCGCCTAGAAATGGACATCAAAGTCGAAATGACATTTGGTAGGTTAGACACACAAGGGTTGATTAGGTTAGGACAGACACAAGAGAGATGGAATCAAAAAGGCAAAGAAAAATTAGTAATGTTCCTTCCCTCTTGTTTGGTATCTATAGAGATTGTTACATAACTATAATATTATTGCGCCAGGGCCTGGTTCCAACTTCAAAAAATAAAGATATGGTCACATTCAAGATGGTGGAGCATCTGACACACCCAGACGGTGACAAAACAGGCACCTTTAATAACACTGGTAAAGGCTCATGAAAAAACAGCATGAGAGTAGACAGGTTTTGTTCTACTAGGGGAAGAATTAGCTAGCTATAAGCAAGGGAAAGGAATCGAAAAGGCAAAGAAAATTTACTAATGTTCCTTCCTCTTGTTTAGTATTCATATAAGATTGTTAGTAATATCTATAATATTATAGGTCAGGGCCAGGTTCCAAATTCCAAAAAAAAGACATGGTTCCGGTCATATTTAAGTCGAAGACGGGATAAGGCTGCAAGATGGTGGAGCATCTGACAAGTCTAGGGCACTTTAATAACACTGGTAAACTATGTTAATCTGGACTCAAGTATGGGTGTCTGGTACGGGTACATATCCAAAAGTCGGATCCTTCAAACTAATAGTTGAATGACACACTGATTCGGCTAAAAATGATCTAAATTTTAGGTACGGGACGAGAATATGAGTATTAAAATAAATTTCATAAAAAGACATCATGTAATTAAATTTGCATGGTTTTTGTATGACTTCATAAAAGACATGTAATTAAATTTGCACGGTTTCATAAAAAAGACATAGCGGCTAATTAAATTTGCATGATTCATAAAAAGAGAGTTGCAATTAAGTTTGCATGGTTTCATATATAAGTTTATAATTAAGTTTGTATGATTTCATAAAAAAAATCATGTAAATTAAATTTGCAATGTTTCATAAAAAGACATGTAATTATTAACTACTAGTAAACTTCACTGAACTAGTTGAATAAGTCCCTAAGGGACCGTCCCTTCATCTCCCATACTCCTTTACTACAGGTCTACCATATTAAAATAAACTATCTACTTCACTATCACATTAAAATAAACTATCTACTAGTCTCCTGATTGTCACCATGGATGATCGGATACGGATTCCATACCCAAGTCCTATCGGGTCGACACGGGTACTTCTCCTTAAAGTGTAGAGTCCGGATAACAGAGTCGATAAAGGCTCATGAAAAAAACAGCATTAGAATAGACGGATTTTTTCTGCTAGGAGAAGAATAAGTTAGCTATACGAAAGGGTTGAAGGAGGCACAAAACAAAAATGTTAGTGTTGAAACTGAAAAGACGGGCATGGAAACTCACAACTACCCTGATTTGAAATTTCGCTCAGATTTAAGAAAGAGAAAAACTAAAACAATAATTACAGACTAGTTACCAACAATAAGATATCTAAATTCCAACCACACTACAAGCAAGGTTCGAAATATCGGTATCAGTTTCGGTCCCTTCCATGAGTACAAGGTTCTAAACGGCGGTAGGGGGTGCGCGGCGGAGAGAGCCCGCCTACCGCCTAGGCGGTCGGTACATTTTGAACATTTTTACTATTTTACCACTATTTTTTCTGCATAATATACATATTTTAAGCGTGTTTCATGCATAATTAAGCTGTAGAAAAAAGATTTATGAAGTTTTAGTTTTGTAAAAGTGAACCATAGGCCCATAATTCTTACAAAACATTTTTGGCTAAAATATTTTGTTAGGTTTTGCTTCGTCTAGGCCCCGCCTACGCCGCCTCACCTCCGCCTATGCCGCCAACCTCCGTTGGCCGCCTACTCCACCGTCTACCAAAAAGCGGTGCGGAGAGAGACCGCCTACAGCCTAGGCGGCCGCCATTTAGAACACTGATGAGTATCAGAATCGCGGTTTCGGCAATTTCGAATCGGAGTATCATGTTATTCGTTTCAGAATGATAAAAATGATAAAAGAAATCTTTCAAAAGCTAAATACATATTTGATATATTTAGTAGACATAATTATATATATTATATGTTTTTTCCTCGTTAGTTTTAAATGGAATAATATTAGTATGGATGAATGTTGTGAATTTATAGATATACAACTTCGACATATGGTAATGGTTACAATTTATAAATAAGAAATCATATCGATACACTATAACATTGTCATTGAATCATTGCATTGATACTATTTTTCCATCTTTTTGTTCAATTTTTCAAGCTGAATTTATTGAGAGAGAACCCCCCAACTTGAGTATCGATCAGTATCCGTAGCAGTCGGTATTAAATCGGGACATGCCAAACTATACGGTGTCGATATCGGCTGATAGTGCAAACTATGACCACAAGCTTAATGCACCAAGTTACCGAAACATCACAAAGCTAAAAAGGAAAATGTAGAAAACATAGGTTGTAAGATTAATATAAGTATCGTATAACAAATCATTGATTACCTTATCATCATCGTAATATACATTGTTCTAGAAAATATCATTTGAAGGTAATACAATCATTCACATGTGGGTACTTTGACACATTGATCGACAATAAAGAACATCTTATCTAGCAGTAACTAACAATATCATCGTAAAGTCAATAATTAAAAAACAAAATTGTACAATTAGTATTACATTAATTACTTATGAATAAAGCATCGATGAAAAAGTAAGGAATTAACTATTAAAATTCACTGAGTTTGGAAATTCAAAAAGATGTTCATTTCCATATTCTAATTTCTATGACAATGTATAACTTGTTAAAACCCTAACAAATATAAACGAAAAAAGAGTCCAAAAGAAAAGATAGAGGATGCTCAAGCAACCCAAAAAAATACTGATAGCAATATTTAAAAACAAACTTCATTGTCAGAAAACAGTTGTATCAATTGTTGAAACGACCGGAGACTCTTGGTCTTAGAAAAAAGATGCTGGATGTCATCATTGAAAATAGTGGAAGTTGATAAAAGGCATCGGAAAAGAGATGCTCGTCCAAAGAGGTCGCTATGAAGAGCATGTTATTTGAATCAAGTCGAAAATGATTTAAAAGGGGTGTATAGGTATGTAGATTGAGTTTCAGAGATGTCACTTAGGGTTAACAAATCATTAGTTTTTAAACAACTTACTGTCAGGTTTAACCCATTTAGATTAAATTTCCTCATAATTTCCATATCAGTTGATACACCACATCTGGTTTTACGTATCTTATGATACATAAAACTGTACAGTAATATACATTGTACCACTACATTTAGTGAATAGTATCATATATACGTTGTATCATGCCGTATCAGATAATATGTAACGTGTATCATAGAAACTACTTTAGTTTATATTAAATTTGATGTAATATACATAAAATAAATGTGGACTAATTGCCCCTAAATTTTAAGCATACCACCTAGTTTTAATCATATACCCACATGATAAATTATATACTAACATACTCAAGGTGAAAAAAGTATACAATAAAATACATAAATTAAAATTATAGTATATTAAATTAACTTTGGAAATATATTAAGCATAGTAAAGATAACATATAAATAATAAGATACTCTGATATTCCACTCCGAAACTGCTAAAATTATTGGTACTAGCAAAACTGATTCTCGTAGGAAGGATCCAAAATCATTAGGAAAACCGAATTTTTGAACCTTGGTTTTTCAAAAATAAGTCGGCAACAAAAAGTGAAAAAAACATGCTAAAACTAAAATTTAAAAATAAATCCCGTACTCTACGGCGGAGAAAGGACATCCATGTAGGGGAAGACAAGGTAAAGTTGCAACTAGCGGTCCAAACATTGAGGATTGGGCACAAAATTTAAAGAGCTGCAAAAATAAAATAAATGGTTCATGAATGTAATTTTATTTTGCTAACCTCCCCCCAACTCCTAATTACGCAAAAGATATTCTACACCCCTCTTTATTCAAAATGTGAGTTGTTAACATTATGTCCACATCCTCAGCAATCATGCATTTTGTCTACCAACTGAAGTAAAGTTGCACTAAAATATGGCTAAAGTACATTATTGTTTCTACTGTTTCAAATTCACGACAACAACTACTTGATTAACTTTATATTTAAGGGAAAAAATAAATAGAGAAGCTTCAGCTTCAATCAAATACCATTCTGTAAATTGAGCATGTGGATAGTGGTAAGGCCCTGCCACTACACCAAAACTCTAGAGTATTGGTAAGGTTGGGGTTTATAAATTCATATTATTCAACACGCTCCTGCAGGTCGAAGACCCATTTTTATCGGTTGAGAGTTGGATTCACGCAGCGATACAATTTCTTGTAAAATTCGCTTAAATTGTCCACCAAAGAGATCAAACGTGGCTTACCATGATACCATGATAAAGACGCTGCCACTACACCAAAACTCTAGACTGCCGGCGAGGGGATGAGGGTTATATATTTATGTTATTCAACAGATAGAAATAAACTGTTCTACATAGATAGGAATAAGATTCAACTCCATGCATAAATTGTTAAAACAAATTACTTTCTAGCATGCAATGCTTGTATCTTTAGCTAATTAAATATGAGTGTAGCCACAGAAATGTTAGCAAGCATTTCTCGTCTATCCAGTATCCACACAAATTCTTCTTTCAATATGACAATCAAAAGCAAGAAAATTGCCAAGTACACACTCTAGGTCGAATAGACGTGCTTGGAGGCAAATCTCCACTCTTCAAATAATAATCTTACCACAAGAACCATTCATTTTATATGTGAGAAGTCGTTCAATCAAGAAATATATTTCCATTTTCTGCTCGTCATAGTGATGCTATACTGCTTTCCCTTTGCTAGCAAAAGAGTAGGAACACTCAGATAGTATCATAGTAAATCGGTTTTGCTCTTCCAACATCCCCTGCTTTATCAATTCTCTCTTTCAACTATTGTTAATATTTTCATTCCAAATAGGATATCCTAGTGGCATGAGGCTCTAGCCAATTCAGGTTTAGGCGGGGTCAAGATATACATAGACTTACCCCTATTTTGTCAATAGATTTCTACTTGTCGAACGCCAACAATGCCAGGTCAAGCTTACTTGTTGCACCAAAAGTAAGGAACTATTGTCAATCACTTCTCCTACGTTCCAGCATTTCAAATTACAAAATAGGTCATACTTAATTTATAAGAAAACATCACTAGAATATCTATAACCTTTCCACCTTAGCTCACTTGTAATAAGGTATGGATTATATTGTTCGTGCCATATAGATTATATTTATCATTGATTTTTTTTCTTATACTCGCATGTATGTGATCTCCAAACAAGCAGACATATATATGTAGACTCACAAAATGTGATAGCAAAATGCATACTAATTTAATTCAAAAATGCATACTAATTTAATTCATGTATAACATAATAGAAAACGATAAGGAATCGAGCTTCAATATAGGAGCATTACTTACTCTACTTTTAATATCTGATTCTAGGTTTGCATCGGAATTCTGCTAAAAGTGCTATATGATCAGAAGACCACTCTTGAGAAGGAAGAGCGGTGTCTTTGCGTAAATTCTCCTCATCCAAGAGTTCTAACAGTGATTCTACCGTCAATGAATCCGCTGGATATACAAAACAGGTGAGACAGATGTAAAGAAAAACTGACTACATATTCTCACACTTTTCTTCCTAAAACAAAATAGATTGCGTTAGAATATTTAAGTACAAAAGGTCCAAGTCTTAGATAATAGTCAACCTGTATAAAATATATAATCAAGTGTGCCGATGAAATCCCTCGTACAATTTGTGAACAAAGGTTCATTTGTTGCAGAGTCCATCTTTCTTCTCTGTTGCTCTGCACCAATCCCGGTCATTCTTGCAAAAGCTGAGTATGCACTAACCTGTTGAAATGTGTATCTATTATACAAGTGAAACATTAAATTTGCTCAGGCTAGAAAATGTTAAACAAGCATTTACCAGTGGAAGTTGATGGCTTAGTTTTGCTGTCGGGCGTAAGATATTAAGGGGATCAACTGCCAGGTCAGGATGCTGGTCAACCTTACCGAAAGATAGAAGTGCATGAGGAGCACTGCATCCAATTTAGACGATCACAATTTTTGAATTCATGATGTGTTAAAAGTCTGGTGACATCTGAAAAGAATTTATATACCTTCCTGGAATAGAGTTAAAATCCCCACATACCAACATTGGGATGTCTGCACTAACAGCAATTTTTTCCAATCCTTTTAGGAGAGTATGCACCTACATTGATTAAGTTTTAGGAAATAAGCAGAAAAAAAATTAAAGATAACATATGTAGATATAGCTATCTTAGTTAGGACTTTGGCACCAACATAGATGGTTCACATCAGGTCAACAGCTGGTCACAAAAACTATGTCAAATCCTTTATGGAGCTTTCTTGTTCTCCATAGCCGACCTCATTCGGATGGGAGAAGGCTAGCATGATAATGATTATGATGATCATTTAAATGATAGCTAGATCAGCGGAAATGTGCACCTGCCAGAGCTTGACGTCCTTGAGCTCTTGATGTACATTGACATGAGTATTTGCCTGGATAGGTACAGAAAGGTTCTGGTTACAAGTGTAACATAATACATGAAACATGATTCATGTAACTTGATCAAATTGCACGCTGAAATATAGGGTCATACAAGATATGCACAAAAATATCAGAAACTTCAAATGTAAAGAAGAAAAAGGAATGTTTATAACTATCCAAGACACTAAAGACCCACTTAATTATGGTTCCTTATTGATCTCCATGAATTACAAAGGAGCAATCTAGGCTCAGCTCAACCGCGCATTTGAGTCTCGCGTGTCTACCATTTCACCGTCAAGGCAGCTTGAAAGTGAATCGTATTCCATGAATATCTAACTAGTGTGATATATGGAATATATGACAAAGGTGGAGTGTTGGAGTATTTCTATCGATCGGTCATGTCATATAGACCCGAGCCCGAGTCAGACATCAAATTGCTCCGATTTGAATTATTCATAGAATACCCTATATATATCAAAAAGATGTACAATCAAACCTACTTCTTGATTCAATATCAATAGAAGCCCAAAGAAGTGAGGTACCCAAATAACGATAGATATGTCAAAAGCAGGTCCAATTACGCTTGATATAACACTAGCCAGTAGATAACGTACTGATGGAAGGAAAAAGTTACACAGGGGTTAATCCGTTTAGAAAAAATGGGAGCCCTATCACAGGCTATTCGAGTTAATATATTTAGTAAATGGGACCCCTATCACATTGTATAATGCATGAGAAAAATGGAAGACCAACCTGATATGCAGTAACTAATCTTCCCGACACTTCCATATTGGTTAGTGATATCAGACTATTTTAGCAGGATCTTATAGCTAGCACAACAACTATATTTTCTCTACTAATTGCAGATAATTACTTTAAGCTAATGCACATCAAGCTTATTAACGTGGCGTGAGGCGGCAAGAACCAAAAGGCCTAGGTGGGGCTAGGGCTGTCATTCGGGTTCGAGTTGGACTTACGTAAAATCTGAACCCAACCCGATAGTCTTTCAGGTTCTAAATCATTCTAAATATGCATCCGAACCAACCCGAATTGAAATCGGGTTCAGGTTTAAGAGTCCGGATCCGGTCAGAATTGAAAGTATAGGGAAAAAAGAAGTAAAGCAATGTAGACAAGGGGTTTTGAACCATTTACCTGTGCCACCAACACCCAAACACTTTACCACCAGGCCACAAACAACTTCTGTTTATGCATAGAGATAAAATTTATAATTTATGAAACTCGAAATGCACCCAATTTTATTGTTGGGTTTGACATGTACCCACACCCGACCCGAAAGTCATTTGGGTTTCAAATTTTACATACAAAGCCGAGTTTTACTAAAAAAAATCGGGTCGGGATTTCAGATTATTGGTTACCACTGACAGGCCTAGGTGGGGGCCTCAAGGAGGCAAGGTGGGGGTCTTGAGACTAAAATTAAGGGTGTGTAGTAGCTAAGTTGGGGCAAGCTTTTGGTTTATGATTAGGACTTCCAAGTCGTGATTTTCTCCTAACTAGTATGACAAATCCATAATTAAGAAACTATAAACATCGCATACAAATCTTGTGGTGCATACTACATGTACAAGTTTGGAAGTTCAAAATCAATGATATGAAGTGTTCAATAAAGAAATAATTACTGAGTATCACTAACATGACACAGATGAGATGAACAAAAAGAGTCATGACGGAGACTGGGAGAGAGAGTTACTTGATGTTGTCAAGCAACAAACATCAGAGTCAGAGATGAGATGAGATTTGCTTGGTCAGAACAGACACAAAGGAAGGTAATTGAGAGAATAGAAAATTTATTTAACATCTTAGATTATCAGTAAGATCTATAACTTTTAAGTTATTGGCCCAGGTTTAGTTCCAAATTTAAAAATAAATTACCCTGGGTAGAGTCACATTTAAGTCAAGATGGGTTGATATAACCACCTAAGGCGGCAAGACAACAGAGCAGCTTGAACTCCTATGTCGTCACCTAAGGCAGTGAGGTGGGTGCCTTTAATAACAATGTGCACAGTTAATCTCTCCCTTATTTCTGCCTTGTCTGCTTTCTTCTCTCTCTTATGTGTGGATAGGTTAATTGTTTGGCAAAGCTAAGAAACACCATGAAGTGAAAGTACTAAAAAGTGACCTATCAAAGAATGTGAACACATAAACAGATCTTTTCTTTGCTTATTGCAAGCGGGTGTAATAACAGATTGTAATTGTATAACTTTGAATGGTATGCATTTGAGTACGACATTATCTCACCACACAAAGAAGCTGTCTTTTCCCAGGATTCTCCATTCCATGATTATTAAATTTTGCTTCCAAGACCACGATCAGAGCAATATTATCCTATGCATTAAAACAAACATATTTTATGAATCCAGAAAACAGGTAAGGAGACTTATGTCATCTACAACCAGAGCATGTGAGAGCAACCTTGATCAAGCGACTCAAAGCAACTTTTTTCTGTCCAGCTGCAATCACTGCATCAGTCAAAGATTGTGCAGCCTTATTGAACTCGACCTGAAATGGACCCGTCAGAAGCTATGCAAAAGAATGGCCATTACAAGTGAAACATCTACCTCATATTTCTTGACATGTGAAAACTTATCCCTGCGGAAGAATGTCGCACAACCATCTACAGCATTGGGATTTCCATTATAAACCTGAACCGCAGAAACAGCTGATTAAACATATGATTGTGAGGAAAGGATAAGTAATGGTTTTCAGAGGGACAAGAATATGTGAAAAGGCTGACCTCAGATGTTTTCTTCTTGTAGAGTGCCTGATACCCATGTTTATCAAGTTCTGGAGCAAAAAACTCCTCAAAGTGATCACTTTGAACCTGCAAAAGTAAACATAAAGTAGCTTCAATTTTTTTAAATGAAAACAGAACGAAGAGATTTCCCACAATGATGAGCTCTTTTCTTGCAAAAGCACATAAAATAATTTGTGTACTCAATATTGATGTTCTGCCAAAGTAAAGAAAATCTTAGAGATGGTACAAATTGAATTATAAGAGAAAAGGAACTTTAAAGACTGTAGATTAATATGTGTATTTTTGTTTTTCCATATAGTCACATGTCCCCATGTCACGTAGGCTAGCTATTATCTAGTTGTCTATTTTGTCTTTAGGACATATATTTTGCAATATAATGCTAATCCTAGAAATCATCCTAACTATTCACAATGTAGTTTTCATTTCCACATGGTATGAGAGCATGGTTCATCTAAGACTTAGCTCTCCACCAAAATAAAAATCCTAGCCATCCATCTTACCTAAACCTAATTCCTACCCTTCACAACCGAGCCCTAATCCTAAACCCCAATCCCTAATCTTCAACCCTAGCCTCCAATCTTCTCAAAATACTAGATCTGCCAAATATCCTCCAATATTATCTGCCAAATATCCTCCAATGGATGTCTCCTATTTGGTGGTCTGCTTCTTCTCTAAAAACTTCTCCTCAACCCAAAAGGCAAAAACCCCAAATCCCTAAGCCCAAAACTCCATTAATCCCTACCTCTTTCACTAACTCTAACCCCTAGCCTTAAATCCAAAGGTGCGGACATTGTCACTTATCTTTCCAACTTCTACTACTAAAGACATACAGAACTACAAAAATAGCACATTGAAAACAAACTTGAACCATCTTGAAATCCAGCAAAGTCAGTATCTCCCCACATTGACTTGGGGACTAGTTCATATATCAATCATCGCAATTAGTGCGGCCAATGTAGTACCTTGCGAAAAACAGTATATGTTGATTGATTTCTGGAATTAGTTGGGCTAATTTTATCATATATATTATCGCAACTTTTTGTTGATTATTTTCATCCCTTTCTTTCAGATATAATATCTTAGTGATGTTTTTGCATATCTTCATGCTTAAAGATAAGTTGTTGAAGCATGTTTTATTCATAGTTTGGAGTATTGGCCGATACCAATATGGTCGATACGTATCGGTTTTGGCATGTCTGACCTGATACCGATTGCTACCGACACGGTGGAGGTCTCTTTCACATTCATTCAGAAGAAGAAAAAAAAAATATAGAACAATAGAAAAATAGTAGCAACACAATGGTTCACTTGTACTAAAGGTTGACAATGTTGCAAAGTGTCAATAGGATTCCTTATGGATGAATTGTAACCATTACTATTTGTCGAAGTTTTAATGGTTGTGGTTGCATTATGTCTAAAGGCAAGCATATAAACTATTTATCGTGGTTGCACTATATCTAATGTCTAAAGGCAAGAATATAAGCAATTAGAATATTATATCATTTAAAACTAACAAGAAACAACATAATATATAAAATTGTCAAAATATATCAAATATTTTTCTAGCTTCTTAAAATACTTTTTCTTATTTTTAGATTTCTGAAATGAAAAACCCGATGCTCAAATCCGAAACAACCGACAACGATACTCATTGGACAGGTTTGAAACCAATTCTGATATTCTGAACATTGGTTTTATTCTTTGAATAAATGAAACTGTTTTATTCTTTGAATGAACGGAATTTTGCAGGTATTGCATTTAGGATGGCATGCTTGCTTTGTTTGGATTAATTTATCCATTATCAGTTTATTTAGACAATGTTTTTTCAATTACAAACTTACATCCTTTTCTTTTGATCTGTATCTATTATTTTCTTTAGATTTATGTGGATAGATAGACACTGATCAGCTAACACACAAAGCACTCTCTCTATAAAATTCAAGAACAAATCAATGGATCCAGATGGAATTTGCTCTTGTGACTTGTTTTTACTATGCTCTGCTGCAAGCCAGTTCTTTATTGGATGATTTGGTGGTATTAGTTGTTAGGAAATGAAGATATTGTAGTAGACTTGGACATATTTTTTATATACAAGAGATGTGTGGTTACAATCAATATTTGTTTGTTCAAATCTCTTGTTTATTTATAGACCACAATATCAGCAAAATGGGAGGAGGGGGGAGGAGGAGCACAGGGTAGCGCCCAGATCAAACATAATGGGGAGGGGAAAGGAAGCGGCAGAGAGAGACGGCGATGGAGTGGTGTTGTAGACGGAAGAGACATGTCATACAAAACAAACAAGGAGAATGATGGGGACGATATAGTCCTTTTACATTACTAATCCAAGTATAGGGTTAGTTTTTAACTGATGGTAACGGAGGGGGACTCATAACTGTCTTTTACGTTGATTTGAGGGATTTTAAGCAACTAACAAGATTTAGGGGACGTGTGTAAAAATATAGTAAAGGGGTATTAGAAAATATATCCAACAGCGATTTCCACACGTACAAAACAAATTCAACAATAACTAAATACATAGTTTTAACATATAGAATATGGTATGTATGAGGTACAGTCCATATGGGTTTGAGCCTCGCTAAGAGGCATTGTGAAGCATGCGTAGCACAGAAGGAGCCTCCCTCAACCTGTATCGAGGTATTATGTGACGAGGCTCATTAACTCTGATATTCCTCAATTATGTCTTGCCATTGGCGACGCCTTACCGATTGTAGTACCATAGTGGCATGTCGCCTACCGCCTGAACTAGATCAGAAGGCACTGCCAAATCTCATTGTGTTACCTTGTCGCTGATGACGACGATGCCACAAGCTGCCTCTTCTTCAATGACCCCAACCACCTTACCACCACCTCCAGCCCGTAACTCCGAGAGATCCTCAACAATTCCAAAGATTTGGCAACCTCCATCCATGCTATGACGATCTTATTTTATTTTATGTTGGTCGTTTAGTTATGATGTAAAAAGAAGGCAAGGAAAAAGATAAAGAACTCTCTTACTACCGCAAAACTCACTATGTCGTAGGTCCCCCAAATTCTCGCAATGCAAATCAGACTCTCTTGCCGACACCCGGAATGACTCGCACACTCAAATGGCCGCAACTCAGACTCTCTGTTGGTTCTACTACTTCTCTAAAAGATAGGCTTCATTGTCATATAAGCTCCAACTTGAGAGGAAGGGTATAACAAAGTGTACTTGCTTTTCTAGATAGTTCTAGTGCCGTCACCAGTGCTTGCATATAGGCTAGCTATTATGAAGTTGTCTATTTTGTCTTTAGCACTACTGAATTTTCTATATAATGTTTCGCCTAGAGTCCTATTGAAATCACCCTAATTATTCACAATACAGTCTCCATTTCTGCGATAACCTTTACTTGAGGTAAGAATGTTAAAGGGTTCTGGAAATTTTATGTTTCTGTAATGAAAGTAAAATTAACGAATCCAAGTCCACAACACTACTGAAAAAGTAACAATAATTCAACAAAATTACAAACACATAAACATGATATAACAGCATACCTCTTGAAGACAAAGAATGTCAGCATGATAACCAACAATTTCTCTCAACAAATTCTGCCTTCGGTAAGTCCATGCAAGTGCCCACGATGGGCAGTAGCTGTATTGTTCACTTGTTGCACATGCATCAGAGAGAATGTTGTATGAGAGCACTGTGAAGGTCCCAGATGATGCACTTCGACCATCAGGATCTAAATGCCCATGAATATCAACTCCATTCATGTTAATCATGCGACGGGGAGTCGGGGAGGGAGCTGGAATCACACGTGATGTCAAAACAGTAGTAGCAGGCCCCACAGGAGTTCTTGTTTCTGCATCTATAGGTGCACATTCAAACTTGAGGACATGATTAATGTCATCAGCAGTCGGCGTATACGTTCTACACCGTCCAACATCAACCCAGGTTTCGCCTCCTGTCCGTTCTGGAATAGTTGCAGGATATAAAGGTGTTGAGCCATTGTTTTGGCTTGGTGTCTGTCCTACGCTTGAATTTGAACTAGATAGACCAGCATTAACAATTCCAGATCCACTACTATTAAACCGTCCATACAATTCATCCTCCTCATTTCCATTTTCACTCATTGTGCTGAGTGCCCTTTCATGTAGAACACGATGGTGCTGCCAAGCATCTGAAAAGCACATAGATGAGCAATGATAACTCTTAGCAATCGGTACTTTTGTTTTGAGACAACTTAGGCACTGCAATGTCGCTTGTTCCGTCGGATGTACACTACATACAGCTATTTTTCGATCATTGTATACACGGTACCTGCAAAATACAGAACCGTACGCTGGGGCATATCAGTATCAAATGTGAGACACTAAGTACAGCATAAAAACAACAGCATAACTATTTTCCCCACTGCAACTTAGGATCAACAATCAATAGGACAACATCAACGAAGCCTTTATCCCAAGTTTTTGGGGTTGGCTATTTGAACCTTTTCTTCCATGCAGCTCTGTTAAGGGCAATACAAGTTCATTAGGCCTACCCGTAACTCTACTAGCTCCTTGGTGCATCTCTTGGTCTACGTTGCACGTCACACGTGTCCAAAGTGTGCAAACCACTTGAGATGACTTTTTTCTCATATTATCCCCTATTGGTGTGATCTCCAACTTCCCACAAATTTGCACAATCCATATCCCATCTTTCAATGTGTTGCCATCTTAGAATTTTTAATTTCAACTATGCTAATTTTCTGAACATGTATTTTCTCTAACCTATATCTTTCCACATTTTCTTATTTTATTACCCCCATAAACATTTTAAGAACAATAAATTAAAACATATTTACAATTTATTACAATACATAATATCATATCATTTCTTCCAAGATAGCAATATCAACAATATTTTTCAAAGTTTCTGATGCCATGAACCTTAATGGTATTAAATTAAAATAGGAATGTTTTATATGAAGTTGAACTCCAATTCTACCAATTGGGAAATACACAACAAGGCATCTAAAGTCAAACTTTGCTAGATATGATATTCTATCACCTAAATCGCATCACAAGATTTTTAAAATTATCATTTGTAATTATCTTGCCATGCACTAACACCATAAAAGTGAACGACTAAAGATGGGCGCCCCAGTGCCAAGAGGCTCCTATTTAAGAAGGGTCTAGGGAGGATCAAGATTAACACAGCCTTACCATCATATAATAAAACTGAAATACCAAATCTAAGATAGATATAATTTAAAATGTAAAAATTTGAGAATCAAACATGTTTAACGTGATAAAAATGTTGAAAAAAATCATGAGGGCAAAATTAATGAATATAGGACACTCTACAATTGATCAATATAACTTGCTACAGAGAACAGTTCTTCTTTTGTATTTTGGTCACTTGGTGAATAAGTAAAAAGAATTCCAACTCTTTTGGTTTTTGGTGATAAATATTTCAAATAATGTAGATTATTATAATACACATCAATTTCTCGTTTGATGTGCAAGACGGTTATGAGATTTGAGGTTCGCTTGATAGAAAGAAGATCTTAGGGTCTGCTTGGATTGAGGGAGAAAAAAAATAAGCAGAGTTAAGTGCGGTTAAATGAGGGGGAGTAGAGTGAGGGGAAGTAGAGTCAATACATAGAACCTTGTTTGGATTGGAGGAGAGTTAAGTGGGGATGTTTAATAACTCTTGCTTGGATTGGAGGTTTTGAGTGAGTGGAGGATTAATAAAAATATGATAGTTACAAAAATAGCGTTATTACATATGTCATAATATTAAATTTGATTAAAATTTTGATTAGAATTTGTCAAAATATCTTCATAAATTAGGAAGGTACGGAGCAACATGTTGAAAACAAAAAAAATGAAGAAAAAAAATCAGGATATTTTATAGAACAAATAAGGAGTATTTATGATTTTTTAAACAAAACCCCTCAATCCCCACGAATTGGGGGGTTAAAAAAATGGACAAAAGATGGTGAAATAAACCCCACTTAACCCTCCCTCCTAAAATATCATGATTTTTTCTCAAACCAAGCATGGTTTTATTTTCCCCTCACTCAACTTCCCCTCACTTAACCCTCTTAACCCTCAATCCAAGCGGACCCTTAGTCTTGGAGTTGCTAAGAAGCCATATTAGTCGAATTAAAGAGCCAACAGTGTCATAGTACTATGTAGTAAAGCTAACCTTGGAGCCAAGAGTGTCATAAGTACTATGTAGTAAAGCTTACCTGGTCCTTAGGACACTTTTACTACACTAGAATACTTCATAGAACTGATGTTAGGCATCTATAATAATCATCCGATACGTAAAGGATCAAGACAGTTTCTACACTTCAAAATTCTTTCTTCGCCAATACATAACTGGTCATAAAGCTTGCCATATTAGATTCTACATTTATGGGTGCAACTGCTAGATTCATCATGCAAATTTCAAAGTTCTTTTGGCCCCGATACTTGGGTATGGTACAGATTGTCCCTAGTCTTTCTTTAAATTTATCTTCTAATTTTGTACGTACATAGTCTTTGTTTTCAAATTTTTATTTTACTTAACATAATAATATATCATGTAGAAATTTTAAAATATAACAGGTAAGATTAGATTTAATTATATTAAATTCAGATTTTTCAACTTTGGACTAGATTAAATAATTTAAATTTGACTAGATTGAGAAGATTTGAAATATTAAATTTGCTTATATTAGATGAATCGGTTAACTTGTAATTTGTGTATTAGATTAGACAAATTATAACATCTCATTTTGATTAAACTATGTTGTTGTATTTAAAATAAAGATTGGAGATAAAATAATCTATCCAAGAATAGGAAGTTTAATTATATGATAGTTTATGTATTATAGTACGTCAACTGTAATGACAATATATACTTTTATTACAAATAAGAAAAACCACTTGTTCTAACGCGTATTATTCACATATTGAAATGCCTTTCGTACGCATATCCTCCTTGGCAATTTTTGCGTATAAAATTCCGTATTTATCTTATTTGCACGTCCAAACAATTGTCGGTTTGGTTCCTCAAAACTCCATTAAAAAAAGTCAGTTTTCAAAACTAGGTTTTCAAAAATAAATCCCAAACGGACCCTTGGTCACACTTTAGTAATTCACAAGAAAAACCTCCTAGATAGAGACTAATAATTTTGCTAGCAATAGTATAAGAATCCAACTACTCCCATGTGTAATCTATAAGGAATTGTAATAAGCATGGTTAACAGCTCCACAACTAAGAAATCTGAAGGTTGACATAAGACAACGATCAATATAAACATATCGTCAATAAATTCATTCTACAACAACAAGACAACAAAGCCAGTATCCCAAGATTTTGGAGTCGGCTCTTTGAATCCTCTTCTTCCATTCGCCTATGTTGAAGGCCATGTTCTCTTTAACACTAACAAAAACCATATCCTTCTTTAAAGCTTCAAACTATGTCGTCTAGTTCTACCTCTAGTCCTAGCGGCTCCATTAACTATTGTATTATTGCTTCTCCTTACGGTAACCTCTATTGGTATGTCTTGCACAGGTCCAAACCACCTAAGACTATTTTTTCTCATCTTGTCCTCAACTAGCACAGTAGATTCAATCTAATTCCCGAAATTATGAGATAGAAGTCATCTTGACCACCACATCTTTAATAGATAACTTGAATCGTTTAAATTAATCATCAAGAAAAAAAGTGAAAACAACTTATTTATCATAACATACATTTATCATCCATTTTGAATGAACTAATGCATGTGATGAAGCAATATACTAATTTTTGTTTATCACATTATTAGTTGACGCATCATGCATGCATCAAAAAGATTAGCCGGCTCTGGTATGTTTGCAGAAATTAGGCTTGATAATCCTAGACTTGTACAAATCGACATGCTCAATGTTGTTACAAATACATTATGTGAAAACAAAATTGTATATTGAACAAAAACAAAATAATATAGTCCTATATCATATGGAGGATTCAAAATAAATAGTTCAGTTGTGACTACTGCGTGAATCCATTAAACAGATCAATATAAAGATCATAGAGACTTGTCACCCAAAAATATATTATCACTCTCCAGTCCAACTTAGAATGGATCGAACTTAAAATTTAGAAAATAAGAAGAGGTAAAACAGGACAAAGTACTGGACGGCAATAGATACAAGAAAAGTACAAAAAGGAAAATGAGAGATACCAACGAAAACAATTTATACAACATTTGGGAAGGGATGCTTCCTCAATAGCGGCCACTACCTATAACAAAACGGGTGAGACAACCGAATCAAAACCAACAAAATCCCCCAAACCACCCAAAATTGACGTAATGATAGACTCATAAGAAGGGTCTGATAACCAGATAACAGAACTTCAATCCTTGCTTCATAAGGCATGGTTTTAAGCTTCATCCCAGTTCAGGACATAAGGCCCAATTTATATTCATTTCAACTAGAATCATGCAATACCATGACAAAAATCTTAACATTGACTAACAGAATATACAAACAGAGATGAGCAATTAAAAGAATTCAGTGTCTACTATATCCTCATTAACCTAATATAATCCTACAGTAGAGACCACCTCACAAATCTCGCTTCCTCAAGTCGAACCATTTTTCATGTGGTCGACCTCTCTGTTTCTCTCCACTTCTCCTCTTTATTTTCCTAATTTTAAAATATTCAGAACTCATCAAACTGGATTATGGGCAGATGGCGGTTTAAATTTTAACAGAATGAACCTAAAAGTTTTGAATCCAATAGAGGGCACTTGAACAACGCTGGGTAAAAGCACGAGTACGACCCAAAGAAAGTATGCAGAAGCCAAATGGAAGGTTATGATAGAAAGAAATAAGAGGAAATATTATATACATATATTTATATAATTAGGTTTTATGTCGATAAGGAGTTCAACTAGTGTAAAAACAAAAATCCTAGGGTAACTCATGAGTTCCTAATTTTTCAAACTCGGCCATGAAAAGACGTTGGTTAACATTCATCTGATTACTTGATTTTCTCAACCGGCTAAAGAAAAAAAAATCAATACACTTCAATGTTAGTAAATACACATGCCACATCCATATTACAAGTTCTTATTATGAGTTCTTATTCGAGTTTATGTAGTCGAATTGTAGTGTAAACATCCCCACCTATGGTAAAATTGGCAAATATCAAACAACCTATGTCCTATTCAATAATTAAAAATCCTAGGGAACTCATTAGTTCCTAATTTTTCAAACTCGGCCATGAAAAGACGTTAGATGACATTCATCTGATTCCTTGATTTTCTCAACCGGCTAAAGAAAAGAAAAAAATCAATACACTATCAATGTTAGTAAATCCACGTGTCACGTCCATATTACAAGTTCTTATTGTGAGTTCTTATTCGAGTTTATGTAGTCGAATTGTAGTGTAAACATCCCCCCGATGGTAAAATTGGCAAATATCAAACAACCTATGTTCTATTCAATAATTAAAAAGATGCCATGCGCCATTTACTCCCTTCTCCAATCAAATCAAGTGTGCTATATCGAATTCAGAGGAATCAAGTTCGAAACTTGTAAAGTTCATGCGAATTGAACCATGTTCCAAAGCTCTACTAGGGCGAAAAACTACCTAAATTAAGAACCTAACCCGTCCGTGTACAAAAAGTAATATAACCCACTCGGAGTTTGACTATTGAAAACACCTCCCAACAGTTGGAATTCTCCCCGTAGCAAACAATAAACCAGAACATTGCAAAATACGAACCCACCTAATATCCTATCAAATAATCACCCGTTCGCCTATGCCTTCACCCACCTAATATGCTATCAAATAATCACACGTTCGCCTATGCCTTCTCTGTTCAAATTAGATCATTTTGTCTTTGCATACATACCACTAATCCAAATAAAGATCGAAACTCGTAAAAGCGAAGCTCGTAAAAATCGTAACTTTCAGAGGCAGGTCGGTTTCGAGCACTCACCACCGGTACCTCATGCAGTACCCGCCGACGGGGGCCGACTCGGGGACGTCATCGTGGGCGATCGAATTGTCGGGCAGCCGCAGCAGCACATACGGCGTGATCTCGCAGCCAACGATTGGGATCTCCGACGGCAGGTGGACCCTCAGCACGCTCAGCATGCTTCTCCTTCCTCCTCTTCCTCTCTTCCTCTCCCAAACCACAACCCTAACCCTAGATCCGGAATGGACGAGAAGAAATCGACGGCGACGGCGGTGAGGCTGTCACTCGGAGGATACGACATCACCCGGCGCGAGGACCCGCCAGCGTTTGGAAACCCTAGGAGAATGGGGAGAAGGAATCGAGAGAGCGAGCGATCGGATGATTTCTAGGGTTAGGGTTTTGGGAAAGGAATTGGGGATTATGGATTTCTGAGAATTAGGGTTTGACCGCTCTCTCTCTATCCAAATGCGAAGAATGGACGCCGCTCTGTGGATTTGGGAGTATGCCGATGAGCTTCCACGGTCGTCTCTTTCTCTCTCTATTTAAATAAGACAGGACAATGAGGGGGTAGAATTTGGACTTAAAAATAGTATGTAACAATTGCTATTTTTTTACCCCATTATTGGGATTAGGCAATTTTAAGAGAGTGGAGATTTTTGTATAGTGACATGGGGGTGCAGCTTGAACGGGCTAAACCGGAGTCCGATCAGTAAATCCGTCAATAGGTTGGGTTAGAGTTAAAAATACTTGGTTTCTATTTGGGTTAAAATATTTGAATCCCATTAAAAATTGGGTTGCGCTCGAATTCATGTGTCGAGATATCCGAAGAACTCGAAACTATATATATATATATATATATATATATATATATATATATATATATATATATATATATATATATATATATATATATATATATATTTTTTTATTTTATTTTATTTTATGTCTATTTTTTGAGGCCGTCAGCTTGGGACCGTGGCCACCCCGCGACCATCCAGCCATCCCATGCCCACGGTGGGGCTCGAACTTGGGACCTCCCTCAAATGAGCCCCCCCCCCCCCCCCCCCCACCCCCCCCCTCCCCCCTCCCCCCTCCCCCCAACCACTTGGGCTAGGGAGCTTGGACACACACACACTTTGACACACACACACACACACACACACACACACACACACACATATATATATATATATATATAAAGTTTAAAATTACTAAATTTCTCCACCCAAAAATTTTAACTCTTTATCCTAAATCTTACTTCAGTTTGTATTTTGTAATGATCAAGACTTGATTGCTATTTAATTATGTGTTTAATATTACTTTTGTTTAAAACTATTTCAAATATTATATTAGAGTCCTATAAATTCGATGGACCCAACCCAACCCGAGTTCAACCCGAGCCAAATTCAATCCTCTGGACTTGGTATTGGACTTCATATGTTGAACTCGAGGTCGAAGGCTTGGGATCGATCTAGACTTATGATTTATCGGGTTTGGCTCGAATTGACCTCAAGTCCGACCCAATCTGTCCGAGTTGCACCCCTATAGTGACATGGAGTTAGACTCAAGATATCTATTGGGTCGCGCGTGCTAAGACCTGCCCTGAATCGGCCCAATAAAATTCGGTATAGGCTGACCTGGCCCGGCCCACTAGCTATACATGCATTCCTCTTAGGCCTCTAATAACTTCATCCTACCAATATTGCTTCCAATAAATCTCCCATAGTATCATATATTCCCATCTTTTTGTTTCCCAATTCAGTTGCCCTTCACACTTTGACAAACATTGTAGCTATTTGCTTTTATGTTTGCTTTCAAAATCATGTTCCCCAAATAATATTCAACTAAATATTAGAAAATGAATCAAGTCATGAAGCCTAAATCTAGACACACTTTAGTTAGTAATAATGATAACAAATTTCCTTGGCGGACTTGCCCCATTCAAACATTCCAAACGCCAAACCAAAACTTTCTCGGCCTATTGTTTAGAAGTTTTGCTGGATTTGGAGGCCGAACCAAACTGGACTTGAAGGCCCAGCCCAAGCCCCAAAAGATGGTTTTATTATAACAATTCGGTCGGGTCTTCTAAATCGTCGGATCCACGATTAGACCGTTCTTTAGGATCACAACGGTTC
>JANAVB010033219.1:26507724-26592724 GCA_029216955.1 Iris pallida | reverse complement strand
TATGGGGGAATAACAATTATATCCTTTCTTTAATTTGATAGCGCCCCAGAGTCTTGAGACGGTTATGAATATGAGTGAACAATTTAACTATTAAACAAATACAAGATACAAAAATTAAAATAAAGTAATATAAATCTCTACTTAGCGTTATTTAGATTGATGACACATCGATCTCAACCCATTCCAAATCACATTTGACCATTTTGTGGTACTAAGCCACATCCGATAATTTCGTGGTACCAAACCACATCTATACCAGTCCGTGGTACCAAACCACACCGACCATTCCATGGTACAAAGTCACATCCATACTGCTTCCCTTAAGAAACTCTTACCTTGCCATATGATTGTATAGGTCCATATGCTCTGCAGCCTCGTAGTTCATAGTAATATACCTTAGTAGCCAATTTGAAAGATGCTTAGTTGTACAAAATATACTTGATGTTACAAATATTTTTGTTATTATTATTTAATGACATCTTCATTTAGCATATTTAGATTGTGTTTATATAATTGTTGATGATGTAATAAATCACGGAGGGTAAAGACAATATATTTCGTAATGTGGTAAGATAATTTACATGAGATTAAAAAAATGTCTCTTTACTCTAAATACATGTTTCTAGCTATAGGTTCATCAAGATGGAGATTGGTAAAACGGGATAAGTAAATATACTTGTGTCGAACTCATCTGATGAGTACAATTGGTCTCATGAGTTGCTGGTATAGTTGACACCGTATCAAATAAGGGTTTAGAACAACATGCGTGTTGTTGGTAATGTGAAGGATTGGGATTGGAAGGGCTACATGCAAGGTATCAAGAAAAATTTAAGATAAGCTTACAATTTTGATAAATTAATGCTAAAAGTTCGCGAAGAGTGCGAGGATTAATTGGAAGGGATGATATATGCATAAAGCAGCAAAAAGTCAAAAGTATTTTATGAAAAAGGCATTTATAGCCTGTCTTTACAGGACCCTTTTGCAAAAAGGAATCTTAAGCTGCTAAGCATGTGAATTCTTACATATTTAATAGGCTAATTAGCATTTAGATCCTGAATTTTATATAAATTTAGAGTTTAAATTCTCACATGTCCAATTAAAAATTTTAAATTTTAAATTCTGGAATTTTATTTTTTTTATTATTCTTTCCCTTATACCATTCGTAACCTATATATGTCAAGCATGAAGGAGAGTATAATAGGAAAAAAAAAAAAATTTCAGGATCTAAACTCTCCAATTAGACATGTTATGACTTAAACTCTAAATTGATATAAAATTCATGATGTAAAACTAATTAAACCTATTTAATATCTTACAAAATATTAATTTATTGTTGATATTATATTTCGTTGGTTATTTATTCCAATTCTAATGCCGTCTATAGCCTATCGGTTTGTTTGACTAGAAGATTAAGATATAGAAATGAAAATGTCAAAACCTATAAAAGTAACAACATTGTTTGGTGATTGCAACTCTCCATAAGGTTATTAGGTTAAAAAAAACTTTCTAAACGTCAAATAAGTTAACCAATAAATAAATAAATATTTTCAACACTAATTAATTTATTTTCCACATACTTTCCACCAATAAAGGCTTTGCTTTACTCTACCTCCCTTCAAGGTCTCATTTCTCTTAATTAAATTTTATCGGTCAAAACATCCAAGTGTTACTTGATTCAAAATTTTATTTTCCGAAGTTGTATATATTTGTTATACAATTCGGAAATCGAACTATGCTAGAGCTCAACTCCATCGGCACACATGTATGTCACGCCATAAGAACGATAAGAAAATCAAATAAAAAGTTTGAAGAACTCATGCTTCTCTATTTTGCATATCGAGATTCACATGTTCTCACAAAATTCATAAACAAACTTGTAAAGTTCAACATTAGATATGATATTATATGAAAAATATCTAAGATTTTTTAGATTTTCTACACATTCATTGGAATGGTAAGCTTTCTCAATTTTTGACCGCTTGGCCTCCATCCCATTTGTGAGGCGAATCTATATGAGTAATGCTATTCGTACCTTTAAATTATTCCTCCAAACCACTCATCTTTATGTGGTAGTTGACGTGGTATGTTAATAATATTACGTGTCATCTGACAAGACAGATGACATGACAAATCTTAACAAAAAAAATATAATTACCCAAAATTTTCATGTTAATGTTAATGTTAATATTAATTAATGTTAATGTTAATGTTAATATTAATGTTAATATTATTGTTAATGTTTACGTTAATATTAATTTGGCTTAATTGTACTTTGATACCCTCAACTATTTTCCCTTTTCAACTTAATACCCTAAACTTTTTTACTCAACAACCCGATACCCTCAACTATTTTAGTTTTTCAACTT
This sequence comes from Iris pallida, assembly GCA_029216955.1. Taxonomy (NCBI): domain Eukaryota; kingdom Viridiplantae; phylum Streptophyta; class Magnoliopsida; order Asparagales; family Iridaceae; genus Iris; species Iris pallida. The sequence continues at coordinate 26,590,358 of JANAVB010033219.1, read as the reverse complement.
AATACCTAAAACCTAAAATATTTTCAAACTATCCCTGGCTCCCTCTTTCCCCCCCCCCTCCCTCTCCGGCGATGCCCCTCCCCTCCCTCTCCGGTGGAGGCGGGAAAGGAGGGCAGCGGGAGGAGGGTGGGTGGCCGGAGCGGGGGGGGGGGGGGGGTGCTGCTGCTGCTGGGGGCTGAAGGGGGGGCACCAGAAGGGGGGCAGGGGTTGCTGCGGGCGGGGCGGAGGAGGGGTGGGGCGGCTGGCCAGAGGGGGGACGGGGGCGGGGGGGAGGGGTTGTGGCCGAAGGAGGGACCGGGGGAGTTGGGGCCGAAGGGGGGAGCGGGGATGGAGGGAGAGGATTTAGGGGTAGTTTTGAATTTTAGGCAGGAGTATTATTGTCCAAATAAAATTCGGGGTATCAACTTGAAAAAAAGAGAGTTGAGGTAGTAAGTTAAAAAACGAAAATAGTTGAGGGTATCAAAGTGCAATTAAGCCTATTAATTTTAATGTTAATTTTAGCATTAATTTTTATGTTAATTTTAATGTTAATTTAAAAAATTGTCATGTCTGCTGCTACATATATTAACATGCCATGTCAGCTGCCACGTAAGAAGAGATAGTTTGGAGGGACAATTTGGAAGGACAAATAGTATCATTCAATCTATATATTAGTGATACTCGTTAGCCTTTACTGCAAATGTTAAGTTTGAATGGTTTTAAATAGGTTTACAAAATAGTATTAAAGGGGGTTTTTCCTACTAATTAGAGCTATGACACTCATAAAAGGTTGGGGTCCCATTTTACAGATTAGAGCATTTAGTTAGTAATTTATAATATTGTTTAGCTAGTTAGTCTTCAAGCTATAATTACATTTAACGAGATTAAAGAACAAATATTTTTTGTAGGCTACTTCTAATTAGAACTAACTACTAATTTATCTCTGGTTATAAGTAAAAATAAGGGCTAATTAGCGTTTAGACATTGTATTCATGCCCATGGCATAATAAAAATAAAAAATAAAAATTTAGAATCCAAATTTTTTAATTAAACTTGTTATGGTTTAAACTCTAGTTAGTCCTAAAAACAAACACCACAAATAAACATAAAATTCATTAATTCACCTATGAGGTTGATATAAAATCCAGGCGCTAGTTAGTCCTAAAAACAAACACCCTGTTGTAATTCATTGTTGTAATTCTTCTCATCATGGTGACTCTTCATCTTTGTAACTCCAAGTGACTTTTCATTTTGTAACTCCCAACCTCTCTCTTCCTATATAAAGAGAGGTTGGGATGGCTTGTTGATACACATTGAGATATATTGATACCATTTGAGAGGTTGAGCTAATTGTCCACAACACGTTATCAGCACTTTGCTCGTGCAACGCCGGAGACCCGACGTACCGCTCGCCTCGACGTCCGCCTACCGTTGTCCCGTGCGCAATCCGTCGCTCGTCGCCGATCCTGCGTATCCGTGTGGGTCCTGTTCGATTCCGTGATTTCCGTACAACGACGGTAACCCTTAATTTCTTCTTAAGAAATATTTGCTAGTAAACTGATTCAGCAAGAATATTTTTCTAAGAAATATTTGTTTGTGAAATATTTTTCCGGACAGTAAAAAATTTTTTTACTAACAGAGAGTACAAGAAAAATTTATATTAGCATGCAAATATTTTGTTCCAAAGAATGCTAATAAATTTTTTTTCCAAAGTATGCATGTAATATGATAACTACTACCGAGCACTATTCATTATTCTGTCATGCACTGGAGGCCAGAGGAGGCATTCATGGCTCTACGCCCATATTATGATAATTTTGTTTTAATCACCACAGAAGCTGCATTCACAAAACTGTTCTGAATATTATGACAAATGTGGTGCTTATTAATAACTATATGACCATTTGTTTTCTCTGATGTTTATGATTTGATGTTTTTTTTTCACACGTTGCATATTATGATAACTTTGTTGTTATTGGTTTATGACTAAATATAAAAAAGCAAATAATACTGAACTTATATTCTCCTAAACTTTTCAGTATTAGTTCCTGTTTTGCCTAAATAGTTTCTCTTCGATTTCCATACGTATATTGGAGAAGAAATAGTTAGGAATTAACTTAATATGCAGTGGTTCAAAATTAGCTTTTAGCATACTAGTTTTTTTTATAAATATATATATATATATATATATATATATATATATATATATATATATATATATATATATATATATATATATATATATTTGTTAGTTAATTTTCTGAGGAAATAAATTTTTGATAGCAAATTTTTATGTTGAAAAGAAAATTTTAGATGCTAACATTTTTTTTGCTAATGATGGATTTGGAGAGCCCCGGCGAGCACCTCAGTGCCATCTGTGCCCTGGCGAGCACCTCAGTAACATTTTTTTATGTTATTCAGTAATCGTTGTAACAGATGAATAATAAAATTGTATTTTTTTTCTCGCTATTTTTTTGGCGTCGCTTTATTAGACGTCGGAAAAATAGTTGACATTTTTTTTTGGTGCCGCTTTCTTAGGCACCAATTCTTTTGTGTGCTGTTGTTTGCTGATGTTGTACATTTTTTTACGAAAAAAAAAAAAAAAGTTGAAAATTTTGAAAAATGGTTTTGGCTACATAAACAAATTCTGGCACCGCCAAATTTGGGCCTCCCAAAAATAATTTTTTTGGTTAATAATTTTTCAAAGGCAACGCTCATTTTGAGCACGCACTAAATTGTCACCTATTTTGCACAGTTCGCAAATAGCGTGAATTTCTTGAAAAATCTTATTTATTCTTACATTTGACAAAATTTTACGAAGTCTCTCCGAATAGGCTCACCTACTTGGGTATGATGTCAGAAAGAACTTGGGGCTTGGTTCTTAAGAGGTCCCCGGTGACCCTCCTCCCCCATTTTCCCGCCTGGTCATATTCACGTAGAGCTACTGAAAGGGGTTGACCGAATATTATTTTTTTTTGCTCAAATTGTATTTATAATTATGCATTTTTGCAAGAAACTTATTGACCTCTCTATATCGGCCCGTCGATCGATATAAGATAATTTTTAAACAAAAATCGTTTTTTCAAAACCGTTGTTTTTATTTACGATTTTTTGTTGTTGCTTATACAAACCAAATCCATATAAACCTGTTGTTTTATATGTTGACTGATCAAGATTTTTTCTCCTGTTGTAGAAAAATGTCGATCAAGATTGATTTTCCCATCCTTGAAGCCTCTGGCAAGAACTACTTGGACTGGACGCAAGACATCCAGAACCATCTAGATGCGCAGGGCCTCTTGGACGTCATCTATAACGAGGAAGAGCGTGAAGTGGAAGTCACTCGCTCAATGAACGCCAAAGCGATGATTCTATTCCGCAGGCATTTATCTGACGCCATGAAGGCGGAGTTCATTGAAATCTCCTCGCCGAAGACGCTATGGGACTCTCTGAAAGAGCGCTTCGACCACCAGAAGACCATATGGCTACCTGAAGCACGCCATGACTGGTTGAACCTGCGCTTCCAAGACTTCAAAAGTGTAACTGATTACAACAATGAAGTCTGCAGGATTCGATCACTTCTCCAATACTGCGGTGAGATATTAACCGATAGTGATCTATTGGAGAAAACATACACCACATTTCCTTCCACTGACAACTTGCTCCAGAAGCAATACCGTCAGTCTAAGTTCACCAAGTTTCCCGAGCTCATCACCCAGCTTTTACTAGACGAGAAGAACAGTCTCATTTTAATGAGAAACAACAATTCTCGTCTTGCTGGAACAAAGGCAATTCCAATGCCTGATGCAAACGCTCTCCGTGGACCAAATCCACGGTGGAAACGAGACAAGGGCCAGTCGTCCCAGCCAAGGAACAGAGGCGAGTTTAAGTCTCGCCATCCAAAGCGAGGTTCTAACAAGAACCAAGGACCTTTGACTCCTAGGCAGTCTCATGGTAAGAACCAACGGGCCAGTCGTCCCAAAGCGAGAGTGGAAGGCCAAGCGCCTACTCTTTGCTACAAATGTGGTGCTTATGGTCATATGCAACGGACTTGCAGGGCGACCCCCCAAGAAGTTAATAACTATCACAAGGGGCGCCGGGCCGAAGCAAATCTGGTCAACGAGTGCGAAAATCTAAATCTTGAGACCCCCGATTTTGTAGCAGAAATGGAAGAATGAATCTCCATTTTCTCTATATTTGATTTAAGTCATGAAACTTTTGGTGGTTTGTATTTTCTGTTTTCTCGATAAATTAAAGTTCTATTTCGAGCACTTTCCTCAAACGTGTGACAAACTTTAATTTTTTTTACTTATAGGCATGGACCACAGGGCAGTGGATTGTTTGGTTGATAGTGGAACGACTCACACTATCTTGAGAGATAAATCATACTTTATCTCCTATACGCCTAAAGTAACCTCAGTGACAACCATTTCGGGACCCTCAACCCTTGTTCAAGGTTTTGGCAAAGCCCGATTTTCATTGTCCAATGGTACTCCCGTTGAAGTATCAGAGGCCTTATATTCTCCAAGGTCCAGTCGTACCTTATTGAGTTTTAAGGATATTCGAGAAAACGGATTTCATGTTGAAACTGCTCGAGAACATGGCTTCGAGTATCTTTTTATTACCTCCACTCAGTACGGCCAAAAGCGTATCTTGGAGAAGTTGAAATGTCTTTCAAGTGGTTTGTATCTCACTACGATACAACACATCGAGAGTAATCTCATCATTCGCCGAGCGCCAGTTGATGAGAGGACTTTTATGCTATGGCATGACCGGCTGGGTCATCCGGGTCAAAATACGATGCTTCGTACTATGAATGCATCACATGGGCATCCTCTTGGAGGAAAGAATTTCGTTATAAATCCGAAAAGCCTATGCCAATCTTGCTCGATTGGGAAGACGAATCTCAAGCCACTCCATGTGAAACCTATGAGATTGGTTTCCCAATTCCTTGAGAGAATTCATAGAGATATTTGTGGACCAATCCAACCAACATGCGGACCATTTAAATACTTCATGGTTTTGGTTGATGCATCGACTAGATGGTCACACGTAGTGTTGTTGTCCACCCGAAATGCAGCGTTTCCTAAACTCCTTGCCCAGATCATTAAGTTAAGGGCTCACCATCCGGATTATCCGATAAAGTCTATTAGACTTGATAATGCCGCGGAGTTTACATCGAAGACTTTCGATGACTATTGCATGACTTTGGGAATAAATCTTGAACATCCTGTCGCGTATGTTCATACCCAAAATGGCCTAGCGGAAGCTTTTATAAAGCGACTGCAAGTGATAGCGAGGACCTTGGTTATGCGCACCAAACTCCCACTATCTGCATGGGGCTATGCAATTTTGCACGCTGCAAATTTGGTCCGTCTGAGGCCCATGGCCACCCAACCACTTTCCGCGTACCAGCTGGTTACTGGATGTGAGCCTGATATCTCACATTTACGCGTGTTTGGGTGCCTAGTCAATGTTCCAATTGAGCCGATAAGGCGTTCAAAATTTGGACCTCAGAAGCGACGGGGAATATATGTCGGTTATAACTCCCCGTCCATCATTCGCTATTTAGAGCCCTTGACAGGCGATCTCTTTACCGCGAGACACGCGAATTGTGACTTTGATGAGGCAATCTTCCCGTCGTTAGGGGGAGAAATGCACGCTAACGTTGATGAGGAACGACGTGAATTAGCGTGGCATGTGCCCGCTTTTGCTCATCATGATCCCCCCTCTGCACATAGTGATAAGGAAGTGCAGAGGATTCTAGGTCTGCAAGATATTGCAAATCAAATGCCAGATGCATTTAGCGACCTAGCAAAAGTCACGAGATCAATTATACCTGCTGCAAATGTGCCTGCAAGGATAGACGTCCCTGAGAGACGCCATGTTCCTGTGAAACATGTTGCTCCGGTCGAACCCGCCGAACAAAGGACGCTGCCATCGGCCGTCCAGTCCGCCGCTATTCCCAAGAAGAAGGGAAGACCGGTTGGTTCCAAAGATATTCTGCCCCGGAAGCGGAGAAATCTTGTTAAAAGCGTTTTGCCACATGAGATCATTAAGGATCACGGCGATGTATTAGAAGAGCGTGTTCCAGATGAAACGCCTATTCCTAATCATGCCGATAACCTCGAAATATCCGTCGAGTATGCTAGCTTAGACGATATTTTGAAGCGAAACGAAACTGTCATCGATGATGTGTTCATATACTCAGTGGCCACTGACATTATGAACAATGATGACATGGAACCTCGTAGTGTTGCCGAGTGTCAACGACGAACAGACTGGTCACAATGGAAACAAGCAATCCAGGCTGAACTAGACTCCTTAGCGAAAAGAAGCGTGTTTGGACCTGTTGCTCCAACACCACCCAATGTTAAACCAGTTGGTCACAAATGGGTTTTCCTAAGGAAGCGTAATGAGAGAAATGAGATTGTGCGATACAAGGCTCGCCTTGTGGCGCAAGGCTTCTCACAACGCCCTGGAATTGATTACGAGGAGACGTATTCTCCCGTAATGGACATCATAACGTTCCGCTACTTAATCAGTTTAGTAGTTTCCGAAAAACTGAATATGCAGCTCATGGATGTGGTCACAGCCTATCTCTACGGGGATCTAGACACAGAGATATATATGAAAGTCCCAGAAGGACTAAAGATGCCTGAATCAAGTAGTTCCCGACCACGGAACGCGTTCTCGATTAGACTGAGACGTTCGCTATATGGATTGAAACAATCCGGGCGAATGTGGTATAACCGCCTAAGCGAATACTTGATCGGTTTGGGATACGTTAATAACGAACTTTGTCCATGCGTGTTCATAAAGAAATCTACTTCAGGATACGCAATCATCGCGGTCTATGTAGATGACATGAATCTCATAGGAACCGAAAAAGACTTGTCAGAAACTGCTGATATCCTGAAGAGGGAATTCGAGATGAAGGATCTTGGGAAGACACGGTTTTGCCTCGGCCTGCAGATCGAGCACCGTAAAGATGGAATTCTTGTCCATCAAGCGAACTGCACCCAAAAGGTGTTGAGACGCTTTAGTCATTTTGACGTTAAGCCGTCCGCTACTCCCATGATCGTCCGCTCTCTAGACATTACTAAGGACCCATTTCGTCCAAAGGAGGACGACGAAGAGATATTGAGTCCTGAGTGCTCTTATCTGGGTGCAATAGGTGCTTTATTGTACTTGGCCCAATGTACTAGATCGGACATCTCGTTTGCTGTGAATTGTCTAGCTCGACACAGCACCGCGCCAACACGCCGCCATTGGAATGGCATAAAAGACATTTTCCGCTACCTTAAGGGTACTACGGACTTGGGCTTGTTCTATCCCTACGCGGTTTTGAGTGAGTCCAACGCTCTTGGCACTCGAAGCAACGCGACCCTTATTGGCTACGCCGATGCGGGATATTTATCTGATCCGCACAAGGGGCGTTCCCAATCTGGTTATGTCTTTACCATTGGGAACACGGCAATTTCTTGGAGGTCTCGCAAACAGACCTTAGTGGCTACTTCAACGAACCACTCTGAGCTACTCGCGCTCTATGAGGCGACTAGAGAGTGTGTATGGCTTCGAGCTGTTATTGGCCATATTCGAAGTACATGTGATCTTCCATATGACCCAGATGAACCTGTTGTCGTCTATGAGGACAATACCGCTGTTATTGATCAAGCGAAACATGGTTACATCAAAGGGGATGCTACCAAGCACATATCGCCCAAGTTGTTCTTTACACATGAACAACAAGCGCTTCAGAAGATTGAAGTGCAACACATTGGATCGGAGAATAATCGTGCAGACTTGTTCACCAAGTCACTGCCAAAACACTCGTTCCAGAAACATGTCAGAGCGATTGGACTTAGGAAGCTTTCAGAGCTAGCCTAAGTGAAACATGTTTCCTGCACCCTGTTGTGTGCATGTGAGGGGGAGCGCCCCAACAAGCGCCTCCCAACGCCCTGTTGTGCGTATATCCCGCACCCTGTTGAGTGCGAGTGAAAAGGGAAGCATCCTGATGTATGCTCGTGTACTCTTTTTCCCTTCGACCAAAGTTTTTTCCACTGGGTTTTCTTTGGCAAGGTTTTTAACGAGACACATTTCAAATCTCTTATTCACTAAGGACTATTGTGATCAGGGGGAGTATCCTGTGTATACCTCTAAACCATCGTGTACTCTTTTGTCCTTCGATCAGCGGTTTTTCCCACTGGGTTTTTCCTGACAAGGTTTTGACGAGGCACCTTTGCAATGGTTAGTTTACCCCCATCACACTGACCTGTGTGTACTCTTTTGTCCTTCGACCAAAGTTTTTTTCCCACTGGGTTTTCTTTGGCAAGGTTTTAACGAGGCACAAGTAGGTGGTCATTTTTGAATCTGCAAGCTACAGACCGACAAAGAAGCTCAGAGGTGTTTACAAGCAGAGTTTGTGAAGAGCCAAGGGGGAGTGTTGTAATTCATTGTTGTAATTCTTCTCATCATGGTGACTCTTCATCTTTGTAACTCCAAGTGACTTTTCATTTTGTAACTCCCAACCTCTCTCTTCCTATATAAAGAGAGGTTGGGATGGCTTGTTGATACACATTGAGATATATTGATACCATTTGAGAGGTTGAGCTAATTGTCCACAACACACCCCAAGGTTAATAGAACAAAGTATGTAAATTGCAAATGGTAGGAAATGGGAGAAAGGCTATATGAGAAATATCCAAAATAAAAAAATAAATAAATAATTTCTTAATGAATAATAAATTAATAAGAAGAATAATAATAGCAGCAACATACCATCCAGAGTATTTAATTAGTAAAAGCAGAAGTTTTCGTCGACTCAAAAACAAACAAACGGCTTCTTCCTCCTCTCCATCGTCCTCTCTTACTCCACCGCTCCTCTCTCCTCTCTCCTCTCTCCTCAATAAATCTAGGGTTAGGGTTTCCTCCACCGATATCCTCCCCACCCACTACAGAATTAGGGTTTGGGTTTCCCCACCAGCGGTCGCCGGCGATGAGGAAATCCAACCTCCCATCCCTCCAGATCTTCTGCTCCCTGGCCTTCCTCTACCTCCTCTTCATACTCCTCTTCGAGTTCCCCTCACTCTCCCCACTAACACCACAATCCGCCACCACCACCGCCGGAGTCACCATGGCCGTGGAGGAATCCCTCGACGAGAAGTTCTCGCCCTCCCGACCCAACCGCTTCCTCAAATCCTCCTCCTCCACCTCCTCGGCCCCCTCCAACCGCCGCCGCCTCCGCCGCAGACGCCGCTCCCCGCTACTCTCCGGACTCCGCTTCTCCGAATCCGAGTACACCAACTCGAGCTTCTCCGAGCTCCACAAGGCCGCCAGAGAAGCGTGGACCGCCGGCACCAAGCTCTTCTCCGGGCTCCGAAACCCTCCCCCGACCCCTCCGTCGGCGAGAACGAACAAGACCGGCAAAGAGACCTGCCCCCACTCGATCACGCTCTCCGGCAGCGACGTCGGCGAGAAGCTCATGATGGCGATCCCCTGCGGTCTGACGCTGGGGTCCCACCTGACGCTCGTGGGGAGGCCGCGGCCGGCGCACCCGGAATACGACCCGAAGATAGCGGTGGGCGGGGAGGAGCCCGTCATGGTGTCGCAGTTCATGATGGAGCTGCAGGGGCTGAGGACTGTCGACGGCGAGGAGCCGCCGAGGGTTCTGCACTTCAATCCCAGGCTCAAGGGGGACTGGAGCGGCCGGCCGGTCATCGAGCAGAACACGTGCTACCGGATGCAGTGGGGATCGGCGCAGAGATGTGAAGGGTGGCGGTCGAGAGCGGACGAGGAGACTGGTACGCCAAAGTTGCCACCTTTCTTTGTTCTAGTACACGTCGCTTTCAGTAGGATGTACTAATGGTTTGATGAACTTCCCTTTTGCAAAAGAAAAGAAAAAGTCTTACTATTATTATTATTTTTCTGAAAGAAGTACTGAAGTTATAGCCATCTCGTTCTATAAGTAGTTTTGGAGGAAGGAGAAGATTTTAACTTACATTTGTATAAAAAAAAGGGGTTAATTTTCATGTGAAAGACCAAAACTTTGATGGTAATTGCCAAGTTTACCACATTTCTTTGTTATTTACTTGCTTAAGGGGGGTGCTGAATTTGATTTACTTTGTAAAGACTAAATTTTGATGCAAAATTAGAGCTTTTAACGTCACCAGTGTTGGGTCATAGTATATAGTACCATTTTTGAGAGAGCCTAATTTGTAAGGATGTGTGTTCTTATGATTTCACAGTGATATTTTTGCGAACATCAGTCAAATTTGGAAGCACCCGTTTTCTACTTACTTTTGGAGGATTGGAATCTGGATTGCCTTTTCTTCTTAGAGCAATTTAGTAGTTTGTTTTAACGAATTCCAATTTCTGATGGGAATTGGAGATTTCTCAACTTAATTTGAAAAGAACTTGAAGGGTTCTTCTGTAATGTAAACTTATAGTGGGTGGCACATAATATATAATACCAGTTTGATGAAATAACTATGACAGGGAAAAAAGTGATTCTTTCATATTGAACGTTTATTTTCTTTCAGAAGGTTGATTTGGGTTAGAAAATTTATTTTTCTAAGGAGCATCAGTAGTTTGCCTTGGAGGGAAGAAGTCATTTACTGTGTGGGGAGAATAACTGTGAATATTAACAATTAAGTTGGAATCTTCATTTACCATAATTTGATGTGAAAGCCTGATTTTTGTTTTAAAAAGCTATTAACATTTGCAAACACCATTGTTGCTCTAGAGCAGTCTTGGTTTTGGATACTTTGTTAATTTTTATCTTCAATTTACATTTGGAGATGAGTCATTTTCATATGGTATGCTGATTTAGCATTCTAAATTTATTTGTAATTGGTGGCTTTATGTATATAGTATTGATAAATTACCCAGTTTACAAAAAGGAATTTCCTACAAAAGCTTGAATTTTGGGAGAAAGGATTAGGAATTTTGATAAGATCCATTTTGTTACGGAGTATTCTGGGGCATAGGAAGTTCCATTTTCTAAAATGGAAATGAAGCTTTCGGCTTATAAGAAAGAAATATTTTTCACATGCTATAATGATTTTACACTATAAATCTGCTGTACAATTTTGATGATATTCTTTTGAAACACGGATTTTCTTTAATGGAAAGTGAAATTTGCATGGAATTATTTTGTACATGATTGGTTTTGGTTTTTCTACGGGAATGGACTTATCACACTCTTTGGGTGAGATTCAAGCAGACTATTTTCCTCCAGATGGGGATTGCTCTTTCGGTTTGGGGTACTTGCCATCTTCTATAAAAAAAGTAACGTGGAATTTCAATGTGTAATTGGTGGCTTATGAACAACTTGCTAAAGTAACCATTCCTTTTCAATGAAATCATGTAAAAACTATGTTTATGCTTGAACTTCCTGATTGTTCTGTTAGAACAATTTCATGAGAAAGAGTACTATCTGATAGGAGACTACTGATATCCTACTGTGAAATGAGTCATTTCCTTAATGGAAGCGATATTGTACTGTGTCTATAGTGGGTGGCTCAAAGTATTGTCTATGAAAAATTTGCATGGTCCAGTTTTGGTTTGTAGTAGCTTCAGTTTTTTTTCCATATATTTTATTTTTTGATTAGTAGGTGAAGACTGATTTCTTAATGTTGGCGACTGTGTCAAGTGTTGATAGGCTAGTGAAAGCGATTTCCTCGTCATGGAAATTCCCAATAAATTCTCATATTTAGAGTAAAATAGATCTTTTGGCAAATGAAGCCATCTATTCTTATGATTCTAAGCATTTCCCAAACAAAATATAGATTGGAGACACATTTTGACTTCAAGTAGTTTTTGGCTTACGTTTTTTTGACTGCTAGAAGTTCTAAAGCTTTACTTTTACTTCAACAATTGTCTTTGCAGTTGATGGGCTTGTGAAGTGTGAGAAGTGGATACGTGATGATGATGGTCGGTCAGAAGAGTCCAAAACCACATGGTGGTTGAACAGCTTGATTGGTCGGAAAAAGAAGGTCTCCTTCGACTGGCCATATCCCTTTGTAGAAGACAAACTCTTTGTTCTAACTCTAAGTGCTGGTTTGGAAGGCTATCATGTCAATGTTGATGGGAGGCATGTGACATCTTTCCCTTACCGCACTGTGAGTAGATGCATTCATAAAAGCCTTTTGGTTTGATTCTTCGTTTTCGAATTGTACAATCACCAACCATGTTCTTGTGGCTTATTCTTCTTAACCATAGGGATTTGTTCTTGAGGATGCTACTGGGTTGTCACTGAATGGGGATTTGGAAGTTGTGTCCATATTTGCAGCTTCATTACCCACATCACATCCTAGTTATGCCCCTCAAAGGAGTCTTGAGATGTCGGCTCAGTGGCAGACCCCACAACTTCCAGAAGGACCTGTTGAGCTTTTTATAGGCATCCTTTCGGCTGGTAACCATTTTGCCGAGCGGATGGCTGTGAGGAAATCTTGGATGTCCACAGTAAGAAAGTCATCAAATTTGGTAGCTCGGTTTTTTGTTGCTCTGGTAACTATCAAAAGTTTTTTTTTGTAAGTAGTATATTTCTTCAGCTCAGATATTTTATATAATGGAAACTCTCTTGCAGCATGGAAGAAAGGAAGTGAATCTTGAATTGAAGAAAGAGGCAGAGTTCTTCGGCGACATTGTTATAGTGCCGTATATGGATAGCTATGATCTGGTTGTCATGAAGACTGTTGCCATATGCGAATATGGGGTAAGTGAAAACTGTTAAAAAAATTCAGCATTATTTTGAGATTAAGCTTCTAAGCAGCTTTGCTTCTGTTGTCCTAATGTTTTGTTTTTCTTCTTTTGCTAATACAGCTTCGTACAGTTTCTGCCAAGTATATAATGAAATGCGACGACGACACATTTGTTCGGATCGATTCAGTGATGAAAGAAGTCAGTAAAGTCCCAAGTGATAGAAGCCTCTATGTGGGGAACATGAATTACTACCACAAACCTTTGCGTAACGGGAAATGGGCAGTGACTTACGAGGTATATATATATATGGATTTATTATGATTTCAGCTTTTGTAATGTATTTGGTTATCATTTCAAGCCTATACTTAAACTTTAGTTTCTCTTTACATCAAGGTATGGTAATATACTCTTGACAAGTATCTCAGTTTGGCACTATACTTTTGTTATCCCCCAACCTGTAAATTCATTTTTTTGTTTTTGTTTTTTGGCATAGAACCACATACACTCTTCTAAGTATTTTCTTTCACTTTCACTATCTTTCAAGTGGTTTTAGTGGCCTGGAGTGATTGATATTCCTTATTTTCTCATGCACACGAACATATGCACCCCTAGACACAAACCAAAAAAGGACTGAATTTAATTGACCAAAAGTTTGACAAGAAAATTCTTTATTCATGTACCTATTTAAAGATCAAGATGCATGTTTGGAGAAACATACTGTTTACATGAGCAATCCTTACTTTATAGAAATCTTTCTTCCATTATCTTTGCAGATGTAGTTCACTACCTGTTATTAACACCCTACAGTCCTACAGTGTATTACTGCTCTGTATTAACTAATAAGCCATTCTCCTTTTGTTGGATGAACTATAAATCTGAATCGCCATAGATAAAGCTCTTTTGCTAACTATAACATAGACCATGCATTTAACTTGCAGAACCTCATTTTCAGGAATGGCCCGAGGAAGATTATCCACCATATGCAAATGGACCTGGCTATGTTGTGTCATCTGACATTGCACACTTTGTTGTATCAGAATTTGAGAAGCATAGTTTAAGGGTAAGTTCTTAAAGCATACCATTCACACTATCGTTTATTCCTTGATGGTTGAGTTGCCTGAAGCTAATAATATTATGATCCTTCTCACATCCCTAGGTCTGACATCCAAAGTATATCATATAGCTTGCCTTATGGTTTTAGTGATACTATTTAGCACTCAGCCTACTTGTTCTTTGCTTTACTGGAGCAAGCTTTTCATTTGAGTTAAGATTTTATTTTGCCCACTTGGTTTTGCTATCTGACATGTCCCTAAGAAAAGTGAAGAAAAAGCTACATGTAGTGGTTATTATATGGATGCAATAAAAGACTTGAGTTTTATATTTTATACAAACCCATTCCTTTTAGAGTGAGCTTCCTAACAATTGAAAGTGGTAACATGATGCAGCTATTCAAAATGGAAGATGTGAGCATGGGCATGTGGGTTGAGCAGTTCAACAGCACGAAACCTGTTGAGTACGTCCACAGTGTTAGGTTTTGCCAGTTTGGGTGCATAGATGACTACTTGACTGCTCACTACCAGTCGCCTAGGCAAATGATATGCATGTGGGATAAGTTGCAAGAGGGAAGGCCTCAGTGCTGCAACATGAGATGATACTAACGACTGTAAATGACACCAATGGAGGTGAATTTTGTAGTCTTAAAAGCAGAGTACACCCAATGATACGGTAGAGCGACACCGCTGGCTCAAAGGTGCTTATCCAGATCATATCATAAGTTCTTTCTTCTTGAGCTTTTGGTAGGACGAGGGAAGAGCTGTCCAGATGCTTCTTTGTACATGCTAAAAGAAAGAGGAAGAGGATATTTAACTTCTTGTTTCTTCTTGAGTTGTAGGATTATGGATGAACCGTCAGTTTCTCACTGATGCTATAGTTTGCTCCTTTCTTTCCGGTGGAGATTTCTTCTTCTTCTTCACCTTTTTTTTCTATGTAAATTCTGTGATAGTTGATGTTATACATGAATTTGAAGATACCATCGTTGGCACTCAGCATATGTAAATTTGAATACCTACAAGGTTTACTTGTTTTTAGTTTATGAATGGGCACTTCAATTCCATGCATGGTGACTATACAAATTCAATGTTTCTCTAAACTTGTGGCGAAGGCCATGACTGATGAATGTGTCTTGATGAAGTGTGGGGTGTTGGTGGCCAAATTTTCTTGGGATATCATTTATATATTTTTTTCCACTGCTGTACCTGGATTTTCTAAAAGAAATGTACAAAACATGCAGTTTCCCATCTCGGGGGGGGGGGGGGGGGGGGGGGGGGGGGGGGGGGGGGGGGTGTTATACAAAAGTTTAGAGAAATAGTAGATTTTAAGTATGTAATGTGTTTTTGTTTGAGATCCGATTTCTAATGATCTGGTATTGCTGATCCAAAACTTGGACCTTATGTGTATTGATATATTACCAAAGGTATAATTACTCTTTTTTGTGTGTAATATTTTCTTATCTAAAATAAATTATTTAGGGATAAAAAAGTTATTTGCCCATTTATGATGAAAGCGGGGACACACATGTGTAATATTTTAACCGGCTGTGATTAAATCTAACATGACCTATATTAGATTAGAACATAAATTAGATATTTATGAGATAATAGCATTCTATTTTGTTCTCTTTTAGGTAAGAGTTTTTAGTTAAAATTTACCCAAAAAAGGATAATATGTAATCCAAAATTTATTTTTAACTTGAATATAATATAGCTTATGGTTAAAATTTAATTGAAAAATAATCAAATTTTATAAAATTTTTTATTTAATTGATTATAATCTATAATCAAATTAAATGATTACATAATTAATGTTTCTATTAAAATAATGTAAATATGGACTTTCGTGTTGTATGGTAGTTTCTTTTGGGCCTATTGTCACCACTACAACCATTTATTTTATACGTTACCACTTCGATTTGAATAACAAATGGGACAAATGTCTCACACCACAACCACTTCACCCATTAAATGATTGGCTTTTCCGGAATGGTCTTTGTTACCTTCTTTTCAATTAGGAATTAGCTTACTGTTTGAAAGTTATGTGATCTTAAATCTTGGTTATATTACACGTTAAACAAACTATTTAAGTAGTAGAAATAGCTATTTTAAAAAGAAAAAGAAAAAGAAAAAGAAAGAAAATCCTTGCCATAGGAAGTGCCAACTTTAAATATTAAACCATGAGCACATTTTAAAAGGTCTGAAACATTTTATTTGTGGGAACGCATAATATTCTTAAAACTCTATTTTAATTCGCTTGCATGTCCATATCATCAGATAGAATCAGAACCCCACAAGAAAAATCCAAATTACAAATCCGTTGGCATATGAACAGCTCTGAATGAGGAGGTGGAGATTCTATGATGTCTCCATGCTGCTGCTTTTTTTTTTTTTTTCTCTTTCCAGAAATGAATGGATGCTCATTCTCGACAGCCCATTCTGATGTGAGCCCACATGGTGGATGAATGAACCCCACCAACTTTTGATGCAGTTTTCATATGCTTCCCGCACACAAATGGACTGCCGGTCTCCTCTGTGGGCCCACATGCTTCCCTTTGCCCCCCTTTCGAATTATCTTCATTGCTGAAAACTCCCCCAACTAATTTTTGTTGTCCCCACCAACAAAGTTAACTCCCACTGATTTGTGTCAGCCACAGCCACAGGGCCCTAACTATACCTTGTCTATTTTCATGTTTACAGCTAGGGGTGGGCATACGAGTCCAGGACCCGTGGTTTCGACCCAGTCCGAACAGTATATTGGTCAAACGGGACGGTTCCTAAAATTTAGAATTTAAACGGGACGGGTCGGGGCGGGTCGTGTGACACTAACGGGGCATGACGGGTCCTATTTTTAAAATAAACGGGCCCCCGACCTGTTTCTAGGAGTATGATTTTTTTTATTTATCAATTTTAATTTTTTTTTTTCATATTATAATTTATAAATAATAGCACACGTTATTGTTTAGTAAACAAATTCTAGAAATTGGAGAAACATAATACTTGTTTTGTTCTTCTAGATAATAGAACATGTGTAAATGTTTACTATTCTATATTTTTTTTTAAAAAAAAAATTGGATCCGTTTGGACCCGCGGGTCGGCTCGGTTTGGACCCGTTTCGAACGGGTCGAATCCGTACCGGTTCCAATATTTTTTGGACCCGTCTCGTCCCGTCCCGCCAATTAACGGATCCGGTCCGGATCCATAAAATTTGGACCCAGCCCGACCCGTACCCACCCCTATTTACAGCCCTTTCCAATTGGTATTTTTTTTTATTACTCACACACCCATCTACACACTATAAAAGCTTCCGAGACTCTAACCCTCCGGCTAAACCGGATGCATGCTGCGTTTCCACTGAAACAATGTTGTGTTGGCTTTTCAATTCGTATTATTCATACGTTTTTGTCTCTGGGATACCTTTCTTCCATGCTTATCCATTGAAATTTATGATTTTTCAATAAGGATGGTAACTTGCAATTTTAAAATCTACAATAAGCTATAACACGAATATTTATTTCTTCGAGACGTTTAAGTTAGGAATACCATTTTACATTTTCCTCTTGTGTATCAAATAGGTCAAAGCAATTCCTATATCCGATTGCACTTGCATTTTTTTAAGACACATACTCTCTCAAGGTGAGTTTACAATGAAATCCTCTAATGAATAATTCTAAAAAAGTATGTCAATGGAAGTAGGGTAAGCATAGACCACTTTGCTCTGTTGACAATTAGAAAATGGGACTCGATCTTCTTTTACCTTGCTTGCGAAGTGACAACCTGTGGATTCCGCACAAATGCTTTGGAATTGTTGTGCTTGAAGGAGCTTCTTAGGAGAACTATTCAAAAATACTATCATGGTGTTCAAACCCTCTTTTAGTCTACAGACTTTGTTCTCGCAAGAGAAACAAGTAGCTTGTGGATTTATTAACGAGTTTGAGAGCAAGAGATTGAGATATCTTGCTAAATTGTCGAGGAAGCAAAGGAAAACACACACACTCTCTCTCTCTCTCTCTCTCTCTATTTCTCTCTCTCTCCCCTATTATGCTAACCTCACAATAACGAGGCTGAGGCTGTCAGACATCAGTAAGGCTATACTACTAGCTTGCGAATCTAAACTACTTACCCTCGTTCCTGTTAATCAGGGCAATAACATTTCATTATAATAATGAGGTTGTTAGCCCTAAATTCTCGTTCGTGGGAAGGGGAATAGGTCAAACGACATGCAACTGCCACTTGTTAAGTAGGGTTAGTGTCAGTGATGTTGGATAGTCATATGTCGAGACTAGGCTTGCCGTGAGGCTAGTCTTTCTAGCTAAGAGCTCGCATGTACGACAGAGTTTGTCAGTTTTTGCTTAATGCTTGCTTGTACAGAAGAGCTCACAAACTTGGCTAAAATCTCGCCTTTACGACGAATGTAGCCAACTTGGCTAAAAGCTCGCTTGTGAGGTGGAGCTAGCCTTTTAGGCTTATCAAACTTTGCATACATGGCAAAAGTTATTTTATGTTAGGTGTGTTTGACCTAGTTTAAGCTCGAAGGGGGTTTATTGGAGTTGAAATTACCATTTTAGCTTTCGTAGACTTGTATAAGCCCAACAATATGCGAACTTGGCTAACTTTTTTTTAAGTGTTAACAGAATCCCCTTGAAAGCTTCCAAAGATCCGCAATGAGTTGGTTCCGATTTTGAAATACTTTGAATTACCTCTGGTGTACTAATTGGTCGAGGTAACTCGTCTTGCACAAGATGGAACTAGCGAGATCAATGTTTTGTTTGGCTTGAAAATGGTTTGCCTTCATCAATAAGCACGAGTAATACTTCACATCATGATGGTACCATAAGTGTAACATGTGTAAAGCGTGATACCATCATCGCTTTAGTTCAAGCTGGTACAATACAACATCCGGTTCTTGTTGACATGTGGATTAAGCTTACGTACGATTCTACATGATAGCCTTGCTCTCGGGATCCCAAAACTTTACTTCCCTCAATTATAGCATAGAGCTAGTAGTTCCTGGTTTAGGCTAAAGCAAAAAAAAAAAAAGTTGCACCAATATGCTCTTCCCCTCTGCTAAATCCCAAAGCAGTGTCACTCAATCACCGCTTGTACAAAGAGAACCATCTGGATTCACTTTCACGGTGTTCACATACCCAGTTATGGCGCCCATCGTTATATTGGATAATATATTCGCACTTATCGAGTATTTTCCAAAACTTAATGGTCTTTTCTCTCTATGCCGATATGGTAATGCCGGTTATCGATGGAGAAGGCCACCGACAACACGTCTTTAGTGTGTCTTGCAAAGCTAGGTTCCATTGAAGTTATAATTCCAATGACATTGTCCTTCAACAAAGTTAATATGCTACGCAATGTTATCTTCTCGTGAAGCTATATATTTGGCAAAGTTAACCTTTAGTGAAGATATATGCCCAACGACGTTATCTTTCCGCTAAGCTATTTGTATGGCAAAATTACTAGCTTCACTATTTAGACCGAGTGCCTTTCATATTTCAAATTCCTCAGAATTTGAATTGATATAATAGTCGCACGACAAGGCTATAACACTGGGTCCATAAAAGATCACTAAGCTTCAATCTTCTCTTTTTCAATCTTCAAACTAGTCCATCAATAACGCCCAAGTCTTCTTCGAAAATAAAAGAGGTTGCGTAGACCTATATAGTGGACACCTCTCGTCCTACGGTGGAGACTTTAGTAGAAAAGTGCCCTATCGCAGGTAGGATTTCAACCCTTAGATATTTCAATCTCTATTTTGAAGCCATTTTTCGACTTTGATGCACTGATCGTGGTGGTCTATAGCAAGTCTCTATGACCTTAGCTTAGTTTTAGGGAGTTTCACCTCTCTTTGTTACATTTGGCGGCGAGACTAAAGTCCTAAGTAGGGTGAGCAATTTACGGTTTTTATTGATTAACCAACATGAGGTCTCTCTCGACTCAGCCGTAGAGTCAATCATCGAGACGCAACCCGCTGAATATGTGACTTGATTCCGAAGAAACCATTCCATAACGAGGAAATAATCTTAATTCAATCGATCCTGACCAATCGATAGTGACAATATTTCATAATCGCGTTCCTCGCGTCGCAATGGAAAACATAGCATAGAGTTGGGACGGGGCACTACAATCGAGGACTAGGCAGTGGAGATCGATCGGACGGCGATTCGAGGTGGGTTTGACGCTCACCAGATCTGAACCGATCGACGGCCAAGATCCGGTCGATCAGTTGAGGAGGAAACATGGAGAGGTGGAGACGGGGAGTAGTGGTTCTCCGGTGGCTTCTGTGGCCGGGGCTTAGTCACGACGGCTCCAGCGGAGGTCCATGAGGAGTTCACCAGAGCTCTAGGCTTGGGAATAGTGAGAAGGAGATCTGACAGCTGATGGAACTGGAGATACCCAGGACCCTTTGGTGTGCGTATTGATCGATAGAAAGTTAAACAGATCTAATACGTGTTCTAACCTTCATAGGCAGAAACTAGGGTTCACGAATTATACCTGCGACGGAAAGGAGACAAGCAATTCTTGGCAATCTCGAGCGGACGATCCCAAGATCTTCTGCACGTATTCCTTCCTCGAGTTGGACGTCGTGTTGGCGACGATATCCCAACCTTTTCTTCTCCTTGGCAACCCTCTCTTTCGCTACAAAAATTTGTCAGATTAGCGACGTTAGACAACGTCGCTATACTCGACAAAAACGTCGCTAAGAGAATTTAGCGACGTTTTTGGCGACGTTTCATGAACGACGGAAAAATACGTGTCGCTAAACGAGAAAACGTCGCAAAACGTCGCTCGGGCGACGTTATTTAGCGACGTTAATAACGTCGCTAATGAGCGAGTTATCTGCGACGTTTATTCGTTGACGCTAATTAGCGACGTATAAGGCGACGTCAGGATTTGGTCGCCATTTAGCGACATTTTTGCGACATTTTGGCGACGACGAACTGACATCAGATTTGGTGCCACGTGTTGCCACGTCAGCATTTAGCGACGCTAGTAGTGACATTTATTAATGTCGCTAAAATGTAGCGACGAATATTAACGTCGCTAAAAACGTCGCTAAATAAAAGAAAAAAAAACATGTTCCAAAATGCAAATGGAGCTGGAGCCTGAGCCAAATACAGAATACAAAACACAAAATACAGAATTCAATCCCTGGGTTCGCCGACCCCCTCGGTGGAACACTCAACACCAGCACGCATAATACATTCCAGAATATACAAAAAATATAAAGAAAAAATACTATCCGCAACAAACAATGTCAATATATAATATCCTGAACAAACCAAATCAATATCCGCAAATACGTACAAACTCAATATCCTCAACGAAAAAGCTGAATATCTCCAAATATGTACAAAGTAAAAAATATAGTACAGTACAAACTCAATATCCTCAACTACTGATCGCTTGGAGCTGGACCCGGTACTGGAGGAGGAGCGCCACCAGATGACTGTCGTCGTAACGTCAGGATCGTCTTATACTCCTCCGGTGACAACAGGTGGACGAGCATGTCCTCCCATGCACCGCCGGATGTAGACGATGCTCCCGGCGTACCAGCAGACGGTCGCTCCGCTGCCATCTCCTGGAAATGCTGTATCTGCTCGGTCAACCGCTGCGTAGCCTCCTGCGTAGCATGGGTCATATGTTGCAGCACCTCCGTAGTCTCCTCCAGCCTCTCAAAGCGTGAGATGAGCACAAAATCATCTTTACGCGACGGCCCCATCCTCTGCAGCATCTATCTCGTCATGCAGAGCTGCGATCTGTACAAGGACGTCACTCTCCTGCTGGCGGATCGACTCCTCAGTCTGTGCGAGGCCGGGCGCACAAGTGGCGGTCGCAGAGGACTGTGACGCAATGAAGGCACCATAGGAGCCCGTACCATAATACGTACCCCTATGCATGCCACCAACGGCCCTCATCCACAGCTCGTCATCTGACTGAGCTGCGGCCGGGGGCTGCTGGAAAGTGCTAGCACCAGCTTCCTCCTCCCGTGTCGGCCCGGCCTCCCTAAGCCTCAAAAACTCGGCCTAGAAATAACATCTATATGAATTCTCACGTGGTCGCTAAAAATTAATATACTAATGCACTAGCATTAAGTAAAACTTCTAAAACTCGGCCTAGAAATAACATCTATATGAATTTTCTACGTAACTAAAAATTAATATTAATGAACTAGCATTAAGTAAAACTTACGTAGGTGTCCCGGGCCTTGTTGTCTACGAACAACTCCCCCTTCTTGTGCGTGGCGAGGAACAAGGTCACCATATTCGGGTCTTCTCCCGATTCAACCTGTTACAAAATTATTATATAATTTGTCAGTTAAGTTGAAAGAAATATATTACTGTAAAATATTAATTATGGGTATACGGCGAGATACATACCATATGGGTGAAGAAATCCATGATGGACCTTGATCCACCACACTACTGCTACCCCGCCTGTCGCACTCTTTTAGACTTTGCGGACTTCTCCTTGTAGGCTTCCTCATCGAATCTCCTCTTCAATACCGCCCAGTCGCCGGCAGAGATCCAACCCTGAATAGACAATCCTCGGCGGTCGCGATCCTTTTGGTCGGTGATCGCGTCCCTAATAAGCTTGCTGGCGACGGTGGAAAATATAGCCTCGACAGCAACGACGCGGTAGGAAGGAAAGAAGTAAGTCCGCTGAAAAAATCATAGAAGTACATAAGTTATAACATAACATACTAAATGTTAAAAGAAAATAAACTTTTACGTACCAAAAAGTGCTCAAACCAGAAGGCCTTCCTGTCGGCTTGGACATCCCTCCAGTTGATCCAGGGCCCCCCGTAGTTCTGTCGCAGGAATGTACCCAGCGCCCGGTGTATGGAGGAGGGATAATACCTGTAAAATGGAAATTAAAATTTATTAAACAAGTTTATAATAAATTTAAACAAATTAAATGCAACAATTTTACTTACTGCCTGGTCCGAGTACAAGCCTAAATCTCCAACCTCAGATCCCCCTTCGGGTAACACGGAGGATTTGTCTAAGATGGGGGCTGCACTATGCCCCTGCCCCGCCCCCTGTCCCTGCCCTTGCCCCTGCCCCTGCCCGCAGCCTGTCCCTCGGCCTCGCTTTCGGCGTGGGCCTTGCCATCGTCCTCGACCTCGACGTGGGCCTCAGCCTGCTCCTCAATAGTAGGGTCGACCTCTGGAATACTCGACGGTACTGGCTGCGTAGAAGAAGAAGGCCTTAGCCTCGAACTGCTAGAGCCGGGTATGGAGGCACTGCCGGCGACTATACCGCTAGTGTATGGTGGAGTGCGGAGGGATGAGGAGTCGGTAGGAGTGGTAGATGGAGACGATCGGACTCGTCGACTCCCACCAGGACCGGAACCAAATGATCCACGTCGACCCATATCTGAAAAAATACAGAAGTATACCATACTACATCTTAAAAAAACAAAAGTATACCATACTACAGCCAGGGAACGTCGCTAAGTAAACCATACTATATCTGAAAAAACAAAATTAAACCATACTACAATGTCATTCTCTTGCTTCTCTAAACGATCGACGAGCAACTTGCAAGAACAAAGATCTCTGAAGAATATTCTAAGCTCTGTTAATGGATCCCAGACTACCGGCGGTAATAATTCTCGAAATACAACAGGAATTAACCTTTCCATGAATACGTGGCAATTGTGGCTCTTTATTCCGGTCAGTTTACACTCCTTTATGTCGACACATCTTCTTAGATTGGAGATGTATCCGTCCGGAAATTTCAAGTCCTGGATCCATCTACAAAGTATCACTTTGTCCTCCTTGTCCAGCGAGTAGATTGTCTTAGGCCGCAAAAGCTTTCCCTTTCCGTTGTCTATCATGTACAATGTAGGGCGTCTGCATATTTTGGCTAAGTCCAATCTAGCCTTCTGATTGTCTTTTGTCTTTCTCTTGACGTCCATTACAGTATTAATTATGTTATCAAACACGTTCTTCTTGATATGCATGACGTCAAGGTTATGTTTAATCAGATTTGTGCTCCAATATGGCAGATCCCAGAATATATTTCTTTTGGTCCAGTTATGATCTTCGTCAAATCCCTTGCAATGGCTGCTCGTTGTAGGATCTTCAATAGCACTTGGGATTTCTTTTACTTGCTTCCATGTGTCCTCTCTGGACCACATTGGCGGTGGATCGCCCTTCTCCATAGCTCCGGCACGGAATACAGTTCTGTTCCTATGGTACAGATGATCTTTCGGCAAGAATTGCAGGTGACAATCAAAGAAACATAGCTTTCCTCCGTGTCTCAAACGAAAAGCCTTAGTACGGTCCATGCAATACGGACATAAAAGCCGACCATGAGTGCTCCATCCAGATAACATTTCATAAGCCGGAAAGTCGTTGATTGTCCACATTAGTGATGCCAGCATCTGAAAATTCTATTTTTTCGAAGCATCATACGTGTACGCCTCTGTTTCCCATAGCTGCTTCAGCTCATCCATCAACGGCTGTAAGTACACGTCGATGTTCCTCTTCGGGTTGTTCGGACCGGGGATGATAATAGTTAAGAACATGTAATATGTCTTCATGCATATCCAAGGCGGTAGGTTATACGGAGTGAGGATTACCGGCCAGCATGAATATTGGGAGCCTGAAAGACCAAATGGGGTGAAACCATCAGAGCAGAGCCCCAACCTTACATTACGCGCATCAGAAGCGAAATTAGGATATGCTCGATCGAAGTGCTTCCATGCTTCTCCATCAGATGGGTGATCCAACACTCCTTCGGTCTGTTGTCGCTTGTGCCAACTCATATTTTCGGCAATCTCTTTCACCATGAATAATCTCTGCAACCGCGACGTCAACGGCATGTAGTGCATTGAAGCAGTCGGTCTTCTAGACTTGCCTGCAGCAGTTGGCTTGTAGCGATCAGCACCACAGAATTTGCACACTTCTGCATCCTTGTGATCTTTGTAGTAAAGCATGCATCCGTTCTGACAGCAATCGATCTTGTCGTATCCCATCCAGAGAGATCTCACCATCCTCTTAGAGCGGTAGAAGTCTTTTGGTAACTTGGCACCCTCTGGCAAGATATCGGTAATCAACTCGAGCACTCTATTGTAGCATTCTTAGGATATGTTAAAGTCAGACTTTATGCTCAAGAGCCGAGTGATCACCTCTAATGGTGAATGGTTCTCACAGCCAGGGTATAAAGGAGTCCTTGCATTCTCCAGCAACTCCATGAACTTCGCGGCATCGTCATTCGGTGCCTCCTCAGTTGCGTCACGATTGTATGGATCGAAACTAGGCCCCGCAGCGTCGAAGACCAAGTTCACGTTCTCGTTGTCGAAACCAGTTCGGTTGTGGACATTCATATAATTCTCCACAAAAGGCTTCACATAAGGCTCCGCTTGGAATGCTAAAGGTACAAGCTCTCCGTGTGCGGTCCATTGGTAGTAATTCGGAAGGAAACCCTTTGTGTATAAATGATACGTCACATCCAATTCTGGTTGAAACTTCATGTTCCAACATTTTGCACACGGGCACTTAATGTCCACGTCGTCCATGGATTGAGGAAACGCCTTCGCGAATTGGAGGAATTGTTCTACTCCGACGATGTATTCATCTCGCACACCGCACCTGTCATCTTGAATGCGGTTGTACATCCACGAACCGTCTAGCAGATACATGGATATAGCCATTTCTAGATATCTGCTAATATGAATAAACTTCAAAACTAAAACGAATATACTACATACTACATACTACGGCCGTGACTCGGGACCATTCCTACTACATACTACATACTAAAACGAATAAACTTCAAAACTAAAACTTCAAAACTAAAATGAATATACTACAAACTAAAACGAATATACTACATACTACGGCCGTGACTCGGGACCATTCCTATGAGTATAGGGATCAAGAAAACTACGTGTTATAAATATCGGCACTATCGGTACGTGTTACAAATATCGGCACTGTCGTGTTATAAATTAACCAACCAACAAAACTACGTGTTACAAATATCGACACTATCGGTACGTGGTTTTGAATCGGAGTATCACATTTTTCGGTGTCGGAAAACAAATAACTATTACTAAATTATCAGTTTTTTCGGCACTATCGGTGCCCCTGACCCAAACCCCCCCCCCCCCCGTACCCCTCCTCCCTCTCTCCCCTACACCACACCTAACCCTAACCCGAACCCTATCCCTAACCCCTCCCCCACCAGCCCCCCCTCTCCAGCCCCCCAACCCCTACACCACCCCTAACCCTAACCCGAACCCTAACCCTAACCGCCCTCACCCCTCCCTAACCCTAACCCTAACCACCCTCACCCCCACAAATAACTATAGTTTCAGAGCTCTCAAGTTATCGAGAGGGATGGTGCAATCATGTCTATGGAGCAGATAAACACACGTATGATCACCCTCTCATGGGAGAACTGGCAATTTGAAAGCCAAGGATGGAGGATTTGCTTTGGTATAAAGATTTGCATGGTCCGTTGGAGGGCGATAACGCTAAGCCATCGGACATGTCTGCTGATGACTGGAAGCAAGGTTGTAAAAAATCGCTAATCGGATGCTAGTCGGTTCGCGGGGACTAGGAATTATATATATATATATATATATATATATATATATATATATATATATATAAACAAGGTATATTATTCTTATTTTTGCACAGAAAAAAGATGGACATCAGTAGGCAGCTAAAATGGAAGGACCGCTTGATATAAGCAATAGCAATAGAAACAACGAAGCAACAACTAAAAGACAAAAGAAGAAAGCTTTTAAAAACAAAGGACAACAACAACAGTAAAAAAAGGGCAGTAGCAACAATAAAAAGGGCAGCCGTAATAGCAACATGCATGCCCTCTTTTTGCTTTCTTCCCTTTTACTCCTTTCACACAATAGGAAGAAGGAAAGGCCCTTCCTTGAAACAAGGAACTAGGAAGGACGAAAGAAGTTGAAAAGAGCAAGAAGGTGAAAAGAGCAATAGCAAAAAAAATTGAAAAAATTATATGTGGCCGGCGGGAGGCTGCCGGCGGCTCGACGGTGGTGGATGCTCTCAGGTCTGTACTTTTTTTTGGCTTTTTCTTTCTCCTTCTCTTCTTTCTCCTCGATTGGGTTTTGTGAAAGTTTTTGTCGAATTTTTCTCCACTTTTTTCTTCTTCCAAAAATAGCCCTAGCTGGCCGACTAGGGGTCGATTACCCCCTAGTCGGCCGACTTGACATGACTTTGTGGCCAACTGACTAGATCTGCCGCCTAGGTACCGAATCGAGTCGGTGGCATCCGACTGCCGACTAGTTGGCTGTCTAGCCCGATTTCTGCAACATTGACTGGAAGCGATTAGATCAGAAGGCAGTTGGATTCATTCGCTAATGGCTGAATGATTCGGTGTTTCATCAAGTATTTATGGAGAGTTATGCAAAAGAGTTATGGAAGAAGCTGCAGTCATTATATGAACAGAAAATAACTGGCTATAAGGCATTTCTTATTCGCCAACTAGAAAAGCACCAATAGCGCCTTAATGGCACAACATCTGAATGATGTTTAGGGTATCATCAATCAGCTGTCGGCAATGAGATGATGATTGGCGAGGAGCTTCAGCCCGTTGCTTTTGAGTTCTCCGTTGAAAAGCCGGGAGACGTTGGTGGTATCATTGAACAACTTTGCTCTTTATGGAGTTGACACGATGGAGGCAGTCAAAAGCAACTTGTTGAATCAGGAGGTCTAACATAAGTAGATGGAATCGTCGTATGAGTCCTATCTGATTGCTTCCTCTGGGAAGGAAAGACTCAATTCACAAGCGAGGACACGAGAGAGTTATCAGGATCATGCGAGTGTGAACCACAGGGAGGGCAGCTATCACTGTGGTAAGATGGGTCATTTTAAGACGAACTATCAGAAGCTCCAAGATGAGAAGGCTAAAGGCAAGGATGATCAGCAAGATTTTACGCTCATCATCGCAGCAACTGGTCCATAGGAACCTTGTGGCATGTGGCATGACGACGATTGGGGTATTGGACACGGGGGCGTCATATCACGTCACTCTACGGATTAAGGTCTTCATGTCATACCGAGACGGTAGGTTTGAAGGTGTGAAGATGGGCGACAAGGGGACTACTGCAGTTATGGACATTTGGGATGTGCACTTAATAATGGAGCTTGGTGAGAAGCTCGTCCTCAAGGCTTGGGAATGAGTTTTGGATTTGTTATCCATATTTGGTAAGCGTGAGATTGAAAATTTGGAGGAAATATGGGGGTTTCAGATTCCCACATACGGAGAAAAGTAAAACCCAAGTCCCCATATTTTTGCTTTCATGAAAATGTTGGTTGGGTGCATTAATTACAATTTATTGGACGATAATTATCATGCCCCAGAACCAGAATACTGGAGAGCGGAGGCGGACACAGCCAGCTACGTATATTGAAGTGCAACCCACCTCGCTATACGGTCACGGCTGTCCAGATACATGAGAGTTTAACTACAAGCCATCCGTCTCTTATGGTCATGAACAAGCCTATTGTCTCAATCTCAAGCAAGTAGTAGCAGTTACAAGATGTCAGAGCACCAAATATACAATAGTAAGGCATCCCATACATTACATATTTGGATGATCATGAAGCTATTCATACAAAATGTGAAGACTAGCAAGAGTTTCAGCCATACATGATCAACCCTAGGATTTGTTAATCATGCTACAGCCCGTAGGCAGACAGTAATTAAAGTATAATCGAGCTAACACTTGCTCGTTAGCTAAACGCCTCAAAAGAATACTTTTACAATAGAGTGGGAGAGCAAAAATAAAATCCACTCGTTGCTAGGGTTACGCCTGGTGGTCACCATATGGCTGGAGAGCAAGTGCCACAAAGGAGGCTTCACTAAAGAACTAAAACCAACATATCAGAACATAAAATAAGAAAGATAATAATAAGACATGAAATCTAAATAGAGCAATAAATGTCAGGTGGATAAGAAATCATTCTGATCAGTTATTAATAAGGTAAGCATAAGCAATCATGCTCCGAAGTAGCCAGGTACTGGAACAAGACAAGGCTTGGACTAGTTAGACTCCATTCAACATTCACGGCCAAGCAATAAGTACCGTTAGCACCCTGAATTTCGGGTTCATTTTTTTCATTTATTTTATTTTCTGATTGATTGGTTTGATAAATAATTTATTCTGTTAATTTTTCCTGTAAGTGTACTTTTCATGCCATTGATATTTGGAGTGTCAGGGATGTTCAACTCTGGAAATCTTCTTCACGAGTTTTGGAGTGGACACGATTACCTTCATGACGGTATATAGTGTCACATCCAAACTTGTTCCCTTGTACTCTTTCTGCTTTGCTGAACTTCGGGTCGGTTTAGACCATTTGATTGATATTTAATTTCCTACTCTTTTTCTTGATCATTTTCAGCGTGTTACCATGACATTTAAATTGGGAGCGCAAGACCAGTCAGTTTCTTGAAACCAACTCCTCATTGATGATCTACTCGAGACGCTCGTCACCCATGACCTTCGTGTCCCACTCAGACACGTCATTTCGGGCTCTATTTGATTCGCACAACTTTCCCGACACGTGACCCGATTTTATTTCACGCCACGACGTCACATTCATTTTCCAACTTGATTTGTAGGTCCCCTGTCGACCAAAACCTGTCAGCCCCAATTATGGACATGGCCCACTTTGAGCCTACTATCCGTCCGCCACTTGTATCCTATTTATTGGAATCCCCATGTGCTACTTATTTACACATGATCATCAACGTCTAATTTTAATTCGATTTTTGTTCAATGTCCGATTTTGACCCAATCCGGCTCCACCGAGTCCAGTCCAGCTCCATGATTTTCTCTATCATGACACCCTCGTATTTTCTTGCCCAAAAATATTAGTGCTCTTCTACCTATTTTTTTCTATATTTATTGGGATTTTCCGTTGAATTAAAACTCTATAGGAATAACCAATTTTTTTCCTCTAATTAATTTCTAGCCATTTGATTCTCCCCATTTAATCTCAACCATTGATTCTCCCTAGCAGCCAACATCAAATTCCTCCTATACTAGCCGGTCCTAAATTTTAGGTAAGGAATTCTCTCTCCTCCCTTTATTATACAACATCTCTTTCTCTCTCTCTCCCTTCCTTAATATATTTCCCACAACTTTACTACAACAACAACAAAACTAACAGCAGCATCAACACCACCTCCTCTCCCATGTAGCCCGACCAGCTCCTCCCTTGGCCGGACCACCCCTGTCCCGACCACCGTCGGCCACCCACAGCCGACCCTCTCCGACTCTTCCTCCTTCTTTCATCTCCTCCTCTATCTCCTCCACAACCACCACCATAGCTCACCACCCTTCGTGCAGCCTCGAGCCACCACCTCCTCCGCCTACACAGTACACGCCACCTCGCCGTGCCTCCGTCGGGCCAGGCGCGCCGTGCCGCCGCGTGCCACCAGTGCGCACAGCGGGCAGCAATAGCTGCAATGGCAGCAGCGCGCGCCACTTCGCGCGTGCGCGCGAGCGTGTGAAGCGCTGCGACGTGCTCGTCGGCCACGCGTCGACGTGGCTATGGTCCTCCCCCGCCTTGGGCGAACTCCGGCGACCCCCCCGGGTCCATCGCCTCGCTCCCCGGCGCGACGTATAGGCGATTCGTGCGTTTTGAACGACGTCCCGTCGTGACGCGCGCGAAATGAAGTTCGTTTTGGCGCCCCGTCGCAGCGACTTCGCACGCATTTTTCCGGAGATCCGACCATTGGATCGGCGATTTCTTCACTCCGTCGCAATTTCGGTATATCCACCTTCATCCCTGTCAATTTTCGTCCGTTAATTTTATCGTTTGGTACATCAAAACCGGCCACCAAGTTGACCGTTTAAATTGTATTAAATTTGGACAGTTTCGCGGGGCCAACTTCGTCAGCTTGTATCTCCTCCACCGCAGCTCCGTTTGGTGTGCTACCAGTTCCGGGGCGAAGCTGGTATAACCCTCTTGCTACCCCTTCAGTTTCGTTTCATTATGAGCTTGTTTGATTGGTTGAATTCGACGCCAAAGTTGGCCGTCCGAATTCGTAATTTCCAACTTGTAAAATTCTATTTTTGAACACGGGACTCCAGATTTCATTTCCGACACCACCATTAGACTTGTGGTATCGTTCTGGCATGTTTTCATATAAAATTTGTTAGTTTTGGAGAACGTGGGCCCGGGCACGCATTTCGGTGCAAAGTGGGTCCCACTTTCTGGGTCAACGGGACTTTTTGACGCCGGCTCATCGGAATCCAATTCCGGAGATACCGTTGAGTTTGTATCGTCATTCTGGACTCGTTGACATATAATTTGCTAGGTTTTGGTGGACATTGGGTCTGGCACGCATTTCGGTGCAAGTCGGATACCAATATCCGGGTCAACGGGTCATTTTGAGTTCGGCTCATCGGAATCCAATTCCGGAGATACCGTTGAGTTCGTATCATCATTCTGGACTCGTTGACAGGTATTTTGCTGAGTTTTGAGAACTTTGGCTCCGGCACGTATTTTCGTGCAAACCGGAATTCCAAGTTCTGGTCAACGGGCCAAATTGAGATCGGGTCAACGGAATCCAATTCTGGAGATACCGTTGGGTTCGTATCGACATTCTGGTTGCGTGGACATACAATTTGTTATATTTTATAGACTTGTTTTCTTGCACGTTTTTTGGTGCAAAACGGCTCCGACACGGACACCGTTTTGACCCGAAATTACCTTTTTGCCCTTGTGTCCAAATTGGACCGTTGGGTAGGCTATCCTAGCTAATTTGACCATTCTGGACACGTTGGCGATGTTCATTTCATCGTCCGACAATGTTTGTTGATAATTTCTCTAAGTTTAACCTTTTTATAATTAATTAATAATTAATTCATATAATGTTCGTATTTCGGGATTAGTACAACGAAACTGAGATCAGTCAATTCCAGTGATCTCACATCGCTGAAATTGACAAGTTGGACACGTGGATCACTATAATAAGATTATCAGCCTTACCGATAATCTTCTTATCTCGATTTACGCGTCGTAAGTTTCAACGTACAAATAACGAAGTACACTTTATATTAGACTAGAATTGACCCTGTTTGACCAGAGTTGACCAGTTGACCCAAAGTCAACTGTAAGTCAACACTTGACCTAGTTTGACTAGATTATTGACCGGAGTCGACCTAGAGTTGTTTTGACTTAGAAGAACCTAGAATAATGTAGATTGATTATAGAGATTCATTTATTATAACTGGAACCCCTTGTAACCTGTGTTGCTTTAAATAGGACTCTGTGACTTCAGTGGGACCTCCTATACTTATCAGTTGTTCAGGTTATCGAGACGAGTACATTCTCTGATCATTTCATATCCTGCTTAGAATTATATTCCTGCTTTAAATTACTATACTTGATGCTGTCACGACATTATCACGGATTAGTACTATACGGATCTCTTCATGCGATGTTATCCCCCTCGGGAGCATCGGGTACATTATGTCATGTGCGTTTCACTTTCATCATGTACTCCTGTGCTTTCACCATACATGTACACTCTTGTGAATCATGTACTCTCATGTTCACAGAGCCTTCATGTATACTATCATGTGCACCCTTTTAAGGGCCCCATGTGATATCATGTACAATAACATAACCTGCTTAGATCCTTGTGTACTGATTGGGGAAAACGGGAGAGTGCTAGTAGTCATGTGAACAATTCTTTAGTAGTGTAGATCATGTACAACTCTTTAGTGTAGATCATGTACAAATCTGTTCCGTTCACATGTGCTATCCTGTACTCTACATCACTAGCCACTGTTAGTTCTCTATTTATAGTAGATATTTCTATTACTGTTCTCTCTCTGTTTACATACTGTATTTTTTCAGATCTTGTATCTTACTTTACTGCATGATTATATTTTCTAACCTGCTATGAACTGTTGAGATGTAATGTGCTCGCTCCAGTCCTGACTGGACCTGTTGATAAATTTTACAGATAGCCTGGAGGTGCCTGCTAGCCTAGAGGAGACACATTAGAGGTTGTTTAGGTAGTTATTTCATTTTGTCCGGAGTTGTATTTACTTTGTGGATTACTGTATCTTTATTGAGTTTTGAGATGTATTTCTGGGTTCATGTACCTTAGACACTTAGACTTCTATCTCCTGTATTTATTTTGGATTTCATGTTTTATCTATCCTTATCATGCTCTACCTTAGATGTGATTGAGTCTGTATCTGCTATGTCACCCCCATTCGGGGAGTATAAACTGTTTAGTCTTATACTGTTAGATGCATTGAGACCTAGGACAGCGTTCTACCGCCGACACTGCGGCGTAGGCTGGGCGTTGTTACGTTCTCGTGCCCTAACTCTAGGGTACGGGTCGTGATGAGTACGGCTTGATACTTTAACTAACTAGGGTTATCACATACCTAGTTACTAGCAACATGCAATGAGATGTTCGAACAGCCACAAGCCCTGCAGACCATCCAGGTTATCCGGACGACATTAGGGGTTGAGTTCATGTGGGTACATCGTCCAAGAAACGCATGTACCCTTTAAGTAGCTTGGAGGGTGCAACACATGACAGTGTACTGGAAATGTGCCCTACTCGACGGCAGGCAACAAATCCCATGATGGAGCGTCCAGATTGTAATGCTCCACTCCGCAATGTGCATTATGATGAGTCATTGACTCGAAGAGTTGCATTGACCCAATGAAGCATCGATGCGAATCGATGCAAAAGTTACGTTGGCCAAAGGTAAGCTTTGAGTCGGTTGGAATCTATGAATCGAATCGATGCAAAAGATAAGTCCCGTTTGAGCAGGTGCTGATTTTAGTTGATCTGGTGTGCAGGCTATGCTTTTACGCTGGACGATAAGAGGTCGGCATTTTGCCTTATGCAATAAAGTATCCGCGAAACCAAATCGTGGCCTTGCAACGGATTGTGGCATGGGCACGATAGGCCAAATCAACCGAGTAGTTCAAATGAATGGCTAAGTCCGGGAGTTAGCTATGCGATCGAGTTATGAAAGCGAGACGCTTCAACTCAGCAAAATGTAAGGCGTATCGACTTAAGGTGGGCGGATTCTTGACTCTCTCTCCCTATTCCTTCACGTCTAATAAGAGATATCATTGTATGCGTAATATGTTATCGAGTTAGCGAGCGTGGCTCGGCGAGTAAGTGTCTAAATATGCATTGAACATTAAGGTAGAACATTGAACAATCGAACAATTGAAGAGTCGCGGTAGGGCAATGATGGTAGGATATTTGTCACGACCCGCACCCGCTTTTCGGATACGAGATGTGTCCAAGCCCAGCCTACACCGCGGTATCGATGGTAGTACGCTGTCTATCCCACAATAACAAAGTGCTCATAAATACTAACTGCTCATTCACAACAACTAAATCAACTTTACAAAAATATAGAAGTTTTACATTTGAAGAAGAATATAAGCTTTTACATTTGTAGAAAACTACCACACAACTAACTAGTCCTCTATGGTTTAGCCTTCGAGTCTCTCTCAGATCTTTCTTTTATAAGCAAGGAAGAAGAACAACTTACTCCCTATAAGCATGGATCACCACAACCATCTCCTTGAGACTAGGTGACATGCAAAGACTTATTCCTACATGTAAACTGAGAAGAAAAACAATGTAAAAGGAGAGCAACGTAAATAACCAACAAAACTCCTCCTAATCTAGTTGCTTCTGGTGTTGACGACGCCAAGCTTCGTGCGTAGGCCCTGGAACTTGACCCGCCCGAGTGCCTATGTCAATATGTCCGCCAGCTGTTCCTTTTACGTTGTTTTTCTTCTCAGTTTACATGTAGGAATAAGTCTTTGCATGTCACCTAGTCTCAAGGAGATGGTTGTGGTGATCCATGCTTGTAGGGAGTAAGTTGTTCTTCTTCCTTGCTTATAAAAGGAAGATCTGAGAATGAATAAAAATAAGAGTGTGAAAAAGGCTATTAAGCACTCATTCTATTGTGTTCTCCACTCTACTAAATGTGAAGTTGTAGCTAGGGTGAACAACTGGTATCAGAGCGGTGTTCTGTCCTTGGCGCTTTGCTATGTCAGAAACAGAGGTTAACAACGACGACGGCACTAAGTCACCACGCACACAGATCTCCACCGATCCAGCGGCAAGTGGCACGGGACATGAGCTTGTGCTAACGTGGACGACGAAGGAGCCGGTCGAGTCGACAACCTACCCCATCCTGACTCGATCGAACTACGGCGATTGGGTCCTCCTGATGAGGGTCATCTTGTAGGCGAGAGGCCTGTGGCGGGCAGTCGACGTCGGCGAGGATCTCGAGGACGACGTTGGGTTCCGCAACGATCGTATGGCGCTGGAAGCCATCCTTCGCACTGTGCCACCGGAGATGTTGGCAACTCTGGCGGTGAGACCCACCATAAAGGATGCGTGAGAGACAATCAAGACGCTGCGCATGGGATCGGAGCGCGTCCGTGACGCGAAGGCCAAAACGCTCAGTCCGAGTTCGAGGAACTCAAGCACAAGCCCGGTGAGTCCATTGACGAGTTGTCTTTGCGCTTGACCGTCATTGTGAGCAAACTCACCATGCTGTTTTCCATAAATAAATTCACTTTATTTATTTTGTATCTGAGAAAATTATAACTGTAGGAATCTAATCTAGAAGACGATTACTTTATTCCTTGGACGATGCGATGAAGAAAACTCGAACTTTGAAGAACTTGGACAGCAACTGGGCAATCTCTCTGTTCTCTCTGAAATTGACTGTAGTCTCTGATGAAGATGAAGAAACTCTTTTTTATAGAGTTCAGGATAACTGTCCTTAAGCATACGCTCAGGTAGTTACTTGACGTGTGCATAACAGCAGGGACGCGTGGCTAATTTTGATGGAGACACATTAGCGTGCGGTTGAAAGTAGTGGAGCATGTTCAGGAGAGATTGATGGCCTGGATGCCACGTTGCATAACTTCTAAAGAAGTGGATAACTGGTACAGGACACGTGAGAACGTGTGTTGACTGTAATCCTGGATATGGTTGCTGTAATACGCTGCCTCGTTGAAGGAGAGTTATACGCTGACTTGGATGATGTAGAAAAAATAAAGCTGATACGCTTACTGGAGAAGAAAGGAGTCATACGCTCACTTGATGAGGAAGGAGTCGTATAGACTTCATACGCTCACTGAAGAAGGAAGGAGTCGTATAGACTTCATACGCTCAATGAAGAAGAAAGGAGTCGTATAGACTTCATACGCTCACTGAAGAAATGGCCACGTGGCCATCATCAATCTTCTCTGATACGCCATATCTTCAAATAACTGTCAAAAGATTTTCTCGAGCGTCGTGACTGCAGATATGACGGCTGACAGACTGTCAAAACTGACAGTAATGATGGCTTTGCATTAATGAGACATGCTGAGCTGTCCTCGCAAAAGACAAAACCGGCTCTTTGAAAACCTATACGACGGCTAGTCTCTATTGGACAGCTGTCCTTGCACGAAAGACGACGTGTCAGATTCATCCTTTATTAAATATATGCCGTACTGTCATCCCAGAAAATAATAAAATATTCACTGAGCGTATGGCTTTTGGTAAGCGTATGGCCTTGAGCGTATGGATTAAAATGACAGCGTGTCATAATTTTCCACATCCTACAAGACCTCTTTCAAAGTTTTCGAACTTTATGAGTTTCAAAAGTTCGAAATTACTTTGAATAAAAAAGTGGGAATGAGTCTTGACACGCTGGCATTAAGTCTGTTTATGCAAAAAATGAATTTATCAAATGTCATGATGACTCTTCATTTTTCGAGACTGATTGAATCTGATTTATGGAGGAATATGAACCGCCAACAAGCTTTGTTATATAAACTGAGAAAATTCAGTTTTTGACATTCATTTCTTGTAACCATGACTCCAAAGGAAGCGGCTGAAGAAGAAGCACGAAAATTAGGTTTTTATGCCCATGGTGACCCCACCTTTGGAGGCAAAGAACCGGAGCCCTTCGTCATCGAGTTCAAAGATGACCCCACGCAGTTAGCCAAGAATTTCTTGGGTTACTTCGGTCTGGACGGCTCCTCTACTTTTGATGGGCGGAGCCTCGCAGAGAAGCGTGAAATGCTCGCTGCTCTGTTGCACCGCATGGGGGTCCAAAGCGTAGAAGAGTTAGGCGTCAAACTTAGCCGCTCTGGAAAATAGAGCGTGACTTTGTTGCACCCTTTTCTTTCCCTCTCTTTTTTTGTTTTGTAAGGCCATCAGTGCCTTTAATGAAATGAATATTCAAGAATTCTCTGTTTAGTATAATTTTGTGTTGAAAACTAACGTGCACCAATGAATAACTGTAGATTACGCTGTAGGTTACGCTGTCTTCCAATGTTTGTAAGTTACGCTGGAAAGCGTACATCAATGAATAGCATGCACCAATAAATAGCTGTAGGTTACGCTATCTTCCAATGTTATGGAAAGCACTCTTTGAATATTTCCAAGGCTATGCTGGTTTCCAAAGTATACGTGGCACTCATTGCATATTTTATGAGCGTTATTTGTGGATCCTTTCCAAGAATAGGCTTGCGCTCCATACTTTAAAATAGACAGAAGAGTTTCACAGAACTCATCCCCATCTTCTTTTTCTTCTTCTCTTCTCTGAAAATGAACGTGAGATTTCACTCTCGAATCGGAAAGCAAAAGCTTCTAAATGTTCGAATTCTGAGCAATATGTCAGACATCAGTTTGCCAATTCTTAGCGTCAAACTTGAAGGTAAGTCCGGCATAATACACGTTCTGTTTTCGCTGTTAAAAATAAGCTTTCTGTCTCCGAGCGTGCTTGACCAACCAGTGCATTTCATATGACATTTCTGTTGATTTAATTCTTTTCTTCATGCTGTTTTCCGCAGAAACTTGGCTAAAGGTTTTCTTCAGAACTGGCATTGGTGATGTGGATGCTGTGGAGAATGTCCTTCTGACACCAACATCAGGGAGCTCATACGCTTTTGACGCGTACATCAGACAACTCAGAACTCTTCGTAGGATAGAAGGGTCTTCCTCAGATGGTAGGAAGAGCCTTTATACACGAGAGTTGGATGGTGGAGTCAACTCTACTACCGAGAAATCGGGTAGTAGAGTTCCTTTCACAGGAGAACTAGGAATTGTATCCCAAGGTTTGGATACATTCCTGTCTTCCTTGAGGGGTTACCCCCATCCACCAGTTGTATTGGCAGCACCACGACTTCGGGCTGCCATACTCTGTGATTCTCCTCTCGTCTGAGAGAGAAGACCAGAGTTTGATTCTTGTTGATCTG
Organism: Iris pallida; assembly: GCA_029216955.1. Lineage (NCBI taxonomy): Eukaryota > Viridiplantae > Streptophyta > Magnoliopsida > Asparagales > Iridaceae > Iris > Iris pallida. Next base: position 26,552,348 of record JANAVB010033219.1, on the reverse strand, counting down.
GTCGTGACTGAGACCCAGACAGTCAGGAATTGCAACCAACAACGAACCTGACGGAGAAGGTCCGACGGAGAAGATCCAAAGAAGAAGATAGATCTCTATTCGGTTATCGTTGTGGTGTAGAATGAAAATCCAAGATTTGTAATAGATTTCCATTATGATTTGTAAGAAAGTCTAAGAAAATGTAATAGACTTTTTGTGGTGAAATGGGAATGGAAATGATACTTCTTCTATGCTTCAATGATTTGTATTTGTGGATGAATTGTGGACATGATAGATAATAAAATCATCTTTTCTGTTTTAGAGTATATGATATTATCAGAGGTATTATGGACGTGATAATATATAGGAACTCAAAAGAAAATAGATTGATTTCTATGCAGAGGTCAAAAATGACAAATGAGTAGATAGATTCGGAATTGATTCAGAGGTTATGAAAACATGATAAATAACGAATCCCTACTTAATAAATTGATAGAAGATCATGAACGGACGAACCGTTAGGAAATGAAGAACAGATGAACTGTCGAGTGAATGTAATAAATGAACGGACGAACCGTCAAGTATTAATGAACATGTGAAACATCGGATGAATGTGAGAAATGAATGGATGAACTGAACATCGGGAAAGAATACGTCCTTTCGATCCTTGTAACCATATGCCTATAAATAGAGCATATATTTGAATAGAAGGATCGCATTTTATCCATAATGTCTTCTGAAGAGAACATAAAGAAGGCTGAAGTCGCCCCCGAAGCTACTGAAGGTGTTAAAGAACATCCACCTCCGCAGAAGAAGAAAATGGGCGAAAGCTCGTCTACTCCCAAGCCACCGAAAGATATCCTGGACTTCCTGGTCGAACCAGGAGAAACCGAAGAAGAAGAAGCAATGAGGCTGGCTGCCTGTCAATTCTTGGTGCGGTCAGGAAAAGATGTACTCAATTATTTTGCTGATTATGTATGTGGTCCTCGCCCAAGTATGAGAGGGATGACAGTGATCTTCCATGATGATGTACTCTTTTTCTTGAAGAATTTTGTCAAAATAAACTCTATTTAAGGAAACTTTGTTTACGATGTATCCTTCCCACTTTACATCAATTTTGCCTTTATTCACTGATCTTTAGACTCAGAAATCAAAAAGACTAAATATTTGAGATAGAAAATTCAGAGGTAATATGGACACTTTATTAAAACCACTGGGGATCTAATAAAACAAAATATCAAATTCTCTGGGAAGATGATACATGATGGAATAACAATTTCCTCTGGGGATAACGATATCGAAATAACTTTTGTAAAGAAGGATTTTATATTTGCTGGGGAATGATGAAAATATTATACATAATATTTCTTTAAGAATTTGCCATTGATAGGCATCATCATGACTTTCCCATCCATAGAGGCAAGCTGGTATGCTCCGTTAGAGAAGACTTTGTTCACTACGAATGGGCCTTCCCATTTCGCATCAAATTTGCCTTTGCTCATATGTGTCATGGTCATAGGACGTCTGACAGTAAGGACCAGTTCTCCCTTCTGATATGCTCTGACTTTGACTTTCCGGTTAAAAGCTTTGGAGATTCGGGCTTGATACAGCTCGATATTTTGTTGAGCATACAATCGTTTTTCATCTAGAGCTTCCAACTCTTGAAGTCGAAGACGATCATTGTTTTCTGTTGTCAGTTCATTGGAGATTGCAATTCTCAGAGAAAGAATCTGGATCTTAAGGGGAAGAACAGCTTCACACCCATATACTAAAGAGAAAGGTGTACATCCAGTCGCATTGCGAACTGTGGTGCGGTAGGCCCATAAACATTCACCAAGCTTCTCGCTCCAGTTGCGTTTGTTGGAAGAAACGAACTTTTTCAAGAGTTTGATGATTGTTTTATTGAAAGCTTCTGCCAATCTATTGGCTGCTGGATTATATGCTGTAGAAGCTAAATTATTAATCCGATGATTGTCGCAGAATCGAGTAAATTTCTGACTGACGAACTGCGGTCCGTTATCATGGATAATATGCCGAGGAACACCAAATCGATAGATAACATGATGTTTGACGAAGTTGATAACATTAGAAGTTTTAACTTCAGATAACGGGATTGCTTCAGCCCATTTGGAAAAGTAATCGGTTATTGCTAGAATAAACCGATGTCCTCTTGATGATGGTGGGTTGATGGGACCAATGACGTCCATGCCCCAAGCTTCAAAGGGTCATGATGCCGCTGTTGGATGTAAGAACTCTGACGGTTGATGAATAAAGTCTGCATGAATTTGACAGGCTTTACATTTTCGAGCATATTGAATAGCGTCAGCCACCATCGTGGGCCAATAATAACCCATACGTCGGATACGATCTTGAAGTTTAGGACCTGGTTGATGAGCTCCGCAAACACCATCATGTGCTTCACGAATTATCTGTTGTGTTTCTTTACCGGCAATGCATCGGAGGAGAAGACCGTCGTAAGACCGACGATATAATGTTTTAGTCGTATGATTATAATAGAATCTGAGAGATCGACGTCGAATAGACGCTGCTTCACTCGAATTATCAGGAAGTATATCATACAAAACAAAGTCTAGAAACGGGTGTCTCCAGTCTTCAATTATGGCTTCTGTTTCATTAGAAAAGACATATTCCATAGTAGAATCGGAAGAAGACGAGGATATTTTGTCAAACTTTAATCCAGCATTAAGGTTGAAAGAATCTTTGTCTGGTTTATATAGAAAAGCCAAAGCCAAATTATTCTCAACACAGAATAGTTCTCGGTTATAAACCACTATCACTTGCTGACGTCTGATTGGAATAGCTAATATAGCAGCAAGATTAGCTAAAGCATCAGCTTCTGCATTATAGGCTCGTCGAACATGTTCAATAAAGAAGTCTTCAAAAGATGAGGCTATAGAGAGTGCTGCTCGATGATAAGGTATCAAATCCTGATGACGAACTTCATACGTTCCTCTGATCTGATTGACAATAAGCTTGGAGTCTCCATAAACTTCCAAATATTGAATATCTAGATGTTTAGCAAGTTGAAGACCAATGAGTAATGCATTGTATTCGGCTACATTGTTTGAACATGATTGATCTAGAGAATAAGCCCTCTGAATAGTTAGTCCTTCTGGGGATACAAGAACAATCCCAACTCCAGCGACAATATTGCCATTAGGACCTATTCTAGATGCTCCATCAAAGAATAAATGCCAGGTAGGAACTTCTTCAGAAATCAGATTTGAATCCAAGACTTCATCAGGAATCTCATCATATAATATAGAATCTTCTGGAATTGCATGAGCAGCCAGAAAATCAGCAAGAGCCTGTCCTTTAACTGACTTCTGAGGAATATAATGCATATCGTATTGAGCTAACAAGATTCCCCAATTAGCTAGTCTGGAGTTGAGAACACCAGGTTTCTTCATCATAATCCTGAGAGGATTCACTCTGAAAATGACATGAATCGTTTGACCGATAATATAATGTCGCATTTTCTGAACAGCAAACATTAATGCTAAGCATTCTTTCTCGATTGGAGAATAACGCGGTTCAGCACCCGTCATTGTGCGACTGAGATAATAAATAGCCTGTTCATGGCCATCTTTATTTTTCTGGGCAAGTAATGCACCAAGAGAATGATCCATGGCTCGAACATATAGAAGGAATGGTATCCCCGAGACGGGAGGTACCAAAACTGGAGGGTTCATGAGATACTGTTTAATATCGTCAAATGCTTTTTGACATTCTTCGTTCCAGACGAAAGATACACCTTTCTTCAGAAGTTTGTTGAATGGTCTGCAGCGTCCTGATAAGTTAGAAATAAATCTCATGATATAAGCAATTCTTTCTTGAAATCCTCGTAGCTCTTTTAAGGTGCGTGGAGGACGCATCTCTTGAATGGCTTTGATCTTCTCGGGATCCACGTGTATACCTTTAGCGGTAATGACGAAGCCGAGAAATTTACCACTAGAGACGCCCAGGAAGGACTTAGTAGGGTTCATTTTAAGTTGATGCTGACGCATTAAATCAAAGATAGTCTTCAAATCTTGGATATGATCCTCCTTTCGTCGACTTTTGACTGCAATATCATCAACATAGCATTCGACTATTTTTTGGAGATGTTCGCGAAATATAGTGCTCATTGCTCGCTGATATGTTGCTCCTGCATTCTTGAGACCAAACGGCATCACTGTATAACAGTATGTACCGATCGACGTTCTGAAGGAAGTGTGTTTTTCATCATCTGGAAACATTTTGATCTGGTTGTATCCCGAATACCCATCCATAAATAACATTCGTTCGAAACCACATGTATTGTCGATCATGACATCAGTAATTGGAAGAGGAAACTCGTCTTTAGGACAAGCCGCATTGAGATCGCGAAAGTCTATACAGACCCGAATCTTGCCAATCTTTTTAAGCACATGAACGATGTTAGCCACCCATTCAGGATGTTGTTCCTCTCGAATAAATCCAGAAGCCATAAGCTTGTTGACTTCAGCTTCAATTGCATCCATAATGTCTGGACGAAATCGTCGTTGTTGTTGTTTGACCGGTTTAGCATTTGGCATGATATTGAGTTTGTGTATTGCAATCTTCGGATCTAGTCCTGGCATATCTTCGTAACTCCAGGCAAAGACATCGATATAATCACGAATAAGCTTGATCATGTCTTGCTTATCTGTTTCTGAAAGACTTTCACTGATGAATATTGGTTTAGGAGAACCTTCTTCACCAACATCAATTTGGATCAGTTTATCTTCGGTAGGAGGTTCTCTCTGCTCGAACCTGAATTCCCTTTGATTATCTAATCTTTGAGCCCATTGTTCCGATTCGGGTGATATTTCAAAATCATCCTCATCTTCATCATTTTCCTGCGGGCCATCAACAGAGACCATATTGATGGACAAAATAGAACGATGAAGATCGCCAATACTCGTATCAGAATCCCAAGAGAGAGAATCAGAAGACTCAGATCGTTCGTCTTCATCGGACTTTGAATCTTCATGGACTATGTTGATAAAGGAAGTAGGAGCAATGTAACCTAAACCACATTTTGTCCTTCCGTATTTTAATGGAGGAATTCGAACAGGCATTCTTCTTCCTTTTCCATTATTGAGACTGGTTCTAAAGTCATAACCCATATTCTTGATGATATTTTTGGATTGTTGACTGTAGCGACGCAGTTGTAACCTTCCAGTATCATCGTTTATGTCATCTTCTTCCAAGTTAGGAGGATTCTGGAGTCCTTTATAAAAGAAGATCGGATTTTCTCCCTTTTTTCTAGCAGGGACCACGAAGTATGATTTTTGTATGGATTCCAATGATACGTCTGTATGAAAAGTTTGAACAACCCCTATAGTTAGTGACTCTAAGTTATCTAGCAATTGTAAATAACTTTGTACATGATTACAGACATCAATATACTGCAAAGGAGATGCTTCATTAATATTAAATACTGTATTTACAACAGAAGGCTGAGCCTTATCAGACTTAGTCAAATTAATGACAAAAGGGAGAGAGGAAGAGCAATCAGAAGTTTTGTTTCGATTAAGATCGATAACAAAAGGCTCAGAAGAGGTGAGCTCCCTTGAAGAAGATCGTGGATAAGTAGTACGTCCACTGACTGGAATGACTAGAGTATCTGATCTAGCCTGAGAAGGTGGAGGAGGAGTAGTACGTCCACTGACAGGAATTATCAATGAGCCTTGTGGAGCTTGGGAAGACGGTACAGTAGTACGTCCACTGACAGGAATTATTAGTGAATCTTGTGAAGCCTGAGCAGGTGATGAAGTAATACGTCTACTAACAGGAATTATCAGTGAACCTTCTTCAGATGATTTAACAGACTGCGGAGGAGTGATACGCCCTTTTACAGGAATAACAAAAGTGCCAACTTTTGCTATCTCATCATCATTATCCATAGCTTGCAAGACTTTTGAGTATTCATCTTTGTACATGCGAGCGTCATTGAAATAAGCTTCAACTCCTTTGAATGGATAGAGATCCGCAACTTCCTTTTGAACTTTTCCATTATCATCAACATATTTGAAACACTGATGAAGGGTCGAAGGAACGACATTATGTTCATGCAAGAATGGTCTCTCCAACAGAGCATTGTATGAGCAACCATAATTGTCGATGATGTAAAAAGTAACTTTAGTGCGAAGATCGCCTATTTGAAATTTGAGGCGAATCTTGCCCAAAGGCTCACTTTTTCCTTGATTAAATCCCAAGATGGTAGTGATAGTGCTGGAAAGGCTATGTACAGGTATCTTCAGTGCGTCTAGCATAGCTTTTGGCATAATACTAAGAGCAGATCCTGGATCAATCAGGAGACGATCAACCTTCATAGAATCAATATATCCCGTATGATATAAAGGACGGTCATGTCGATTATCCTCTAGCAGCATATCGTTCTGCGTAAAGGTAATGTTTGGAATAAATTCTAATACATTATGGCAATGAGAAACAGGTTCTGTTTCTAATTTCTTGAGAAGAGTTAAGCAGGTTTCTGCTTGCAGCAGTGCTTCACTTAAAGTTTCTCGAGTCTCTTTAGAGAGGCGTAAGAGCTCGAAGATTGATAATTTAGCTGGGGTATTGGCTAGTTGAGTCAATATATCAAAATTATAAGGCTTTTCAAGTCCTGTAGGAGATGACTTCTTCAATGGTTTGTCGAAGCGGACTTGTTGTTTGCCTTTGTCAGCTGCTGTTGGTTTAGAAGGAACTGTCTCAACGGGAACGTTTAAAGGCTCTTCAGTAGAGACTGGAGTTGAAGCTGTAACCGGAGGGACTTCAGAAGTTTCTTCAGGAATTTCAGCATAATCTTTCAGATATACTTTTCCTGACCGAGTTCCAGCATGAACTTCAACTTCAGATTCTGGTTCAAGGTCTATGGAAACCATGCTGCAATTCTTTATTTTGCTCTTGGTTCTTTTATGTTTGATGAGAGCTTCATTCCAGAAACCAAGGCCAACACGAGATTGATTATGTCTCATGGTGATGGCCAAAGGTGCTCGGAGTCCCTTGTCTGAATTCAAACCAGGAGCAGTGACTAGATCATAACCCATCTTCGCCATCAATTTACGAGATTGTGAACTGTATAGATGAAAAGCAGGCTTGTACCTATCTTCAAATTGAGATACGGATTTTATTTCCGTAGAGAGTGAATTTCCTGCTGAGATGAAAGTAGAGGTTAGATAAAAATCGGGTGTGAAACTAGAAGTCACATTGCATGACTTAGTCTTCCCAAGCTTCTTTTTAGATGAGGAAGTCTTCCGAGGAGAAAAGGAAGACGTTTCAAACTCCGTCATTAAATTAGGGTGAATCCACATGATCTCTCCCTTCTTAGTTGTGACAGGAACAAGTCCGTCATTCTGTGCTGGTGGGATGTTTATAACTTCGAGAGTTGCTTTGGGGATAGGAACAATCCCACTTTCCACCATTAAGGGAGGGAAGTCACCGAACTACATTGAAATTACATTTGCTGTGACTGCTTTGTCTTTGGGTGTTAATGTCACAGCTCCTGATTTAATCATCTCTTGAATCTTCCCTTTTAATACATAGCAAGACCGGATTGAATGACCCAGCATTCTATGATATGGACAGTATTTTGGATGATCTGTCTTATTGGCTTCATCAGGCTTTTTAATTTCTGGCAATTGAATCTTATTACCTTTGAGTAAGCATTCAAAGATACCCTGAACATCATCATCGTCGAAAGAATATTCTTCCTTCGGCCGAGGAGATCTCTGTTGTTGATTTGTTGGAGCTGGAGTAGCTTGGGTAGTCTTTACCTCTTGACTACTGTTTTGGAGATTGACTTCAAGAGCTTCTTTTCCTTTACGATTGTTGGGTCGAGTACTATTGCTAGCGCTCTGATTTGATTCCTTAGGAGCCATTTGTACCCCCAGACCCTTGAAGGTCTCAGCACTGACTTCAGCAGCCTTGGCACTGACAATGAAAGAAGGCCAATCTTGGAACTGAGTGGACCCTGTCCACATGCTGATAATTGGTAAAAGATTCGACTTGCAAGTGTCGATGGTAACAGCATCGGGAGTTCCGAGAGGCATTTTGAGGGCTTCTCTTCTGAATCTTTCAATGAAGTCCTCAGTGGTTTCATTATTTTTCTATTTAATTCTTATGAGGGCTGACATGGTCATGTCGTTGAGCCCTTCATAGAATCGTTCAAGAAATATTTGCTTGAAACCGGCAAATGAGGTAATGCACCCATCAGGGAGACTTCTATACCATTCATAAGCCGTTCCTTTGAGACATCCAATGAACACCCGAGTAAGGAGGGCGTCATTTGGTTGCAGTTGATCAGTCATTACTTCAACATGATTAATGAACTGACTTGGGGAGGTTGTCCCATCGTAGAAAGAGATGGTCGGAGGTTTGTATTTTGGTGGATACGATACCTGCTTCCATTCTATCGGGTAAGGTTGCTTGATACCTAACCTTTGCAAACCATCCTTCTGTTTGAATGCCTCGAATTGTGTTCGGAGATTCTTTAACTCTTCAGAAACAATTCCAGAAGACTGGGGAGTTGTAACTTGTTGAGTGTGATTAGGAGGAGGGACTGCAGCATATGTACCACCCCCAGCTCCAGACTGACTTGGAGTGGGTTATTCAGGAACATTAGATTGTACCCCCAGAATAGTAGAGGGTTCCGGGTTTGGAACAACAGGAGTATTTAATATAACTGGAGGAGCTGTCTGTTGGACTTGCTGAGTTTGATGCTGAGCTTGCATAAGAGTGTGCATAGCATTCAACGTATCTGCCATAGCTCTCAACTGTTGTTCTAAGGAAGAAATCCTTTGTTCGTGAGCTTCGGTGCTAGTTGAAGGTTCATGATCGCCCTCTGCCATGTAAGTGGTAATCATTCGAGGAATAGATGATGAAACAGTCTGTTCTGAATCATCACTGTGTGAATCAGTATCTTTTCCAGGGCTTTTTACGGGAGTCAATACTGGAAAATTGGACTCTCCAAGGAAGTCTTCTGTGATCTCCGGACTACCACTTGGATGAGAAGAAGAAGAGGCTCTGGTCAAGGCTCCGGTCCTGGATCGGGTGCCGAGATAAACACCATCTTCAGAGTCTGATATAGCATCAGACCGTATGCTACCCCCAATATTTCTGGAGGTCATGTTGACAGAAGCATAAAGAGGTTCATCTTCATCCAACATTGGTTCATACTGAATCCGTTCGAAAACAGATTGTCTTTTTGGTGAACAACAACATTGAATTACAACTCGAGGTTGGAAGTTGCAACCATGCTTTTCATGGCAAATATAAGCAATATCATAGCCTGATGGAGTGTCAATTCTCTGTTTATTTTGCAAATATTCTCGGAGATCTGTAGGAACAGATTGGGAAGTATTTGAAGATAGTTTCTGTGTAGAAACTTGTCTTTTGTTCTTCTGTCTTCTTGGTTCCTGAGTGTATAAAGACTGATTAATTTGAGCCACATAGTTCTTGGCATATTCTGCATCAGGGTCTAATATACTTGTCTCAGTGGAACCGAGCCGATTCTGATTAAGCTTGTTACGAAGATCCGTAGGAGATTTGACTTTGATATCAGTCTTGGATACTTGTAATTTCCCTTTCTCAGACCGAGAAATTTTGAGAGAAGGAAGATGAGTATTATTCCGACTAGGAGTCGGTAATAATCCATCTTTGGAGGAATTAGCCAAAAGGCGTTTTCCATTGTTTGATCTAGTAAGAGTACTAGTCAAATTAACTCCAGAGGTAAAGACCTTAGGAGTAGAGGAGTTGACTAAAGAGTCTTTCTCCCTGGTTGGCACAAGATATGCAAGTTGAGGGGGAATCATTTGTATGTTCTGTGGAAGAAAACCCCCAGCCTGATTTTGAGAAACAGTCAAAGGACTGTATTTGTTAGCATACGCTGACTTCAGTTTGGACTTCTGGTCATACGATGCCTTTTTATTAGCATACGCTGGCTTTGGCTTAGCGTACGCTGCCTGATGTTGGCTTTTGTACGCTGCCTTTGCCGTACGCTGCCCTTTGAATGCCATACGCTCAGAGTCATCAATGGCTAAAGAGCCGACTGCTGTCGTAAGAATAGAGGAAGAAGGGACCTTGACATGTCCAGAGATGGTTTTCCTTGTACACGCTGACTTGGTTAAAGAACCAATTTTGTCAGTGTGACTAGGAGAAGCCACTGTCGCCGTGTTCCGAGAAGCCGAATTGTGCTTCATGGAAGTTGAAGACGTGTTCTTGTCAGCATGAGAAGTGACAGAAGCGTCTCGGACTGCTGCAGAAGACTTAGGGACATAGACGGAGCGTCCCTTCTTCTTGGCAGCAGGAAGAGCGGAAGAAGCAGTGTGGCCCTCCTTCGCCTTGAGCATTTCTTCATAAGCCGATTGGTCGAATTGTACAACCATCGTCTTCTTCGTCAAGTCGATCGACGAAGTATCGCATTGAGCTGTTGCTATCTCGTTGGAGGAGACAGCTTTCCCCAGCAGAGTTGCCAATTTATTTTCCATAAATAAATTCACTTTATTTATTTTGTATCTGAGAAAATTACAAATGTAGGAATCTAATCTAGAAGACGATTACTTTATCCCTTGGACGATGCGATGAAGAAAACTCGAACTTTGAAGAACTTGGACAGCAACTGGGCAATCTCTCTGTTCTCTCTGAAATTGACTGTAGTCTCTGATGAAGATGAAGAAACTCTTTTTTATAGAGTTCAGGATAACTGTCCTTAAGCATACGCTCAGGTAGTTACTTGACGTGTGCATAACAGCAGGGACGCGTGGCTAATTCTGATGGAGACACATTAGCGTGCGGTTGAAAGTAGTGGAGCATGTTCAGGAGAGATTGATGGCCTGGATGCCACGTTGCATAACTTCTAAAGAAGTGGATAACTGGTACAGGACACGTGAGAACGTGTGTTGACTGTAATCCTGGATATGGTTGCTGTAATACGCTGCCTCGTTGAAGGAGAGTTATACGCTGACTTGGATGATGTAGAAAAAATAAAGCTGATATGCTTACTGGAGAAGAAAGGAGTCATACGCTCACTTGATGAGGAAGGAGTCGTATAGACTTCATACGCTCACTGAAGAAGGAAGGAGTCGTATAGACTTCATACGCTCAATGAAGAAGAAAGGAGTCGTATAGACTTCATACGCTCACTGAAGAAATGGCCACGTGGCCATCATCAATCTTCTCTGATATGCCATATCTTCAAATAACTGTCAAAAGATTTTCTCGAGCGTCGTGACTGCAGATATGACGGCTGACAGACTGTCAAAACTGACAGTAATGATGGCTTTGCATTAATGAGACATGCTGAGCTGTCCTCGCAAAAGACAAAACCGGCTCTTTGAAAACCTATACGACGGCTAGTCTCCATTGGACAGCTGTCCTTGCACGAAAGACGGCGTGTCAGATTCATCCTTTATTAAATATATGCCGTACTGTCATCCCAGAAAATAATAAAATATTCACTGAGCGTATGGCTTTTGGTAAGCGTATGGCCTTGAGCGTATGGATTAAAATGACAGCGTGTCATAATTTTCCACATCCTACAAGACCCCCTTCAAAGTTTTCGAACTTTATGAGTTTCAAAAGTTCGAAATTACTTTGAATAAAAAAGTGGGAATGAGTCTTGACACGCTGGCATTAAGTCTGTTTATACAAAAAATGAATTTATCAAATGTCATGATGACTCTTCATTTTTCGAGACTGATTGAATCTGATTTATGGAGGAATATGAACCGCCAGCAAGATTTGTTATATAAACTGAGAAAATTCAGTTTTTGACATTCATTTCTTGTAACCATGACTCCAAAGGAAGCGGCTGAAGAAGAAGCACGAAAATTAGGTTTCTGTGCCCATGGTGACCCCACCTTTGGAGGCAAAGAACCGGAGCCCTTCGTCATCGAGTTCAAAGATGACCCCACGCAGTTAGCCAAGAATTTCTTGGGTTACTTCGGTCTGGACGGCTCCTCTACTTCTGATGGGCGGAGCCTCGCAGAGAAGCGTGAAATGCTCGCTGCTCTGTTGCACCGCATGGGGGTCCAAAGCGTAGAAGAGTTAGGCGTCAAACTTAGCCGCTCTGGAAAATAGAGCGTGACTTTGTTGCACCCTTTTCTTTCCCTCTCTTTTTTTGTTTTGTAAGGCCATCAGTGCCTTTAATGAAATGAATATTCAAGAATTCTCTGTTTAGTATAATTTTGTGTTGAAAACTAACGTGCACCAATGAATAACTGTAGATTACGCTGTAGGTTACGCTGTCTTCCAATGTTTGTAAGTTACGCTGGATAGCGTACATCAATGAATAGCATGCACCAATAAATAGCTGTAGGTTACGCTATCTTCCAATGTTATGGAAAGCACTCTTTGAATATTTTCAAGGCTATGCTGGTTTCCAAAGTATACGTGGCACTCATTGCATATTTTATGAGCGTTATTTGTGGATCCTTTCCAAGAATAGGCTTGCGCTCCATACTTTAAAATAGACAGAAGAGTTTCACAGAACTCATCCCCATCTTCTTTTTCTTCTTCTCTTCTCTGAAAATGAACGTGAGATTTCACTCTCGAATCGGAAAGCAAAAGCTTCTAAATGTTCGAATTCTGAGCAATATGTCAGACATCAGTTTGTCAATTCTTAGCGTCAAACTTGAAGGTAAGTCGGGCATAATACACGTTCTGTTTTCGCTGTTGAAAATAAGCTTTCTGTCTTCGAGCGTGCTTGACCAACCAGTGCGTTTCATATGACATTTCTTTTGATTTAATTATTTTCTTCATGCTGTTTTCCGCAGAAACTTGGCTAAAGATTTTCTTCAGAACTGGCATTGGTGATGTGGATGCTGTGGAGAATGTCCTTCTGACACCAACATCAGGGAGCTCATACGCTTTTGACGCGTACATCAGACAACTCAGAACTCTTCGTGGGATAGAAGGGTCTTCCTCAGATGGTAGAAAGAGCCTTTATACACAAGAGTTGGATGGTGGAGTCAACTCTACTACCGAGAAATCGGGTAGTAGAGTTCCTTTTACGGGAGAACTAGGAATTGTATCCCAAGGTTTGGATACATTCCTGTCTTCCTTGAGGGGTTACCCCCATCCACCAGTTGTATTGGGAGCACCACGACTTCGGGCTGCCATACTCTGTGATTCTCCTCTCGTCTGAGAGAGAAGACCAGAGTTTGATTCCTGTTGATCTGGTCGTGACTGAGACCCAGACAGTCAGGAATTGCAACCAACAACGAACCTGACGGAGAAGGTCCGACGGAGAAGATCCAAAGAAGAAGATAGATCTCTATTCGGTTATCGTTGTGGTGTAGAATGAAAATCCAAGATTTGTAATAGATTTCCATTATGATTTATAAGAAAGTCTAAGAAAATGTAATAGACTTTTTGTGGTGAAATGGGAATGGAAATGACACTTCTTCTATGCTTCAATGATTTGTATTTGTGGATGAATTGTGGACATGATAGATAATAAAATCATCTTTTCTATTTTAGAGTATATGATATTATCAGAGGTATTATGGACGTGATAATATATAGGAACTCAAAATAAAATAGATTGATTTCTATGCAGAGGTCAAAAATGACAAATGAGTAGATAGATTCGGAATTGATTCAGAGGTTATGAAAACATGATCAATAACGAATCCCTACTTAATAAATTGATAGAAGATCATGAACGGACGAACCGTTAGAAAATGAAGAACAGATGAACTGTCGAGTGAATGTAATAAATGAACGGACGAACCGTCAAGTATTAATGAACATGTGAAACGTCGGATGAATGTGAGAAATGAATGGATGAACTGAACATCGGGAAAGAATACGTCCTTTCGATCCTTGTAACCATATGCCTATAAATAGAGCATATATTTGAATAGAAGGATCGTATTTTATCCATAATGTCTTCTGAAGAGAACATAAAGAAGGCTGAAGTCGCCCCCGAAGCTACTGAAGGTGTTAAAGAACATCCACCTCCGCAGAAGAAGGAAATGGGCGAAAGCTCGTCTACTCCCAAGCCGCCGAAAGATATCCTGGACTTCCTGGTCGAACCAGGAGAAACCGAAGAAGAAGAAGCAATGAGGCTGGCTGCCTGTCAATTCTTGGTGCGGTCAGGAAAAGATGTACTCAATTCTTTTGCTGATTATGTATGTGGTCCTCGCCCCAAGTATGAGAGGGATGACAGTGATCTTCCATGATGATGTACTCTTTTTCTTGAAGAATTTTGTCAAAATAAACTCTATTTAAGGAAACTTTGTTTACGATGTATCCTTCCCACTTTACATCAATTTTGCCTTTATTCACTGATCTTTAGACTCAGAAATCAAAAAGACTAAATATTTGAGATAGAAAATTCAGAGGTAATATGGACACTTTATTAAAACCACTGGGGATCTAATAAAACAAAATATCAAATTCTCTGGAAAGATGATACATGGTGGAATAACAATTTCCTCTGGGGATAACGATATCGAAATAACTTTGTAAAGAAGGATTTTATATTTGCTGGGGAATGATGAAAATATTATACATAATATTTCTTTAAGAATTTGTCATTGATAGGCATCATCATGACTTTCCCATCCATAGAGGCAAGCTGGTATGCTCCGTTAGAGAAGACTTTGTTCACTACGAATGGGCCTTCCCATTTCGCATCAAATTTGCCTTTGCTCATATGTGTCATGGTCATAGGACGTCTGACTTTGACTTTTCGGCATGGTGCGTGGCCTTCCGTGCATCGAACACCTTGACTAGGTCTGCGACGGGTGCCTTATCGGAAAGCAGAGGCGTGCACCGTTCCCGCAAGTCGCCAAGTATCGCACCGAGGATCGAATCGACCTCGTACACGGGGATTTGTGCGGACCCATCACACTGGCCACTCACGACGGGAAGAGGTACTTCCTCTTGCTCGTCGACGACATGAGTCGGTACATGTGGGTGGTGCTGCTCCGTTCCAAGGATGAAGCAGCGGCAGCGATCAAGAAATTTTAGGCCGGCGTGGAAGTAGAGACGGGGAGGAAGCTGCACGCGCTCCGTACCGATCGGGGCGACGAGTTCACCTCAGTAGAGTTCGGTGAGTACTGTGCTAACCGCGGTGTGAAACGACAGCTCACGATGCCCTATTCGCCGCAGCAGAACGGCATCGTCGAGCGGCAAAATCAGACGATCATGTCCATGGTGTAATGCCCCGCTCCGCACGGTGCATTATGATGAGTCGTTGACTCGAAGAGTTTCGTTGACCCGATGAAGTATCGATGCGAATCGATGCGAGAGTTACGTTGGCCAAAGGTAAGCTTTGAGTCGGTTGGAATCTATGAATCGAATCGATATAAAAGATAAGTTCTGTTGAGCAAAGTGCTGATTTTAGTTGATCTGGTGTGCAGGCTATGCTTTTACGCTGGACGATAAGAGGTCGGCATTTTGCCTTATGCAATGAAGTGTCCGTAAAACCAAATCGTGGCCTTGCAACGGATTGTGGCATGGGCGCGATAGGAAAAATCAATCGAGTAGTGCAAAGGAATGGCTAAGTCCGGGAGTTAGCTATGCGACCGTTTATGGAAGCGAGATGCTTCAACTCAGCGAAACGACAAGGCGTATCGGCTTAAGGTGGGCGGGTTCTTGACTCTCTCTCCCTATTCCTTCACGTCTAATAAAATATGTTTTGTATGCGTAATATGTTATCGAGTTAGCGAGCGTGGCTCGACGAGTAAGTGTCTAAATATGCGTTGAATACTAAGATAGAACATTGAACAATCGAACAATTGAAGCGACGTGCATCAAGTGTACGAGTTGAGGTAGGGCAATGATGGTAGAACATTGAAAGATGATATTGAGATGTGCATCGTGTGTACGGCTCCGAGAACATTGAACACTAGGCGTAGAACATTGATTACGATGCTGAGCGTGCCTTCGCGCACTTATGTACGAAGAGAATAAGTAATTACGGAGTTAGGCTATGTGAACAACTTACGAATGGTATGCGTTGAATATGAGTACGAGATGTCTAAGCCGTTGGGCGTCGTGCATCAATATGGATGTGTTGGGGCATAACGTCGACGGAGCTCCCCATATGAATGGTAGATTATGTTTATGAGACGCGAAGATGTTTATGGCACGGAAAACCGTTTATGGAACGAGACTATGTTTATGCAACGGAGGATTTGGTTGGATTATTATGTGTGTTTGCTATAGCGCGTATTGCATGGTCAATGGACTCGGATGGCCCGTGCACAGGTACGGCTTCCCTCGAATGGTTACGTCGGGGCGCCGGAACCGTTCGGCCTAGGAGGGAATTATGTGTGGTATTTATGGTGCACAACATTCGGACGGATTGCGACCGTCCAGTGCTATGATAAGCTATGATATCCGTAAGTTTGCAATCCTTCGGATATTGGGCTAGCAACCCGTATCGGAGCGATCTTAGGCTTATACATATGAGATGCCAAGTCCATTACGGTACGAAACACCGTGACCTTCATATAGATAGGGCCGGTGGGCTGAAATGAGAGCTGGGTACAGGCGCAGGCCCTGCCACCAATTATGCATATGTTTACGTTTATGAATGGTCGGTTACACGAATCGTATGTTTGCTTATTTTAAGTTCTGACCACTGCAGGCTAAGAAAAATAGGACGGAGATGAGCACGAGCACTATGTTTATGTTCATATTATGGCTAACTGTGTCTGCTGTAGGAACACGATTTGGGACACATTTACGATAATGTACTATGTTTAAGTTTTGCCATGAAACTGATCCTAAGGCTAAGTAGAAAGATCACCAAATAATGATGCACGTTTCACTAAATGTATTTAGTGTTTGGTTTGGGTGCGAGCGGGTCTTAATCAGTGCGAAGCGAGGACTAAAGCACTAATCCTCCACTAGTTTATGTGCAGGCTCAGGTTATGATCGGCTCGGGGTGGAGCTTGGCTTGGACGTGCCGAGGCATGGAGTCCTTGGCATTCAAGAGGAGCTTTCGCATATGCGTTCGAACTTGCGACATGGAGATGTTCGGCCGAAGACTACTTGGTGGCTATAAAGGGGCATAATGTATGGAACAATGTAATCCTTTTTGAGCTAGAGAGATCATGAGCGTTGTAGCCAATTGGCATATATGTCGGGCTATTCAGAGCCTTGTAATCTTTCGTTTATTATCAATAAAAGAGATTCTTATGTTATACTTTGTTTCCTTCCGCTGCTTATGTTACGAATTTGAGATAATCACTATGTGAACTGTTATCTTGTCTTGCACGAGCGCAACTCCAGGCTCGTGCGGCATCACGCCCCAGCGAGGATGATGATTCGGGTAAAATCTAGC
This sequence comes from Iris pallida, assembly GCA_029216955.1. Lineage (NCBI taxonomy): Eukaryota > Viridiplantae > Streptophyta > Magnoliopsida > Asparagales > Iridaceae > Iris > Iris pallida. The sequence continues at coordinate 26,535,043 of JANAVB010033219.1, read as the reverse complement.
GAGGACGAGCGATTTCTCGGGTCGGGGCGTGACAAGTTGGTATCAGAGCGGTTCCATCATTTGGACCGTGCGTGAATCTCTTTGACCCTCAGTTGCTTCGTTATCGAATTCAGTTGACTCTAAGTTTTTTTCGCAACCGCATGGCTCATGGATCTGCTCGACGCTACATTGGATGTTCCATACAATAATTATGTATTAAGTGCGTAAGTCTGCCACAAGTTTGTCGTGACTATCACGCTATCTCCGGGTGTCATCGGAGAGTGTTGGTTGCAAGAAGTGCAACGAGTTATGGGATATTGGTTGCACGAAGTGCAACGAGTTATGGGATGTTGGTTGCACGAAGTACAACGAGTTATGGAAAGCTGGTCGCACGAAATGCAACGAATATGGTGATGTTGGTTGCATGAAGTGCAATGATATATGTGTTGTCGGTCGCACGAAGTGCGAGGAGTTATGTGTTGTTGGTCGCACGAAGTACGAGGAGATTTGTGTTGTTGGTTGTACGAAGTACAACGGATCGATATGTGAGGTGATGCGTATTATGTGGCTATAAGAATGGTTATATGTTGTTGGTTGCACGGAGTGCAGCAAGTCGTGAATCGTTCGTTGCATTCGGTACAACGAGTCGATATGGTATGATGCGTATTGTATGGCTATGCAGATGGATAGCGATATACTAAGCGAGATTGAGTAATAACCTTAAGTATCGAGAATGAGTTGTTGCACGAGTTGCAACGAGCGGGATTCGAAGATCGCGGATGCGATAGTACGAGTCGAGTTGGTCGCTAAGTTGAGTTGAGTAGGCGAACATGTATGTTGGCCAAATGTCGCGTTGAGCTTTGAATAAGCGAATGTTGCGGGCGTGATCGATATGATCGCTAAGATACGGTTTGATTGAATGTGTGTCGAATATGAGCTAACGCTAGAGCTGGGATCGAAAAGATCGCCATACGAGATAGTTGATTGAGAATAGATGTCGGACCTATGCGGAATGTGATGTCGAGTAATGACTCGATTTCGAGTGGTACATGCAATACCAATTATGCGAGCAAGTGTAGTGAAGTATTCTGTCGATAACGATAGGCTCGATCCTGAGTGGTATATGGGATACCACTTAGCGATAGCTAAGTTAAGCCAGTTGATGACTTGCGATAGATTTCGTTGAGATTATTACGTTGTTACGATATGTTTGTCCTCAACGGACGAAGTAGTACCGAGACTCGAGTGGGAATGATTTGAGAGAAGTCTATGGAAGTATGCTTCGATGAATTGAGTCGAACGATTAGGTGCGAAGTCGTACTTATGGATGATACGTCGGACGAGGATTCGTTAAGTGTAAGTCGAACGATAAGTTGAGCATAGCGAAGGAATGTTACGTGGAGAAAATAGTCGACCCGGTCGAACTTATGTTGAGTTAGTACGGAGACTTATTCGGAACAAGTTGAGTAGGTACGAAGAAATCGTGCGAACGAATTTGGATTGACGCGAGGAGTCGGTAGCACGATTTTGGAAGTGCGAGTTAGGGATACGAGAATGGATATGTGAATTGGAAATTGTGTTACGATTTTGGTAGTGAGTTATAACGGAATGAATCTTGATAAGTGCGAGACTTGATTCGTATTCGAGTTCGAAAAATAGCAATGATTGCAACGGGTTTGAGCTTATGAAAAAGAAAGATGTTCAAGTTATGTATATCGACGATGGTATTGAGGAGTATCAAAGATGATATGTAATAACTCGGGGATACTCTGATCGAATGAACAAAAAATATGTTGAGCATTGTTGTTGGATGAACAAGATACAAGTTAAGTTATGGCAATTGGGATGATAACGGTAGGAATGCTTCAAAGAATTTGAGAGTCGATGGATGTTACTCGGAAGAAAACGAAAGTGTATGGATTACTTCGTGGAGAACTACTACGTTGACATTCTTGTCTTGAGCGAGTGCAACACCAGCCTCGCACATGCGTCACGTCAAATTAGGACGATCATTCCGCGTGAGCACTGGTATGGTGATTCATCCAGTGAGGATGATCGAACTTGCAAGGCATGGCAAATTTGATATGGACTTGTGGTTTGATGAGAAGGTGAAATTAAGGATTGTGCGATATCGTCAACGGTGGTGCCTAAGTGACTCGAGTAGTAACGGCGCATCAGTTGCATGGGGCTAGATAAATCACGGATTGGTAATGTACGTCGGGTTGGATAAAGTCTCGTAGGAATCATCGAGAATTGATTTGGCTCTGCGATAGAATATAGCATGGTTCGTTGTAACTGTCCCTCGTTGATGATCTTCAATTATCGAGCGTAGTTTCGGGGCAGATGACCCTAGAAGACTTGACCGCCAAATCAAATGAATGTTGAAGTCCCATAGGACGACCCAATGAAGTCGCGTAAGAAATTTTGTCGAGGATGAAGGATGATGTAATACATGTTGAGAATGAGTCCAAGTGAGTATCATGTTTCGTAAGTTAGCGAGTAGCCTTCGAATGGATCGATATGGTGAGAAAAGTTATGATCGATCGAATGAGTGCATAAGTAGACTTGGTTAGTCGATGATCGAGTAGATGTCGAGGGAACGTGCTTAGCATAGCGATGCGGTAAGGAGATTGCAAGGATTTTTGCAATGCGCGAGAGCGACGAATAATAGAATGACCCTAAGAGTTGTGCCGTAAATCGGTTTGAGTAACGGTTAGGCCATATGTGTTGAGCAAGCAATTTATGTTATGGAGCGAACTAGTCGGGATTGATTCGAAATTGAGTAAAGGAGTCGTATGCGGTCGAAAATCAGATACGAGCGTATCGTAAGAGACCTTGGGTCGAAAAGATTGTTGCCTTTGAGCATCGTAGACTCAAGTGGACCTCTGGTGTCGGGAGAGCGCAAGCATGATGTCTGGATAAGTTACCTAGCGGGGGTAGCCCCAGACTCGATGCGTAGGCAGTTCGAGAACGTGGATTGTGTTGGGATAGTTGTGTGTGAGACTTAGTACGGATTGTAGGCAAAAGAATGGGGACATGTGGACTAAGTCCATGTCATTAAGGCCAAGCGTTATGAATGATTGGATGAAAGACTTGAGTTATGCGAGAGATAGGAAATGGTTGGGCGAATAGGCGTTGCAAGAGCTTGTTGCGATCGGATGCGTAATGACTCGATGCAATACGAGTGTTAGGTAGCCGACGAGAAACTTATGAGAGCGAAGTTATGATTGAATTAAGTTATGTACAAATGTTGGAAGATGATCGCATGTTATGGGATGATGCATACAAGAAATGGTATGAGAATAGGCGCTAAGATTTGACTAAGTCGAGTACGGACTGATTGGTGTTTAAGAATTTAAGTGGAGCGTGTTAGTTTGTCCCGATATCCTACAACTGAGAGTGGCTGAAATGCATATATTGGTGGGATGCCTGAAATATGTGTATGATCCAAACTAAGTTATGTGATTCAACGATAGTAGCACGAGATCGTGAAGCGATCTATGCGAGGCACTTGGATTAAGTGTTGGTTTCGGTTCGAGGACGAACCTGAGTTTGAGTGGTATATTATGTAATGCCCCACTCCGCACGGTGCATTATGATGAGTCGTTGACTCGAAGAGTTTCGTTGACCCGATGAAGTATCGATGCGAATCGATGCGAGAGTTACGTCGGCCAAAGGTAAGCTTTGAGTCGGTTGGAATCTATGAATCGAATCGATATAAAAGATAAGTTCTGTTGAGCAAAGTGCTGATTTTAGTGGATATGGTGTGCAGGCTATGCTTTTACGCTGGACGATAAGAGGTCGGCATTTTGCCTTATAAAATGAAGTGTCCGCAAAACCAAATCGTGGCCTTGCAACGGATTGTGGCATGGGCACGATAGGCAAAATCAACCGAGTAGTGCAAAGGAATGGCTAAGTCCGGAAGTTAGCTATGCGACCGTTTATGGAAGCGAGACGCTTCAACTCAACGAAACGACAAGGCGTATCGGCTTAAGGTGGGCGGGTTCTTGACTCTCTCTCCCTATTCTTTCATGTCTAATAAAATATGTTATGTATGCGTAATATGTTATCGAGTTAGCGAGCGTGGCTCGGCGAGTAAGTGTCTAAATATGCGTTGAACACTAAGATAGAACATTGAACAATCGAACAATTGAAGCGACGTACATCAAGTGTACGAGTCGCGGTAGGGCAATGATGGTAGAACATTGAAAGATGATATTGAGATGTGCATCATGTGCATGGCTCCGAAAATATTGAACACTAGGCGTAGAACATTGATTACGATGCTGAGCGTGCCTTCGCGCACTTATGTACGAAGAGACTAAGTAACTACGGAGTTAGGCTATGTGAACAACTTACGAATGGTATGCGTTGAATATGAGTACGAAATGTCTAAGCCGTTGGGCGTCGTGCATCAATATGGATGTGTTGGGGCATAACGCCGATGGAGCTCCCCATATGAATGGTGGATTATGTTTATGAGATGCGAAGATGTTTATGGTACGGGAAACCGTTTATGGCACGGGAAACCGTTTATGGAACGAGACTATGTTTATGCAACGGAGGATTTGGTTGGATTATTATGTATGTTTGCTATGGCGCGTATTGCATGGTCAATGGACTCGGATGGCCCGTGCACGGGTACGGCTTCCCTCGAACGGTTACGTCGGGGTGCCGGGACCGTTCGGCCTAGAAAAGAATTATGTGTGGTATTTATGGTGCACAACATTCGGACGGATTGCGACCGTCCAGTGCTGTCATAAGCTATGATATCCGTAAGTTTGCGATCCTTCGGATATTGGGCTAGCAACCCGTATCGGAGCGATCTTAGGCTTACACATATGAGATGCCAAGTCCATTACGGTACGAAACACCGTGACCTTCATATAGATAGGGCCGGTGGGCTGAGATGAGAGCTGGGTGCAGGCGCAGGCCCTGCCACCCATTATGCATATGTTTACGTTTATGAATGGTTGGTTGCACGAATCGTATGTTTGCTTATGTTAAGTTCTGACCACTGCAGGCTAAGGAAAATGGGACGGAGATGAGCACGAGCACCATGTTTATGTTCATATTATGGCTAACTGTGTCTGCTGCAGGAACATGGTTTGGGACACATTTACGATAATGTACTATGTTTAAGTTTTGCCATGAAACTGATCCTAAGTCTAAGTAGAAAGATCACCAAATAATGATGCATGTTTCACTAAATGTATTTAGTGTTTGGTTTGGGTGCGAGCGGGTCTTGATCAGTGCGAAGCGAGGACGAAAGCACTAATCCCCCACTAGTTTATGTGCATGCTCAGGTTATGATCGGCTCGGGGCGGAGCTTGGCTTGGACGTGCCGAGGCAGGGAGTCCTTGGCATTCAAGAGGAGCTTCCGCATATGCGTTCAGACTTGCGACATGGAGATGTTCGGCCGAAGACTACTTGGTGGCTATAAAGGGGTATAATGTATAGAACAATGTAATCCTTTGTGAGCTAGAGAGATCATGAGCGTTGTAGACAATTGGCATATATGGCGGGCTATTCAGAGCCTTGTAATCTTTCGTTTGTTATCAATAAAAGAGATTCTTATGTTATACTTTGTTTTCTTCCGCTGCTTATGTTACGAATTTGAGATAATCACTATGTGAACTGTTATCTTACCTTGCACGAGCACAACTCCAGGCTCGTGCGGTATCACGCCCCAGCGAGGACGATGATTCGGGTAAAATCTAGCGAGGACGAGCGATTTTCCGGGTTGGGGCGTGACACATGGCACGGTGCCTGTCACCCCCAGTTTTCAAATTAGGGATATTTTTGTCATTTTTCAAGTTTTATAATTTTTAGGAATTTTATTTGATTTTGTGTGATTTTTTGGGGATTTATTTGGGTTGGTTTGGATTTTATCCAATTCGGACTCAAATTGGAGACCCGGGTAGCCTGGACCCTAGTACGACCCACATACTAGCTGGACTTGGCCCACATACCATCCTAATTAGGCTAGAAACCATAAACCCTATTTTCCATGGCTTAATTAGTCATTTTAGAGCTTAATTGGTTAATTAGAAACAAACCGAACCGAACCGAACCGAACCCGAACCAACTTAAACCAAGTCTAATGGGTTTGGGGCTTATTGGATCACACCCAAACCCATTCCCCCCCCCCATATGGCCGGCCAAGTGAGCCCCCCCCCCCTTTTCTTCTTCATTAAGTTACAACCCTCTCTCTCCAAAAATTCCTTTCTTTCCAAACTCCTTCTTCCCTACAAGAACCTAATTTAGGTAAGCCATTAAATCCTCTATTTATTGCTCTTTGCTTTTAATGTCTTCACAATAATTGTAGGGAATGAGATTCTCCACCATTTGCCCATGAATTTGTAGGTTTTTCCTAGAAAATCTAGGTTAAGAAATATTTGGGGGTTTATATATTAAGTGGTATATATATATATATATATATATATATATATATATATATATATATATATATATATATATATATATATATATATATATATATAAAATAATATATATATATATATATATATATATATATATATATATATATATATATATATATATATATATATATGTAGTATTTGTATATGTATTTGTGTGTGTGTGTAGAGAATTGGTAGTGGTGGTGTTTGTGTGTGAGAGTGGTGGTGAGAGTGTGTGTTGGTGTGTGTGAGAGTGAGTGTGTGTTTGTATGGTAGGGAGAGTGTGTGTGAGTGTGTATGCATTTACATATATATATATATATATATATATCTATATGTGTGTGTCTATGTATATATATGTATATCTATATGTGTGTGTATATATGTATATATATAGATAGAAGGATGGATATTAGATTATATATATATGTAGATATATATATAGATAGATATATAGATAGATAGGTGGTTAGTTATATATATATATATATATATATATATATATATATATATATATATATATATATATATATATATATATATATATATAGAGGAATAAGGAAGAAGAAGTAGAAGAAGTAGAAGAAGAGAAGAAGAGAAAACAACAGCAGTAGCAGTCCCTGTAGCAACAGCTACAGCTGGTACAGTAGCAGCAGCACTGGCAGCAGCTGCTGCCAGTGAACCCCCCCCCCCCCCTTATTTGCCCTTTACACCTGATTAACCCCCCCTTTAGTCCTATATATATATATATATATATATATATATATATATATATATATATATATATATATATATATAGGTATATATATATATATGTTGATAGATGGTAGAAATTAGAAAGGAGAATTAGAAGAAGAAGAAGTTAGGAGAGGAAGGATTAGAAGAAGTTAGTAGTTGAGAAAAAGTAGAAGATTAGAAGAGAAGTAGAAAGGAATAAGGAGTTAGAAGAAGGAATAGGAAGAAGAGTTAGAAGAAGAATGAGGAGAGGATTAGAAGAGAATAGGAAAGGAGAATAGAAATTAGTAGGGAGGAGAAGAATTTGAATGGGAAGAAGAAATTAGAAGAGGAATTAGAGTGAGAGCTAGAGAAGGATTTTAGAGGAAATCGAGTTAGAAGAGAAATTTGAGCCCGGAGTATCGGAACGCGATGAAACTTGGCGTGGAGTTAGAATATATGAATTAGATTTTGCGGGTAGGCTCCCGAGTGAAAATCGAGGTCGTAGGACGCCGGTATCGCGCCGTATCAGTGCGTATCTTGAAATATTCAAGATATCGGCAATGAGCCGTATCATTGACTGGATGTCCACGTTACCTAGATATTTTGGTAGGTAACATATGTATAGGTTAGTATCTTACTACCCTAGGGAGATCGGGTCAAAATACCAAGCGTAGGTAGGCTAACTAGATAATCGCCGAAGGTAGAATTTTGCCCTTTTAAGGGTAAAATAGGATATTGGCCTACGGCCAAGATTTGAGTTTCGAAGTCCAAGATGGACTTGGATATGGGTTGTAGAGGTTGGTAATAGTTAGAAATAGTCGCCTAGACCTAGTCTTGACCCCGGTTGACCACGGTTGACTTTTTGGACCAAAAGTCAACTATGGGTCAACACTTTACCCAATTTAGTCCCAAATTCCTTTAAACTTGTGTAGTTGACCGAAAGTCAACTATTAGTCACCATTGACCTAAGATTGACCTAGAGTTGACCAGAGTTGACCAGGGTTGACCAGTTGACCAAAAGTCAACTGTAAGTCAACCGTTGACTCAAATCGACCTAAATTAATTTCGTTTGACTTGCATTGACCCAGTTTGATTCGGTTAGACCTAATATGACTTAGGTTGACCTCGTACAGTCTAGTTTGACGCATCTTGACCTAGAATGACTTAATAGGATTTAAATTGTCTTGACTTTATTTCCTAAGCATAGTATTGATACGTCTTGTTCTCTATAGGTCCTCGAGACGCTGCATTTGCTCCGGTTGATATACCATATCATATTTCAGGCGAGTACATTCTCTGACACTTTTCCAATTTATAATGATTGTTATGATTCATGTAATTAGTGTGGATATGCTTGTTCTCGATACATTGGTCACACGGATTGGTATTCATGGATCCCGACATGAGATGTTATTCCTCATTATCTTGGTATATCTTGTACAAGCCCCCTTATAGTTCTTGTGCAGTATATAGACACCGATTCTCGAGGAGACTTGCTCCCTTCTCGTAGAATCCCGTGTCGTAACGTGTCTTGCTTGGATCCACTCTATCAGTCGGGGACGGGGAGTACTAGTATAGATGTGTGGTCATACCCGCCTTGTATATATTGTGAACCTTGTGAATGCCAATCATACACCACATGTATGATTGGCTAGATCATAATCTTGTACAGACCCAATTCGGCCATATGTTGTAGCTAGTATTCACACACCTAGATATATGATTCTTGATTCTTGTACATGCCATGATCAGTTTACTTGCCTTGTTCTAGCTCTAGTTTTACAGCTTATCTTGCCATGATACTCACATGTACATTCCATGATTTTCTTGTATATACTCTCTATTTACTGTCTTATAGCTTTTATCATATCTTGTGAACTGTTGTTAGTAGATTGTACTCGTTCCATCCTGACAGGATATGTTGAAAATATTACAGATGCAGATGAGGGAGACTACTGTACCTACTACGGTCTGGATGACGTAGTGGGCCTAGACCTGGAGACTTTGGTCCAGCAGGGCTTAGCTCCGCCTGGCGAGACCTTATCCCTTGCTTAGTTAGAGTAGGTCTTTTGTACTGGACTTTGTCTCCAGCTACTTTTGAGACTGTTTTTATTATGGACTGTATTAGAGACTTGGACTTGTATATATTCTTGTGTTGGACTTGACAGGTTATTATTTTATTATCGTCTCGTTGTCTTTATCTTTCAGTCTTTACTTTGTTATCTTAGAGTCGTGATTGAGTACTCATATATATATTCATTGCTTGTCCTCCGTTCGGAGTTGACCATATTCTCGACAGGTTTTTGATATATATATATAAACTGTTTAGAGTAGAAAAATCTACAGCGTTCCACGCCAATTTTTCGGTGAGGGCTGGGCGTTGTCGCGTCACGTGCCCTTTTAGCGGGTGCGGGTCGTGACAGTGCCTGTTCAAGACGAAGAGGATGCCCGGTTCGTTCTGGGGGGAGGCAGTGAGCACTGCCGTGTTTATCTTGAACTGTTCCCTGACCCAGAGTGTGTCCGGCATGACGCCATACGAGGCTTGGCACGGGAGGAAGCCGGCGGTGCACTTCTTCAGGACTTTCGGCTGTGTCGCACACGTTAAAGTAACGTGCCCTAATCTGAAGAAACTGGATGATCGAAGCATTCCCATAGTGTTGATTGGCTATGACGTCGAGTCCAAGGCTTACCGAGTGTACGACCCGGTGAACAAGCGCGTCTATGTGACGCGTAATGCTACTTTCGACGAAGCAGCGTGCTGGGATTGGGGCGACTCCGATGCGGATCCGTCTTCGTTCACTGTGGAGTACGTACTGCCCGTCACGACAGCTTGTGGAGGCCGCACCATGTCAACACAAGGGGGAGCGGCCTCACCGCCAGCGTCTGAGCCGGCCACACCATGTGCACAAACCCCTGAGCCGAACGCCGTGGAGTTCGTATCACCACCGCCTGACGAAACTCCTACGGCTGAAATTGGCGACGATGAGGCACCACGATGCTACCGCACCATTAGCAATGTATACGACATGACCAGCGAGCAGGTGCTAGATCTAGAGGAACTCCTGTTCGCGACCGGTGATGAGCCGTTGACATTCCAGGAGGCCGAGCCGCATGCTTGCTGGCGGAAGGCGATGATTGACGAGCTGGACTCGATCGTCAATAACCACACTTGGACATTGACAGAGTTACCTGAAGGGAAGAAGCCGATTGGACTGAAGTGGGTTTTCAAGCTGAAGAAAAATAGCGCCGGCGAGGTGGTCAAACACAAGGCCAGGCTCGTGGCGAAAGGCTATGTCCAGCGTGCAGGAATCAACTTCGACGAAGTTTTTGCGCCCGTGGCTCGCTTGGATTCCGTCAGAATGCTGCTGGCAGTCGCGGTACACGCCGGCTGGGAGGTACACCACCTCGACGTCAAATCGGCGTTCTTAAACAGTAACCTAAATGAAGTAGTGTACGTGTTGCAGCCGCCTGGCTTCATGCGCAATGGGTACGAACACAAAGTACTCCTCCTACACAAAGCACTATACGGGCTTCGTCAAGCTCCTCGTGCGTGGAACGCCAAGTTGGATGACACTTTGTTATCGCTTGGGTTTCATAAGAACGAGTCGGAGCACTCGTATACTCGGGGAACCGGAGACGAGCGACTGCTTCTCGGCGTATACGTGGACGATCTCATCGTCACAGGTGCGCACATACGGGTCATCAATCGGTTCAAGGATGAGATGAAGGCTCAGTTCCAGATGAGCAACCTCGACAAATTGAACAACTATCTCCGTATAGAAGTTCAGCAGGGCGTCGGCGAGATCACTCTGTGCCAGAGCGCGTACGCGGCCAAAGTACTGGAGAAGGTCGGAATGACCAAATGCAATCCAGTTGTCACGACCCGTACCCATTTTTTTTAAAACGGATACGAGACGTGTCCAAGCCAGCCTACGCCGCAGTGTCGGCGGTAGAACGCTGTCACGGCCATGGAGATCAATATTATAAATAATACTCATTCACAACATTAATTTAATTTACAATGATCACAAGTTTTACATTTGCAGAAAATATAAACTTGTACAAATATTGGAATGACTACAACTCCGCTATCTATCTAGTTTTTAGGCTTTTATCTGCAAGCACCCCCGTATCTCCCATGCTAAGTGAATCTACGGCTAACCCTGAAAAATGTTGGTTTCCAGTCAGGAATGGAACGAGCACAATTCACTGAATGCAATTTCAAATAAAGAAGATGACTATAAAAACAAAGGTTAGACATCAATTATGAGTTTTGAAAATAAACAGGAAATACAGAAAACCAGTAGTAAATAAATAGACACAACAGACTTTCCCCAACTGCTAGAAGTACCTTTGATATATGATCGGTCTCGGGACAATTATGCGACACGGTCTACACGGTCTAAAGTTACACGGTCTACAGTCACACGGTCTACAGTTACACGGTCTACAGAAAATATTGTAGAAAAGAAACACTGTCTACAAAATAGTAATCACGATCTACACAGTTTAAATGCAGTAATGATCACGGTCTACACTGTCTATTTTGCAATAAATAAATCACTGTCTACACAGTCTATAAGAAATAAGTAAATCACTGTCTATAAGAAATAAATGCAACACGGCCTACACGATCTACACGGTCTAAGGTCAGATCACACATCCTTGGTACTTCTCATTCCCGGCTCAACAATTTATAATAGAAAATAATCATATAACCAATGACCAACCAATGAAATATAGTGAAAATCAATATCAAAATGCAGACAATAAACTGTACTCGCATGTGGTCCTTTGCTGATGAAACCGACAGTCTGAACTACTCAATGTGCCACAATAGTCAAAACCCGTACAACAGTCCCCGGAAGCTGAAATAAACATTACCAATGTTCTTAGAATAGTCAAATTAGCTAGGATTACCTGTCTTTAAGTCCAATTCTGGACACAGGGGCAAAACGGTAATTTCGAGCAAAAACGATGTCCGTCGTTGGACCCGCTTTGCACCGAAAAGCGTGCCAAAGTCAACGGTCTCTAAAGTCGTCAAACTACATGTCTACGGATCCAGTTTTCCGATACGAACCCAACCGTATGTCCAGAGTTGGATTCCGGCGGGCCGTGCACAAAATCGCCCGTTGAGTGGGACCGTGGGGCCCGCAAAACGACGATTTTATCAACGGTCTCAGAATCGGACCAAACTTGGCATGCAGGACCAGAAAAATGATACGGTTCTGCAGGCACAAGTTTCATCTCGATCTGACGAACGTGCACAAAGTAATTGGAGAGTTTATAAAGTGCACGATACGGTGAATTTCGACGGATACGTATCAAATTCGTCGCGTACACGCGACCAATTTGAATTCCGTCAAAGTCCACACGACCACAAAGCCGTTACGCAGCTTTCGATCCTTTTGGTTCGTGACCACGTCGCCCGGATTGGCGGGACGCACGTCGTGTGGGACAATTTTTATTGATTTTAAAACAGATTTTTGTCAAACTTCGGAATTCGATTTTTCAACGCGTATTCGATGATTTTCAAATCCGCAAAAAGGGTTGGGAAGCCCTATATGTTGTCTAGGACTGCCTTTAAATAGATTTGGAAAACTCCTAATGTCCTGGTCATAATCTATCTTCTAAAACAGGGATTTGAACCATCTCGTGTTCTGTTTTCACGAGGTTTTTCGATGGACTTCGTGTCGATTTCGGGTACAGATCGTGCGTCTTCATCAAAACCTAATTGATGGAGATCCTAGATGGTTACGTGGATTCTACATAGGACTTTACAGATCGGATTTTGGTCGAGAATTCACAGAGGAGCGAGGATTCGAAGTTACCTCCGCGGTTTCGATCACATTGTTGTTTCCGAACAGTTCCAGGCCGCGCGTGCGTTCTTGGCCGACTCCGGCGGTTCTCCGGCGTCGCTCCGGCGTCGGGGTGACCGCCCAGGAGACTGGGAAGGCGGGGTTAGGTTTTTCGTGCGAACTCCCTTCCTCTTTCTCGGTATTTATGCGCGCGGAGAAGAAGAACCCGAACCTGATCGGTTCAGTCGGGTGAGGGGGTTATATGCTCGGGATGCTGGGTTTTAGATGTATACATATACGTCTGTATATGTATAATGCCCCCCTCCCCCCTCGGTTTGGGCTGTGGGGAGCACTGATGGGCTCGGGGGAGTCCACAGGCTGGCTTGTGGGGGAGAAAGGAAATTAGTAGCTTTCCTTTTCTCTTACTATTATTAACCCTATTATATATATGTATATATATATATATATAACCCACATTCATGTATATATATATATATATATATATATATATATATATATATATATATATGTATGTATATATATATATATATATGTAGGTATACATTAATAAATTAAGAAAATATATGTATATGCCTATATATATATACACCTCCGTAAAATTCAAATAAATCCCATTGGCATATATTCCTAGTGCTATTTATTTAAACTTGACCCTATATAATAATATTTATATGATAACAAAAATAAATATTGCCAAGAATGATAAAATAATATTATTTAATAATAACCTCCATAAAATGATAAAATAAAAATATTAAAATTCAATTAAAACAATAAGGGTGTATACGCCATTGTTTCCAGTCCAATAATCTCAAAACGCACAAGGACCCATTTTATACCAATATCATTAATTATCACTAAATACGATATTTATAATATTTAATTACAAATACTAGAAAGTATTTATTAAATCAATAAAACGAAAATGCAACACACTCATTCCAAATCACATCAACACGTATGTCATTTGGATGAACTGCATGACTACCTGGCTTGGGTTGGGTCCTGGTCAGGTCCAGACTGGTTTGTACAACAGGTCTTCTACAAATCCATAAACTTTAATGATAAATAATTAAACTATTTCTAGAAGTCAAGTCGTAACCTGGCCTGGTTTTCCTAGTTTGGACATCATTAGTTCGGTTTTCTCTATCAGGTCTAATACACTAGTCTAAGCACATTTTTGCACCATCCGTGCCACGATTTCTAGTCACCTTGTACCCCAAAACTCAACCATGGCTAAAATCATCTGCCGTAATAATTAACTAAATAATTATTTATAAAATATAAAAATCACCATTTAATCCAAATAAATAAATAAAATATTTTATAAAAATTTTGGGAAGAGGGGCTACAAATCTACCCACCTTAAAAATAATTTTGTCCTCGAAATTCTAATTCGTAACTATTCCTTAAATTCCAAAAAGGAAATCCACCATTACCTTAATCTCCTCGAATCTTAATTCCTCAAAACAGTTTATACCCTCCTCCTAGCCATTTGTAACTACGGAACTCCGAGAACTTCTACCCACCTTTGGACACACTACTCCCTCAATTCTCATGTCACTAACATTATAATCCTCCAACTAATTGCAAAAATATCTACCAATAGATATCTACTGCTTATGGCCACTATAATCCTCTTCTATCTATCCAACCACCCAAAATCTAATCATACAACAAATTTACCCAAGTAGCTGGGAAATATTGCTAAATTCTAATAAGCGTGACCATTCGCCACTCTGAAATAAGAAGGACAGGAAAAATAAGGAAGGACAATCGAGAGTAAAAATAAAATTTCTAGAGCGGTAGTGAGTATCCAATGCTGCAGATGTAATAAAAGCTTATGAATCAATGACTTATTTGCTAAAGTGGGCTACTCTAGTCCAGTCACTTGCTAAATCGAAGAACCCTTCGTTTCTTAGAGGGTCTTGCAATCCATGCAGTACAGAAATTTTGTTCTCAAAGTCCTAAACAAGGTTCCAAATTAGAACGGAATTTGAGAAATCATGATTGTGATCCTTCCCGTGGTTATTTAAACACACAAACAAGGATATAAATGCAATGCAAGATTGCATCGCAACTTCCAAGTAGATGGAATAAAGGTTACGAACGACTTCATATTCTAAGAAGGGGAGTCAACAAAATGGATATAGGGACCTATCTCAGAAAGTTTGGTTTTATAGTCCAATTATAGTGGTATGCATGAATGGATATTACTGGGTCTTAATGGGTTCCCCAATTGGACATCGATTGTCGGTTTGATGAACCTTGGGCTTCGGTCTATATTGACTGGATGAGATCCCAATGTTAAAACTATTTTTACTAGGTTAGGGTAACCTGGAATAAGTTTTCACCCAAGAGGTTGAGCTAGTTGCCAGTCAGGTTGGTTAGCTGGGTCCCTAAAGCTCAAAATGTGCCTTCGGTGACTTTGTGTTTAAGGAGCACATGAGGACTCAATTGGGTGGCACACTAGCGGCGTGTCCATAGTGGGCTTCGAGTAGATCACTATCACCTATTGGTTTGAAAGGTTCGAGTCGAGGTTGAGTCTCTAATGGAAGTCTAGAAATATACCGATATTATGGTATAGGGTTGTAGTTAGTCCTTTTGACCTGAAAGTCGTACCATAAAAATAGAGTACAAGAGAACGTGTTTGAGTGGGACATGATATACCTAGATGAAGGTGGATTTGTCTAGATCTTGTATATGAAGTTTGTTGGAAGATAACAGCTGGTCTCGTGCTCCGATTACTAATGACACGGCCGGGGACATAAAATGATCTAAATGGAAAGTGGGAGTCCATAGGGCACTAACTATCATTCTAATAAAAATTTATTCTAATCAATCGGTGATCTTCGTATATCCTAAAACTTTTAGGAGGCTTACCGTCTACCCACCTTAGAATAGGACATGGTCTTAGGAATATTGAGGTTAGAGGGTTCCCAAGGTCCGAATACTGTACATCGACTCTAGGTAATAAATAATAAGGTACGACGCAACAGAATACGGTAGATATAAGTCAAGTCAAGGATCGTTCCTCAATAAGTGGAAAACAAGTGTGTACAATGACACTTGGTCGACAAAATAGAGTGACCTACTCTTCTCCACTATTCAAGAGTTATCGACGGGGTAACCAATCCCAAGGCACAACATAAGAAAGATTTCTAACAATTCAGTCAAGAAATTCTATTTGTGTCAAACCTGCCAGACTATGGTCATAAGGGTTGTAGTGATCAGGTATTGCTGTTGACAACTGGTAAGTCATAGTGTGACAGGGTATTTAAGCTATGATATTGGCTAAGCTAGTGACTGTGGTGTTCCAACACTAGTTAGGTCTTAATAATAAATTTTACACACTAGGACAATACTTGTTGGAAACCAATCTCGAAAGGAGAGTCACCCATAGTCACGGTAAATTATTGTCCTTAGCCTTGTCTATTCATCTCATGTCTAAACTGTGGGCTTTGGTCGAGGGGCGGTTGAGTCAAGGCACAAGGGTTGAAAGTAAAGGCAATATTCAAGAAAATATTTAGAGACACAATGAATTATTTCTCGAGAATAGATAGTCTCCTGGGTTGGCATTACGACTGAGGGTAAAACCCTAATCCTTCTCAAGTTTCTGATGGCTTGAAAGTCCCAACATCAGCTTGAGGGTCGAGAGGAGAACGAGTAACTCAATCACATGACTGGCCGATGATAGCTATACTTGGGTATACAACTATCATAGCCATGGGGATACTTTGTATCGCTCTACCAGTTATGAGCTTCTGTCTTTCCAAATTAGTGAAAGACAAAAACAATAAAAGAGTTCGAGGAAGATGTTACTGAATACAATTACGTGATTCAAAGGCGAACGTATATTTCCAGAGGAATTGTCAATGCAGTCGCGGATGAGATCCTAGAGACATCTATATCTCAATCCACGTAGGATAATTAAATGAAAAGCGAACCAAATGCATCATGGTGGATCAGACCGTAATGCAATAATTCTGATTAGACAATATGTTAGCAGGCGTCCCCACTAAACACATATCTTGAATCAAGCTCGAGAACAGAGTGAGCTTGCAAAACTAGGCTGTAATAGCAGTATTGGTTAAGATAGTCAAAATACAAGTACGCAAGATTTTTGAAAAGAGGCACAAGTAGCTCGAGATTGGAGAGAATCAAAACTTTCCTGGTGTTCTTGCTTATACAATCAATCCTACTATCTCATATTCACAAGGACTTGGTTGACTAATGGGTTATGACCTCTAACTTCTGTATTCTAGATGAATCTATTAGTGTCAATCAATTACCTCGTCAATAAGTCACAAGGACTACAGATTGCTAGGTCGAGAGACATGTTACCCAACTAACAAAACTTTTACTAATATCGGCTTTGGATCTTATGGGACATGCATGGCATTGTCCTATTCTCTATGGTATCCCAAACTTGTAATCATGTTTGTAGTTATTTCACCGCGGATTACGCCTTGCCCGTATACTCTGGCTGTGGTAAACCCTTAGTTTCGTAACTCAACATGTTACCAAATCGAACACTTCTTAACTCTATCCCATATTGGCTCAAGGGTATCTACGATCAAGAGAGGACCACTAGCCATAGTTTTGGCAATATCCCATCACTTCTTTTTTTTTAAACTAATTTCAACTCTAAGGGTCATGCCTCGCCAGTGCGCTGCTGGCTGTACTGAACCCTTAGTCTTCATAATTCAAATAAATGGCGACAGTGCGCTGCTGTCCTGCCATTATGAGTTAACTAATATTCTTTTAACTATATCTGCAAAAATTTATAAGCTCCTAGAGATTCAAACAAGTCGACCATGTAATAAGGCGTGAATATTTGTCCTATTAGTCATAATCTTTAAAATAAAAGATTTAATCATGGAGGAAAGACTGGAGACAAAAGGATTACAAACATTCTAGTATCCATTATATGTGTATTTAAACCTTTGAGGAAAACTTTAAACCAACTAACCTGAGGTTCATCTATGGGTAACATAATCAGAAATAATAAAATAATAATTCTTAGGCAAAATGGGAACTAAATAGACAATTCGGACTAAGATATGATGACGATATCTAAAGAGGCAAAGAGAAGGAATTTAACAATTTATCAAGACTAGTTCATTTATTCTATGAAGCCCTGTCTCATCAAGTGAATAATCTATCCACGTTGGACCATATCGTCATATCAAGAGAAAATAATGTGTCTATAGGGATCTAGCAAGCTATCCGAATTTAATAATTCTAAATTGTATGGCCTATCTAACAATCCCTAACTACCCGACGGTCAATTTGAACAAGGGACTCCTAGTTCTAGTCATTCTCTTAAATTAAATTAATCCCTAATTCGTGAATGAGCATTTTCTAGTCGCAGGCTCGCAATAGTACAGCTAACTTAAGTACTATCACGAGTTCGTATGATTTGCGAAAAGAGACCTGCATGGGCCACCACAAAAACTTGTCACAACCCGCACCCGCTTTTTTTTTAAACGGATACGAGACGTGTCCAAGCCAGCCTACGCCGCAGTGTCGGCGGTAGAACGCTGTCACGGCCATGGAGATCAACATCACAAATAATACTCATTCACAACATTAATTTAATTTACAATGATCACAAGTTTTATATTTGCAGAAAATATAAACTTGTACAAATATTGGAATGACTACAACTCCGCTATCTATCTAGTTTTTAGGCTTTTATCTGCAAGCACCCCCGTATCTCCCATGCTAAGTGAATCCACGGCTAACCCTGAAAAATGTTGGTTTCCAGTCAGGAATGGAACGAGCACAATTCACTGAATGCAATTTCAAATAAAGAAGATGACTATAAAAACAAAGGTTAGACATCAATTATGAGTTTTGAAAATAAACAGGAAATACAGAAAACCAGTAGTAAATAAATAGACACAACAGACTTTCCCCAACTGCTAGAAGTACCTTTGATATATGATCGGTCTCGGGACAATTATGCGACACGGTCTACACGGTCTAAAGTTATACGGTCTATAGTTACACGGTCTACAGAAAATATTGCAGAAAAGAAATACTGTCTACAAAATAGTAATCACGATCTACACAGTTTAAATGCAGTAATAATCACGGTCTACACTGTCTATTTTGCAATAAATAAATCACTGTCTACATGGTCTACAAGAAATAAGTAAATCACTGTCTACACTGTCTACAAGAAATAAATACAACACGGTCTACACGATCTACACGGTCTAAGGTCAGATCACACATCCTTGGTACTTCTCATTCTCGACTCAACAATTTATAATAGAAAATAATCACATAACCAATGACCAACCAATGAAATATAGTGAAAATCAATATCGAAATGCAGACAATAAACTGTACTCGCCTGTGGTCCTTTGCTGATGAAACCGACAGTCTGAACTACTCAATGTGCCACAATAGTCAAAACCCGTACAACAGTCCCCGGAAGCTGAAATAAACATTACCAATGTTCTTAGAATAGTCAAATTAGCTAGGATTGCCTGTCCTTAAGTCCAATTCTGGACACAGGGGCAAAATGGTAATTTCGGGCAAAAATGATATCCGCCGTTGGACCCGCTTTGCACCAAAAAGCGTGCCAAAGTCAACGGTCTCTAAAGTCGTCAAACTACATGTCTACAAATCCAGTTTTTCGATACGAACCCAACCGTATGTCCAGAGTTAGATTCCGACGGGCCGTGCACAAAATTGCCCGTTGAGTGGGACCGTGGGGCCCGCAAAACGACGATTTTATCAACGGTCTCAGAATCGGACCAAACTTGGCATGCAGGACCAGAAAAATGATATGGTTCTGCTGGCACAAGTTTTGTCTCGGTTTGACAAGCGTGCACAAAGTAATTGGAGAGTTTGCAAAGTGCACGATACGGTGAATTTCGACGGATACGCATCAAATTCGTCGCGCACACGCGACCAATTTGAATTCCGTCAAAGCCCACACGACCACAAAGCCGTTACGCAGCTTTCGATCCTTTCGGTTCGTGACCACGTCGCCCGGATTGGCGGGACGCACGTCGTGTGGGACAATTTTTTATTGATTTTAAAACAGATTTTTGTCAAACTTCGGAATTCGATTTCTCGACGCGTAGTCGATGATTTTCAAATCCGCAAAAAGGGTTGGGAAGCCCTATATGTTGTCTAGGACTGCCTTTAAATAGATTTGGAAAACTTCTAATGTCCTGGTCATAATCTATCTTCCAAAACAGGGATTTGAACCATCTCGTGTTCTGTTTTCACGAGTTTTTCGATGGACTTCGTGTCGATTTTGGGTACAGATCGTGCGTCTTCATCAAAACCTAATTGATGGAGATCCTAGATGGTTATGTGGGTTCTACATAGGACTTTACAGATCAGATTTTGGTCAAGAATTCACAGAGGAGCGAGGATTCGAAGTTACCTCCGCGGTTTCGATCACATTGTTGTTTCTGAACAGTTCTAGGCCGCGCGTGCGTTCTTGGCCGACTCCGACGGTTCTCTGGCGTCGCTCCGGCGTCGGGGTGACCGCCAAGGAGACTGGGAAGGCGGGGTTAGGTTTTTCGTGCGAACTCCCTTCCTCTTTCTCGGTATTTATGCGCGCGGAGAAGAAGAACCCGAACCTGATCGGTTCAGTCGGGTGAGGGGGTTATATGCTCGGGATGCTGGGTTTTAGATGTATACATATACATCTGTATATGTATAATGCCCCCCTCCCCCCTCGGTTTGGGCTGTGGGGAGCACTGATGGGCTCGGAGGAGTCCATAGGCTGGCTTGTGGGGGAGAAAGGAAATTAGTAGCTTTCCTTTTCTCTTACTATTATTAACCCTATTATATATATATATATATATATATATATATATATATATATATATATATATATATATATATATATACATGAATGTGGGTTATATATATATATATATATATATATATATATATATATATATATATATATATATATATATATATATATATATATATATATATATATAACCCACATTCATGTATATATATATATATATATATATATATATATATATATATATATATATATATATATATATATATATATATATATATATATATATATATACATGAATGTGGGTTATATATATATATATATATATATATATATAGGTATGCATTAATAAATTAAGAAAATATATGTATATGCCTATATATATATACACCTCCGTAAAATTCAAATAAATCCCATTGGCATATATTCCTAGTGCTATTTATTTGAACTTGACCCTATATAATAATATTTATATGATAACAGAAATAAATATTGCCAAGAATGATAAAATAATATTATTTAATAATAACCTCCATAAAATAATAAAATAAAAATATTAAAATTCAATTGAAACAATAAGGGTGTATACGCCATTGTTTCCAGTCTAATAATCTCAAAACGTACAAGGACCCATTTTATACCAATATCATTAATTATCACTAAATACGATATTTATAATATTTAATTACAAATACTAGAAAGTATTCATTAAATCAATAAAACGAAAATGCAACACACTCATTCCAAATCACATCAACACGTATGTCATTTGGATGAACTGCATGACTACCTGGCTTGGGTTGGGTCCTGGTCAGGTCCAGACTGGTTTGTACAACAGGTCTTCTACAAATCCATAAACTTTAATGATAAATAATTAAACTATTTCTAGAAGTCAAGTCGTAACCTGGCCTGGTTTTCCTAGTTTGGACATCATTAGTTCGGTTTTCTCTATCAGGTCTAATACACTAGTCTAAGCACGTTTTTGCACCATCCGTGCCACGATTTCTAGTCACCTTGTACCCTAAAACTCAACCATGGCTAAAATCATCTGCCGTAATAATTAACTAAATAATTATTTACAAAATATAAAAATCACCATTTAATCCAAATAAATAAATAAAATATTTTATAAAATTTTCGGGAAGAGGGGCTACACCAGTTCAAGTACCGATGGAGCCACGGCTGAAACTGAGCAAAGTGAGCTCAAATCCGCTGGTGGACACGACCCTGTATCGAAGCATCGTCGGGAGCCTCCGCTACTTGGTGCACACGCGATCGGACATCACGTTCGCCGTCGGCTATGTCAGTCGATTCATGGAGTCGCCGACCACCGAGCACTGGAGCGCTGTTAAGCACATACTCAGGTATATTGCCGGTACATTGAGCTATGGGTGTCGGTACGTGAGGGACACTGCAGAGGCCAAGCTCGTCGGGTACAACGATGCCGATATGGCCGGTGACATCGATGACAGGAAAAGCACCACCGGTTTGGTATTCCTCCTCGGGAGGAGCCCCGTTAGCTGGCAATCACAAAAGCAAAAGGTGGTTGCATTATCGTCCTGTGAGGCGGAGTACATTGCTGCGACCACGGCGGCATGCCAAGGTGTTTGGCTCACACAGCTACTCGGAGATTTACTTGACAAGAAGGCCGACAGTGCTACTCTACTCGTGGACAACAAATCCGCTATCCAGCTGTGCAAGAATCCGGTATTCTATGACCGGAGTAAGCATATCGAGACGCGCTATCACTTCATCAGACAGTGCATCAAAGGCGGCAAGATCGCCGTCGACTACATTAACACCGACGAACAGCTGGCGGACATATTGACAAAGGCACTCGGGCGGGTCAAGTTCCAGGGCCTACGTACGAAGCTTGGCGTCGTCAACACCAGAAGCAACTAGATTAGGGGGAGTTTTGTTGGTTAATTATGTTGCTTTCCTTTTACGTTATTTTTCTTCTCAGTTTACATGTAGGAATAAGTCTTTGCATGTCACCTAGTCTCAAGGAGATGGTTGTGGTGATCCATGCTTGTAGGGAGTAAGTTGTTCTTCTTCCTTGCTTATAAAAGGAAGATCTGAGAATGAATAAAAACAAGAGTGTAAAAAAGGCTATTAAGCACTCATTCTATTGTGTTCTCCACTCTACTAATCTCCCCCTCGTATGGTCCATATGCAAGAGTAGGCACGTCAACCTCACCTATAACAACGATCCAGTCGGAAAAGGAGCAGAGTACAACCATATTACAATTAATGTTGTTAGTCCAAAATAAGTTAGAACAAGAGAGAAACAATGATGACAAAGAGCATATAGAGAACTAGCAAGAGATGAACTAGCAGGATATGAACTAGCAAAATATAAACTGGTAAGATATGATCTAGCAGGACAGGAACTAAATAGAGGAACAATGGAAACAACTATGTGTGTGTGAAATACCTTTTAATACGTGAATGGCTGGGCTAATACGGCACATCATACGATAGCTATCATTCAGTAATTGGTACGGCTAACTCATACGTGGGTGTGTATGACTTAGCTATCATTCGATAACGGTAATTGGGTTTGTTCACGTATTTATCGAGTATTTCCCCTCCCGACTCTCTAACAATCAAAAATGGTCAATGACACACTAAGAAGGATACGATAACTACCGTGTTACAATTGTGTCTCAATGGAATAACAAGCAATGACTCAACGGAATATTAAACGAGAAAACTATAGAGTAAACGTTATAATAAACTAAAACATAAATGCAATATTGTACTTGCCTGAATCCTCGCACAAATCATAATCACAAGCCAAGGATGAGAGGATGCCGATCTATAAGCTGTCAACCTATAACACACATCGCACCACGAACCGTGCACGAAAACCACAAATCAATTCTAATATTCTAGTTCTAAATAGTGGCTAGTTGGGTTACTAATCTAATAATAATTAATTCTGAAATAATTTACTTTAAAACTTAATTTAACCTAATAATAATCTGAATATAATCTAAACATGCAAGTTTGGCCATCAAAAGTCGTGTTTCTCAATTTTGGAAACCATGACACGCAAATCGAGACGTACCGTTGACTTTTTAGTCAAACGCTATAAACTCTAGATTTTGAAAGTGTATCTTGGTAGATTTCAGCGCCACGAGTGCGCTGGAATTGACCATGCCACAAAATCACGCTTTGGTCAAAAGATATCGCCGTTATGGCTAATCGTGACCAAAATGGGGATCAACCGATCAATTCTGAGTTCAACAGAAAAAATAAAATACTAAATAAAAGAAATAATTCCTGGGAAAATTATATGTCATAAATATATGTGTTAGCTTTTCGAAACTTCAAACGGTTCATGATTTCAATTTCTGGTTCTCCCGAAATCTCGAAAACACCGAAACGTATCAAGTTTCGGACAACCGACACTCTACGAATTTTCCAGAAATTTAGGTTCAGAAATTACAAAAATAAATTACATATTCAGAAACTATACCTCAATACGCTTCCAATAAAAAAAACGGCACGCCAAAATAAGGTCCGAGTTGATGGTAATCGCCTCAGGAAATTGGAGAATCACCGGGATCAAACTCCAAAAGGAGGAGGCTATAATTAATTAGGGTTTATGAATATACAATGCATATATATAGGAGAGAGAGAGAGACGGTTACTGCCATATTGGCGCCGACAGGTGCCCCCCCCCCCCCCCCCCCCCCAAGGGTAGATTTTTGGTTAATTATTTATTTAATTCAGAAAATTATTTAAAAATTATTTTAAGTCCAAATAAATCAAAATAAATTGCAGAAAAATCCAGAAAAATTCTAGAAAATTCTAGAAAATATTTCTAAGTGTCTAGAATCTAAATAAAATATTTTTAACACAAAATATCATCATGTGACCTCACAATAAATTCCCAAAGCCTATAAAATATAAATTCTATAGGTTTTAATTATATAAAAATTCCCAAAATTCTAAAAAAATCCTGAAAAATTCTAAAATATTCTAGAAAATATTTTTAGTCATTTAGAGCCCAAATAAAAATATTTGGTCCCGAAATACCCCTGTATGACCTTACAGTAAATCCTGAAAATCGTAAAAATAATAAAACCTTAAATATTAAATAATTACAAATATCCAAAATTGTAGAAAAATATAAAATAGCTAAATAATACATATATAAGCTATCTAGAGGTCATATGACCTTAATATGGTCATAGCCCACCTACAAGCTTTGGCATGACTCACAATGGCCATAAAATTAATCATAAACAAATAAAATTAAAAAATTAAAAAAATTGGGAAGTGGAGTTACAAATCTACCCACCTTAGAAAAATTTTATCCTCGAAATTTCAAAAGATAAAAATAGGCACAACCAAGAATATCATCAAAATATGACATGCCCAATCGATATGAATAAGCACGACAAGAATATAATCAAGAAAATAATGTGATGAATGATCGAAATTAATCAGGCATATAGAATCAAAATCTAAATACGTTTTAGAAATATAGTGGAAGGAAATAAAAATAGGTTTAAAAGATGACGATTCAAAAATAGAAAAATATGAGAGAAATAAAGAACTACTAGTTGTAGAGAAGGTGGTAACAAGAAATAAGACATCAAATAAATTTGAAAGAAAAAAAATTTAATAGTCGTATGCCAATAAAAGATATAGTCGCTATGATATTCAAAAATCATAAGTATATCCGAAGTCATTTAACCGAGAATCCATGCCTCGCCAGTGTACATCTGGCTGTCATGAACCCTTGGTTTCATGTCTCGAGTATAATATGTTATCAAACACTTTATCGACTCTACCCAATATTGACATAATAAATCAAAAGATCAATAATACAACTAGGATTTAGTTTTAGTAATATTTGACAACCTACGCATACTTGAAATTATTTCAACTTAGGGATCATGCCACGCCAGTGCGCTTCTGACTGCAGTGAACCCGCAGTCTCTATAATTCAAATAAATGGGGATTGTGCGCATATGCCTTACCATTGCAAGTCACCAAAAATTATTTCAACTATATCCATAAGAATTTCAAAGGAACTTCAATAAATTCAAATAAGTCGATCATGATAAAAAATATAAGTATCTGTCCTTGAGTAAAAGTATCAGTTTTAAAAATAAAATGATCACAAAATGTACGAAGACGACTTGAATTAATATATAGAAAATTGAACCAAGATTAGGAATAAAAAATAAAATAATCGCAAAATAGTTTTGAAAATAAAACGAGATTTAGAGAAGGCAAAAGATAAAATGGCACAAAAAATGATCAAAATTTGGAATTGAATTCTACGAAGTCCTAACTTACCAAACGTATATTCTACCCACCTTGGATCCTACCAACATGTCAAAACAAAATAACATATTCTCTTAAAAAAATTCTTTGACTTATCTATACCGAGACTTCAATAAATCATTAGCTAAATCACATGGCCTATTTAACTATCTTAACTATCCAGGGGTCTGTAGAAGCATGGAATTTCAGAACCAGAAAGTCTATGCGCCAGACTACATGTGCCAGAGCTTGGACAAAGTGCTTCACAGCAAAAAAGCAACAAATATAGACATTGAAAGAGGACTTTTTATTTAACATATAAAAGTCTATTACATGTCTAAAGAGAGATTGTACAAAGGAGAATTTCTACAAAGAAAAGATCCTAAGTCTACAGCCAGCAGCCACCATGCGCCCTCAAGTAGGCGCAGCAATCAACGTGCGCCCTCAGCCAGGCGCATCCTACCATGCGCCCCCAGCAAGGTGCATCCTTTTCAGCAGCTCAGTTATGTGCATCCCCAGTTATGTGCATCCCTTCAGCAGCTCAGTTATGTGCATCCCTTCAGCAGCCCAGTTATGTGCCGCTCTTCCAGCCAGGCTCACCTGATAAATGCTTCGACTAATGAAGCATTTAACCCTCTGGCTGGAATCTGTGGCCAGGGGAGGCTTCGAAAGAGCCTACAAAGGCGAAAGAAGACCGTGATCGAAACCGCGGTTAAAGGAGCAGCTTTCAACACAACCAGAGTGGGCAACGCCCACTTTGAAGGAAGAAAGAGCCTAGCACCGCCATTCCGATCTACGGCTCTTCCGGAATAACGAAGACGAGGCCCGAGCATCCTTATCTTTGGATGCAACAGGCACCTTCCGCCTGCCTCAGAAGCCCTCGACTCCGACTTTTGGATGTAACAGTCACCTTCAAGTGCATCAACGAAGACACTGCGTCGCATCTTCACCCTCGGGAGCATCTCGTCAACAGAATGCATTCGAGTACACAAGTTCATGTCAGAAAGACGTGAGAGAACGAGAGGCCAACCCTCTCTCCATACCACTATTTATAGGCCGGGCAAATCAAACCCATGCGCCAAGTGGATGGCTCTCTGAATTCCGTGCAATAAATTTGCATTAAACGGATGAACCAGACGCTTCGAATTCAGCCAAGTCAAAACGGCTATTTAAAGCACTCGAAGAACGTAACAGTCGCACCAATAAAGAGTGTCACGAAGCGAATGCGCCAGCCAGACCGCGCATCACATAGCGCGTCCTTCAACATCAAGCGCATCACAGACGCGCCTTTCAGCACCAAGCACATCACA
>JANAVB010033219.1:26449107-26507711 GCA_029216955.1 Iris pallida | reverse complement strand
ATTGCCCGTTGAGTGGACCGTGGGGCCCGCAAAACGACGATTTTATCAACGGTCTCAGAATCGGACCAAACTTGGCATGCAGCCAGAAAAATGATATGGTTCTGCTGGCACAAGTTTTGTCTCGGTTTGACAAGCGTGCACAAGTAATTGGAGAGTTTGCAAAGTGCACGATAAGTGAATTTCGACGGATACGCATCAAATTCGTCGCGCACTACGGACGCGACCAATTTGAATTCCGTCAAAGCCCACACGACCACAAAGCCGTTACGCACTTTCGATCCTTTCGGTTCGTGACCACGCGCCCGATTGGCGGGACGCACGTCGTGGGGACATTTTTATTGATTTTAAAACAGATTTTTGTCAAACTTCGGAATTCGATTTCTCGACGCGTAGTCGATGATTTTCAAATCCGCAAAAAGGGTGGGAAGCCCTATATGTTGTCTAACTACTGCCTTTAAATAGATTTGGAAAACTTCTAATGTCTGGTCATAATCTATCTCCAAACAGGGATTTGAACCTCTCGTGTTCTGTTTTCACGAGTTTTTCGAGGGACTTCGTGTCGATTTTGGGTACAGATCGTGCGTCTTCATCAAACCTAATTGATGGAGATCCTAGATGGTTATGTGGGTTCTACATAGGACTTTACAGATCAGATTTTGGTCAAGATTCACAGAGGAGCGAGGATTCGAGTTACCTCCGCGGTTTCGATCACATTGTTGTTTCTGAACAGTTCTAGGCCGCGCGTGCGTTCTTGGCCGACTCCGACGGTTCTCTGGCGTCGCTCCGGCGTCGGGGTGACCGCCAAGGAACTGGGAAGGCGGGGTTAGTTTTGCGTGCGAACTCCCTTCCTCTTTCTCGGTATTTATGCGCGGAGGGAGAAGAAGAACCGAACCTGATCGTTCAGTCGGGTGAGGGGGTTATATGCTCGGGATGCTGGGTTTTAGATGTATACATATACATCTGTATATGTATAATGCCCCCTCCCCCCTCGGTTTGGGCTGTGGGAGCACTGATGGCTCGGAGGAGTCCATAGGCTGGCTTGTGGGGGAGAAAGGAAATTAGTAGCTTTCCTTTTCTCTACTATTATTACCCTATTATATATATATATATATTATATATATAATATATATATCTATATATATATATATATATACATGAATGTGGGTTATATATATATAATATAGATATAGATATATATATATATATAGATATATATCTATATATATAGATATATATATATATAATAACCCACATTCATGTATATATATATATATCTATATAATAATATATATATATATATAATATATATATATATATATATATATATATATTATATATATACATGAATGTGGGTTATATATATATATATATATATATATATAGGTATGCATTAATAAATTAAGAAAATAGTATATGCCTATATATATACACCTCCGTAAAATTCAAATAAATCCCATTGGCATATATTCCTAGTGCTATTTATTTGAACTTGACCCTATATAATAATATTTATATGATAACAGAAATAAATATTGCCAAGAATGATAAAATAATATTATTTTAATAACCTCCATAAAATAATAAAATAAAAATATTAAAATTCAATTGAAACAATAAGGGTGTATACGCCATTGTTTCCAGTCTAATAATCTCAAAACGTACAAGGACCCATTTTATACCAATATCATTAATTATCACTAAATACGATATTATAATATTTAATTACAAATACTAGAAAGTATTCATTAAATCAATAAAACGAAAATGCAACACACTCATTCCAAACATCAACACGTATGTCATTGGATGAACTGCATGACTACCTGGCTTGGGTTGGGTCCTGGTCAGGTCCAGACTGGTTTTGTAACAGTCTTCTACAAATCCATAAACTTTAATGATAAATAATTAAACTATTTCTAGAAGTCAAGTCGTAACCTGGCCTGGTTTTCCTAGTTTGGACATCATTAGTTCGGTTTTCTCTATCAGGTCTAATACACTAGTTAAGCACGTTTTTGCACCATCCGTGCCACGATTTCTAGTCACCTTGTACCCTAAAACTCAACCATGGCTAAAATCATCTGCCGTAATAATAACTAAATAATTTACAAAATATAAAAATCACCATTTAATCCAAATAAATAAATAAAATATTTTATAAAATTTTCGGGAAGAGGGGCTACACCAGTTCAAGTACCGATGGAGCCACGGCTGAAACTGAGCAAAGTGAGCTCAAATCCGCTGGTGGACACGACCCTGTATCGAAGCATCGTCGGGAGCCTCCGCTACTTGGTGCACACGCGATCGGACATCACGTTCGCCGTCGGCTATGTCAGTCGATTCATGGAGTCGCCGACCACCGAGCACTGGAGCGCTGTTAAGCACATACTCAGGTATATTGCCGGTACATTGAGCTATGGGTGTCGGTACGTGAGGGACACTGCAGAGGCCAAGCTCGTCGGGTACAACGATGCCGATATGGCCGTGACATCGATGACAGGAAAAGCACCACCGGTTTGGTATTCCTCCTCGGGAGGAGCACCGTTAGCTGGCAATCACAAAGCAAAAGGTGGTTGCATTATCGTCCTGTGAGGCGGAGTACATTGCTGCGACCACGGCGGCATGCCAAGGTGTTTGGCTCACACAGCTACCGGAGATTTACTTGACAAGAAGGCCGACAGTGCTACTCTACTCGTGGACAACAAATCCGCTATCCAGCTGTGCAAGAATCCGGTATTCTATGACCGGAGTAAGCATATCGAGACGCGCTATCACTTCATCAGACAGTGCATCAAAGGCGGCAAGATCGCCGTCGACTACATTAACACCGACTACAGCTGGCGGACATATTGACAAAGGCACTCGGGCGGGTCAAGTTCCAGGGCCTACGTACGAAGCTTGGCGTCGTCAACACCAGAAGCAACTAGATTAGGGGAGTTTTGTTGGTTAATTATGTTGCTTTCCTTTTACGTTATTTTTCTTCTCAGTTTACATGTAGGAATAAGTCTTTGCATGTCACCTAGTCTCAAGGAGATGGTTGTGGTGATCCATGCTTGTAGGGAGTAAGTTGTTCTTCTTCCTTGCTTATAAAGGAAGATCTGAGAATGAATAAAAACAAGAGTGTAAAAAAGGCTATTAAGCACTCATTCTATTGTGTTCTCCACTCTACTAATCTCCCCCTCGTATGGTCCATATGCAAGAGTAGGCACGTCAACCTCACCTATAACAACGATCCAGTCGGAAAAGGAGCAGAGTACAACCATATTACAATTAATGTTGTTAGTCCAAAATAAGTTAGAACAAGAGAGAAACAATGATGACAAAGAGCATATAGAGAACTAGCAAGAGATGAACTAGCAGGATATGAACTAGCAAAATATAAACTGGTAAGATATGATCTAGCAGGACAGGAACTAAATAGAGGAACAATGGAAACAACTATGTGTGTGTGAAATACCTTTTAATACGTGAATGGCTGGGCTAATACGGCACATCATACGATAGCTATCATTCAGTAATTGGTACGGCTAACTCATACGTGGGTGTGTATGACTTAGCTATCATTCGATAACGGTAATTGGGTTTGTTCACGTATTTATCGAGTATTTCCCCTCCCGACTCTCTAACAATCAAAAATGGTCAATGACACACTAAGAAGGATACGATAACTACCGTGTTACAATTGTGTCTCAATGGAATAACAAGCAATGACTCAACGGAATATTAAACGAGAAAACTATAGAGTAAACGTTATAATAAACTAAAACATAAATGCAATATTGTACTTGCCTGAATCCTCGCACAAATCATAATCACAAGCCAAGGATGAGAGGATGCCGATCTATAAGCTGTCAACCTATAACACACATCGCACCACGAACCGTGCACGAAAACCACAAATCAATTCTAATATTCTAGTTCTAAATAGTGGCTAGTTGGGTTACTAATCTAATAATAATTAATTCTGAAATAATTTACTTTAAAACTTAATTTAACCTAATAATAATCTGAATATAATCTAAACATGCAAGTTTGGCCATCAAAAGTCGTGTTTCTCAATTTTGGAAACCATGACACGCAAATCGAGACGTACCGTTGACTTTTTAGTCAAACGCTATAAACTCTAGATTTTGAAAGTGTATCTTGGTAGATTTCAGCGCCACGAGTGCGCTGGAATTGACCATGCCACAAAATCACGCTTTGGTCAAAAGATATCGCCGTTATGGCTAATCGTGACCAAAATGGGGATCAACCGATCAATTCTGAGTTCAACAGAAAAAATAAAATACTAAATAAAAGAAATAATTCCTGGGAAAATTATATGTCATAAATATATGTGTTAGCTTTTCGAAACTTCAAACGGTTCATGATTTCAATTTCTGGTTCTCCCGAAATCTCGAAAACACCGAAACGTATCAAGTTTCGGACAACCGACACTCTACGAATTTTCCAGAAATTTAGGTTCAGAAATTACAAAATAAATTACATATTCAGAAACTATACCTCAATACGCTTCCAATAAAAAAAACGGCACGCCAAAATAAGGTCCGAGTTGATGGTAATCGCCTCAGGAAATTGGAGAATCACCGGGATCAAACTCCAAAAGGAGGAGGCTATAATTAATTAGGGTTTATGAATATACAATGCATATATATAGGAGAGAGAGAGAGACGGTTACTGCCATATTGGCGCCGACAGGTGCCCCCCCCCCCCCCCCCCCCCCAAGGGTAGATTTTTGGTTAATTATTTATTTAATTCAGAAAATTATTTAAAAATTATTTTAAGTCCAAATAAATCAAAATAAATTGCAGAAAAATCCAGAAAAATTCTAGAAAATTCTAGAAAATATTTCTAAGTGTCTAGAATCTAAATAAAATATTTTTAACACAAAATATCATCATGTGACCTCACAATAAATTCCCAAAGCCTATAAAATATAAATTCTATAGGTTTTAATTATATAAAAATTCCCAAAAATTCTAAAAAAATCCTGAAAAATTCTAAAATATTCTAGAAAATATTTTTAGTCATTTAGAGCCCAAATAAAAATATTTGGTCCCGAAATACCCCTGTATGACCTTACAGTAAATCCTGAAAATCGTAAAAATAATAAAACCTTAAATATTAAATAATTACAAATATCCAAAAATTGTAGAAAAATATAAAATAGCTAAATAATACATATATAAGCTATCTAGAGGTCATATGACCTTAATATGGTCATAGCCCACCTACAAGCTTTGGCATGACTCACAATGGCCATAAAATTAATCATAAACAAATAAAATTAAAAAATTAAAAAAAATTGGGAAGTGGAGTTACAAATCTACCCACCTTAGAAAAATTTTATCCTCGAAATTTCAAAAGATAAAATAGGCACAACCAAGAATATCATCAAAATATGACATGCCCAATCGATATGAATAAGCACGACAAAGAATATAATCAAGAAAATAATGTGATGAATGATCGAAATTAATCAGGCATATAGAATCAAAATCTAAATACGTTTTAGAAATATAGTGGAAGGAAATAAAAATAGGTTTAAAAGATGACGATTCAAAAATAGAAAAATATGAGAGAAATAAAGAACTACTAGTTGTAGAGAAGGTGGTAACAAGAAATAAGACATCAAATAAATTTGAAAGAAAAAAAATTTAATAGTCGTATGCCAATAAAAGATATAGTCGCTATGATATTCAAAAATCATAAGTATATCCGAAGTCATTTAACCGAGAATCCATGCCTCGCCAGTGTACATCTGGCTGTCATGAACCCTTGGTTTCATGTCTCGAGTATAATATGTTATCAAACACTTTATCGACTCTACCCAATATTGACATAATAAATCAAAAGATCAATAATACAACTAGGATTTAGTTTTAGTAATATTTGACAACCTACGCATACTTGAAATTATTTCAACTTAGGGATCATGCCACGCCAGTGCGCTTCTGACTGCAGTGAACCCGCAGTCTCTATAATTCAAATAAATGGGGATTGTGCGCATATGCCTTACCATTGCAAGTCACCAAAAATTATTTCAACTATATCCATAAGAATTTCAAAGGAACTTCAATAAATTCAAATAAGTCGATCATGATAAAAAAATATAAGTATCTGTCCTTGAGTAAAAGTATCAGTTTTAAAAATAAAATGATCACAAAATGTACGAAGACGACTTGAATTAATATATAGAAAATTGAACCAAGATTAGGAATAAAAAATAAAATAATCGCAAAATAGTTTTGAAAATAAAACGAGATTTAGAGAAGGCAAAAGATAAAATGGCACAAAAAATGATCAAAATTTGGAATTGAATTCTACGAAGTCCTAACTTACCAAACGTATATTCTACCCACCTTGGATCCTACCAACATGTCAAAACAAAATAACATATTCTCTTAAAAAATTCTTTGACTTATCTATACCGAGACTTCAATAAATCATTAGCTAAATCACATGGCCTATTTAACTATCTTAACTATCCAGGGGTCTGTAGAAGCATGGAATTTCAGAACCAGAAAGTCTATGCGCCAGACTACATGTGCCAGAGCTTGGACAAAGTGCTTCACAGCAAAAAAGCAACAAATATAGACATTGAAAGAGGACTTTTTATTTAACATATAAAAGTCTATTACATGTCTAAAGAGAGATTGTACAAAGGAGAATTTCTACAAAGAAAAGATCCTAAGTCTACAGCCAGCAGCCACCATGCGCCCTCAAGTAGGCGCAGCAATCAACGTGCGCCCTCAGCCAGGCGCATCCTACCATGCGCCCCCAGCAAGGTGCATCCTTTTCAGCAGCTCAGTTATGTGCATCCCCAGTTATGTGCATCCCTTCAGCAGCTCAGTTATGTGCATCCCTTCAGCAGCCCAGTTATGTGCCGCTCTTCCAGCCAGGCTCACCTGATAAATGCTTCGACTAATGAAGCATTTAACCCTCTGGCTGGAATCTGTGGCCAGGGGAGGCTTCGAAAGAGCCTACAAAGGCGAAAGAAGACCGTGATCGAAACCGCGGTTAAAGGAGCAGCTTTCAACACAACCAGAGTGGGCAACGCCCACTTTGAAGGAAGAAAGAGCCTAGCACCGCCATTCCGATCTACGGCTCTTCCGGAATAACGAAGACGAGGCCCGAGCATCCTTATCTTTGGATGCAACAGGCACCTTCCGCCTGCCTCAGAAGCCCTCGACTCCGACTTTTGGATGTAACAGTCACCTTCAAGTGCATCAACGAAGACACTGCGTCGCATCTTCACCCTCGGGAGCATCTCGTCAACAGAATGCATTCGAGTACACAAGTTCATGTCAGAAAGACGTGAGAGAACGAGAGGCCAACCCTCTCTCCATACCACTATTTATAGGCCGGGCAAATCAAACCCATGCGCCAAGTGGATGGCTCTCTGAATTCCGTGCAATAAATTTGCATTAAACGGATGAACCAGACGCTTCGAATTCAGCCAAGTCAAAACGGCTATTTAAAGCACTCGAAGAACGTAACAGTCGCACCAATAAAGACGTGTCACGAAGCGAATGCGCCAGCCAGACCGCGCATCACATAGACGCGTCCTTCAACATCAAGCGCATCACACAGACGCGCCTTTCAGCACCAAGCACATCACAGAGATGCGCCCCCTATGCGTCCCCATAAGCCTAGTAGAACGCCAACCGACGTGCCCACTCGGCTGTCCATCGAATGTCACAAATATTAAATACTGAACTGACAGAGTTGGCAGCACGCCTCCCGAAGTCTGAACAGTCGGCAGCTTTTTCAGAAGACGAAGCGTCGCCAACGTCAGCGTCATCATTACTTCCCTCCGACGGCTACTGCCACGTGGCCACCCAACCATCTCGCATGCGCCTCCGAAGCCATGCGCCCAAATCTGCATGCATCTCAAAAGCCATGCGTCTCAGACTTTTCACTGATCCCTAAAGATAGAAGAAAAGTCACCAGTAAAGCTCCGCATGCGCCTCAAAAGCCATGCACCCTAGACTTCTCCCTGATCCCAAAAGACAGGAGTAAAGTCACTACTGAAGCTATGCATACGCCTCAAAAGTCTGTAGGAACCCTAGAGGGGGGGGTGAATAGGGTCAAGCTAACTAATCAAGCACTTAGCACAAGCAAATTGGCAATTTAAAAATATAAGTGCAAGAGAAGAAGCAAACACAATACCGACACCCGATATATCCTGGTATCCACCTAAGAGGCAGTCCAGTCCCGGAACTCTCTCCGGCTTTAATCCACTATTTGAGCAAATAGTTACACACGAGTTTGGATCCGAAGAACTCGCCAACTTCTTACACAAGAGCTTTAATCCGAAGGGCTCTCCGACTTCAACCGAGAGTTTGGATACGAAGACTCCCCAACTTCAACCGAGAGTTTGGATACGAAGACTCTCCAACTTCAACCTTTTACAATAGGTTTTGATCTTCTTATACAATAGGATGAAGATCTCACTTTTCAACTCAATAACTCTAACACAATTTGTAGATGGCAAATGAAGGCTTTGTAGAGTTGTATGTGGATAAGCTTTGGTGGTTTGGAAATTTTTAGGCTCAAAGCATCAACCTTGAATGAAGGGGTTCAAGGCTATTTACAACCAAAGCTTGAAAAGAAGCCAAAGGCAACTTTTCAGCCACGAACCGGCATACCACCGGTATGATCCGGCATACCGGCGGTATACCGGTCTGGGATTGCAACGGCTAGAAATATAGCCGTTAGGATCATTAATGGCTGGAAATCCGACCGTTGGAATTTCAACGTTTCGGAAGTGGTATACCGTCGGTATGGACCGGTATGCCGTCGGTATGCCGGTTTTGTAAACAGAAACTTTCTGTGAACAAAAACCGGTATACCGTCGGTATATACCGGTATACCGTCGGTATGTCGTTTTCCACCAAAAATGATCCTGGGCTTATTTCTGCCCTAGCTTTCGATTTTGCCATCCATTTTTTGTGTTTACAATAATTCCTAAGACTCATTACAGACTCCAGATAAACTTAGGCAGGTGCAGGCTTCTTCAGAGTCTTGAAATGATGATGGCATGGCTTGGCTTCTTCCTTTGATAGGTGCTGGCTTTTTCCCTTGGCGGCAGCTGTCCAAAGATATCCAGTTTGTAAAAACTGAATACCTTTCGGGGGCTTCGCCTCCGAACCCCCGACGGGGGGCGCTGCCCCCTCGACCCCCGTCAGCTGACCGGGCAGCGGAACCCCCGGTGCGTGGCTCCAGAGATGTCGTCGGGTGGTTCAGAAAAATCTTGTGGGATCTATCGTCTTTGGCCCACCATGATTTCTTCATTGCATTGCATATGTCCACATTGATCTTGCTAATTGCTTTTCTGTAAATACATGTTAGACGAACAAAACAATATACATGTAGCAAGAATGATAAGATAAAAGCACATTAGGACTATGCGAAGTTTAAGTATCAATGCTATAGTGATAGCATAAATATTAGTGATAACATAATGTTAAACTTAATTGAATAACCATAATCAAAACATAGTTCTGATTTTGGCAACCCGATTAAATTTAAGATAGATAAGCTCATATCACTAATATGAAAACCAATAGGCACATATCACCAAAGATATAAGTATAAGTAGAAATGCTATAGCGATAGTATAAAAATTAGTGATAATGAAATGCTAAACTTAACATATTAACCATATTCAAAAACATGATACAATCATTGGGCTAACAAAGTCATGCGCCTAGAATGGTTCGTGACTCCTAAAGGTTACGAGCCAAAGTCTCCTCATGCGCCCAATCCTAGGCGCATCTTACCAGATCATTCTCCCACCAAATCCGAGATCTCCGAGCCATGGGTCGATGACACGTGTCCTTTGACTTAACTCATCCAAGATCTCAGCAACAGAAAGATCTTCTTCTCTGCTACGTGCCGGCTCACAACAGCAACATGAAGAAGTCAACCCCTCGATCAGGGCATATCGTCCATGCGCCTCCATCAGCAATCAACACGTGGCGTCCCCGCGTACAGGCGCATCCTACATACGCGCATGAGCAGCCAGCCTACAGACTATATAAAGAGAGGGACCATTTCCTTCTTCCAGACCTACACACACGGACCAATCTACGTGCATACATATCAACCTCCACAGCGAACGTACAGAGACTTCGCACCACCAGAGAGACAGATACAGACACTCAACGTCTTCCTCCTCTCAGCAAGCTCCAGCACCCAGAGCAATCCAGACCTTCAGAGAACCGATAACCGTCGTCAGATCGTCAACGGAGTCAACGTATTACCACTCACTCCATTGGCACAAGGAACCCAGATTAAACAAAAGTGTACTCCTAGGACTACGTCTAAGTCCTATATTGTAACACTGTTCTGTTTGTATTGAAATTTACAATCAAAGAATTTTAATGGCAAACAAGCTGGCGACTCCGCTGGGGACCTCTTTCTCCTCCACCGAGAAAGCTGTGTCACAATCCGACGACGTGAAGGTGGGCTCCTCCCACAAGACGCTGGTCATACGCCTCAATCAACAGGCGTATGAGGAGTTCATCTCTGAAGGAAGTGTGAGTCCTTCGAAGCGGCTGCCGAAGCCGAAGAAGACCCACCGAGTCTGGATGCGCAAGGTCGACGCCTCGGACACCACCACCGAAGGAGATGCGCCAATCCAGCCTTTCCTTCCTGCTGACGTCCTCAGCAACCAAGATGCGCCCGCTGGTACAACGCATCTCTCGGGGAAACGTGCGGCTAACCACGTTCCCCAGCCATCTTCCTCTCAGGCGAAGAAGATGCGTAGACGGAGCAGGGGCGCAGCCAATGCCCCGCGTATCACCTCTGATGCGCCACAGAAGGTCTCTGTCTTTGACAGACTCACTCGCTGTAGTGGCAAAAAGAATTTGGATTCTGAGTACTACGCGCCCCAGCGGCCTGGTACGAAGAAGTCCAAGGCAGTACGGGCCATGCGTCCCAAACGTGCTATGCCAGCAATAAGCCAGAAGCATGCGCTCACAATCATGCGCGCTGCTGATGGTAAGTTGTACAAGGTCGAATCGAGTGCTGCGGCGCCGAGAATGAGACGACCTTCAAATCCCTTGTCTCACTTGGGCGCATCTACTGCGTGCACAACCAAGTCGAGCAAGACAAATCCAGTGGTCTTGAACTCCCGCGCCTCCTCCAGTGGTGCGTTTGAGGTCCGTTCAAGTCACTCCAAATGCTGTGGTTCCCCCACTACTGATCGGGATGCCTATTTGGTATTAGATCAGGGGGCGCATCACTCACTTGACCACCCCGGCGCCTGGCCTTGCCATGCGCCTGAAGGGGATACGAAGGTGGCACTCTCCTCCAACGATCTGCGTAACGTGATTACTCACAAGCGCCGATCAGGAGAGTTAACTGACAAGTACGATGCGCCTCTCACGAGGCATACTTGTGCTGTGGTCACCATCAACTGCTGTTGTAAAGCGGCAGTCCCACCAAGGCAGTCGGTGTTCCAGCGACTGCAATCATCAACACCTCTCCGACGTCACCTCGGGAAGAAGGTGTCAACAGAAGAGGAACCAACGGTTGCTTCGTGCAACGTGATCTCCAACTCCTCGTCAGTCCGAAAGACGACTGGCGGTTTCTCTTCCTCGTCCAAAAGCCAGTCGAGGAAAACCAAGACAGCTGTCTCATCCTCCGGAGTATTCGAAGGCACTCGAGCGAGAAAGAAGTTCTTGGAGGAAGCTGGGGGTAGTCAGACCCTTGTCGAGCCTCCTTCCGAAGACGAGTGTGTCCAAAGCACACTTGGAGCAGATCCTCGAGGCGAAGTCAGCCTCCCAGAAGCCTCTGAAGACGAGGATATCCCCCAGAACATAGCTGGGGGTAGTCTAGCATCTGCAGACCCGAGTTCCGAAGACGAAGAGGCCCTTCAAGACGGAACTGAGGGTAATCAGGCCTTGACAGATGCACCCGTGGTGAATGTTCTCCCGAACATAGCCGGGGGTAGCCCAGACGAAGCTCCAGGAGAGGCAACCCCCCTACAAGGGAGTGAGGTCGAGAGTGAGGCCTCAACCCATCCATCCACTCCCGGCCGCACCATGACAGTAAACGTGACTGAGGCTGATGTCGAGTCTGATGCGCCACCAACAGATCTCGTCCGGCGCATAGATACTCTGGAGGGAGGACTCAAAACCCTCTCTGCCTCCATGCAAATACTGACTCAAGCAGTATTTGAGATACGGTCAGCTTTGACCAGGACACCCTCTACCGGTCCCGATCCAGGGGCCAATGGAGAGTCGAGTGTACCCCTTCAACGGGTATCCTCGGACGCAAGTCGCCAAGAAGCACCTCGGACGTCAGAGCCCTCGAATGCTCAACATCCGGTGATACCACCTTCCCCGACTCCCAGCTCCACGGAAGACATGGTCGAGATGATCAGGGACCTGCGCGAGCGCTTTGAGTCCAAGACGAGACAAGAGGAGCGCCAGAAAATGGGCATCCCTCAGCCTTATCCCCTCGAGTGGAACAAGGTGGTTTATCCTCCAAAGTATAAACCGCAAACATTGACGCCGTACGACGGGAAGGACTCTCCTCGTCGCTACCTGACGTATTTCCAGTCTCAGACGGGACATCTTTCGAAGGAGGACGCGCTTCTTACCAGCATATTTGTTAGGGTACTGAAAGGAGTGGCGTACGACTGGTACTGCAGCCTCCCCGACAATTCAATATCTTCTTTCGACGACCTGACGTGCCTCTTTCTCGACCGTTTCTACGACGGCGGGAAGGACATGACAATGGCGTCCCTTATAGAGATACGCCAGAAGGAGAAGGAAACAGTTCCAGTGTTCATCGAACGCTTCCGCCAGGCCTGCTTCAGACTGCCCCCGGGCATGCCACACTACACCAAAATGGCAAATTAGAAACACTAGATATTTTTCAATCTGAAACACTTATTTTTTGTTCCTAGGTTTTGGAACATATTAAATATGTTCCGCAGCAAAAACGTTCCTAATATATTTTATTTTATTTTATTTTTTTATATTTTATTTTATTAAAATACACCTTTTTAGTGTTCCAAATATGTTCCATGTTGATATTGCATCCATATGCATCTTAAGTAATTACTAAATATAGCCAAACCTAAATGTTCCAATCTAACCAAACCTTTTTCCCCCTCTCATATTTCCCGCAGGTTTCTTCCTCTCCCTCCAATATTAATTTCCCGTAGGTTTCTTCTCTCCCTCCAATATTTTAATCTCCCTCGGAATTTCCCGCAGGTTTCTTTTCTCCCTCCAATATTTTAATCTCCCTCAGAATCAATCTCAATCTCCCCGAATCAATTTCAATCTCCTTCCGTCAAACCCACGTACGCTCCCTAAGGAAGGGTTTGAAGATCTCATAAATCACAGATCTTCAAACCTGTAAGGGTTTTAAGATCGCCATCTAGGAAAAATCGCCATCTACGAAGGGTTTTAAGATTGCTATCTACGAAGGGTTTGAAGATCGTCATCGAGGAAGGATTCGCTACTCAGGGCTGAAAAGGGTTTGGAGGGCTTGCCATCATCCATCAAGGAAGGGTTTGTTCTTTCTATTTCTTTTCTTTTGTTTAATTTTTGAATTTCATCATGCCTCTCTCTTATGTATGCGTAATTTTTCCATATATATTCAAGTAGTGTAATTTTTGTTTTCGTTTTCCCCCAATTTATACCAAGTGACTTTGATTCTTCCTATATAAACTGATCTTAGAAAGTTAGACACCAAGTGACTAAGATTATCCCAAACACAGATAGCGGAAATTAACCCTCTTATTCGAAGAAACAAGAATCTGTGAATTGGATCGTCTCTTTTGTTGGACAACATAAAGTTTCTAGCCGTCAATGGAACATCAATTTTTTTTGCTTTCTAAAAAATCCATTGGAACTTTCCGATGGTCCTTCGAATATGGGAAACTAACCAAGTACCATGGAAAATAGATATAACATAATCAAGTTCCCGAGTTCTGATCTGAGATACCGAAGACATGGACCATAAACTGATGAGATAGTGAACTGGACTTGATCTACCAATCTGATAAAACTAAGATCACAAAAGAACCTTTCCATTCACCAATTAGTTCGAAATATCTTGAGTTCCATCTTATGATCATACCTCCATAGGATCAAAAACTTTAGATGTTTACTATCATGTCCAAATTCCCCTCGAACATCGAGCATATTGTAACGTTAGTCAATATCAAAGTAGATAGAGAGATGCAACCAAATTTTATTTCGGACTACTTTTGCATGAGTGTGATGTCCATTTACACTATTGTGATGTAAGTGCACCTGTCGATACCGATATTACCCTATTTATCGGAAGATAATAGGAAAGCATGTTAATTGTATTGGATGC
The DNA here is from genome assembly GCA_029216955.1 of Iris pallida. Lineage (NCBI taxonomy): Eukaryota > Viridiplantae > Streptophyta > Magnoliopsida > Asparagales > Iridaceae > Iris > Iris pallida. The sequence continues at coordinate 26,493,368 of JANAVB010033219.1, read as the reverse complement.
TATCAGGAAACTTAACATCTTCATATTTATACTATCAATTACAACCTTGGATCGGTATAATGCAATCCATAACTTACCTCGACCTTTTGAAGTCCGAGGATTCCTTCGCAACATTGCGGAAAAGGATGGCATATATCCTCCTCATATCTGCACCTTAATGTAGCAAAACATTTTTTTATCAGACTTGGAGTGATATATAGTGATGATAACTTGGAAACACAAGTTTCCTCATCATACAAGTATTCATGGCAAAAATGAAAGGACTTGGAGTGAAACGCGATCAAAAGACTTCATACGTATAGAATAGCATCCAAGTGTTGCAATAAAAAGAATCATATAAGTTTCAAGTCCTAATATAAGTCAACTCCTGATATAAGTTTTGTCAAACTCATGAGACTTCATACATATAGAATAGCATCCAAGTGTTGTCAGACTTATGTCGAATTTAAGCCAACTCCTGATATAAGCTTCAAGTCCAATTGATTGCTACCCTAACTTGTAATGGTTGTTTGGACTTGCCCTCATCTTAAACGAAAATTTCTATCTTGTTACATAAACAAAGAAGCTGCATAATCTAGTTACAACATTTTTTTTAAAGATGAAACGGTTGTATATGATCTTTCATAAAGTTTTGTTGGAACAAGAGAATGTCTACAGGATTGAAGTCATGTTTGAACAACTTTTGATATTTATTGTATAGTAAAGGCATCAAACTCGTTTATATAAGAGTTATAACAAAGCACATAACTGTAATTGCTATGTAAAATTGTAAATCTTGAGCCTCACAAGTCCCCGTGTTATAGGGAGCCCAGTTATAACATAAGAATATGTGCAGGGACTAGCTGAAAAATCAAAGGATTTATTTGTTGACACAATATGTTGTCAATTAAAGTCCTATAGTTGTTAATAAGAAAAGCCCCTGGACTGAAATAAGAAAAAAAAAAACATACAGGTGAAATGTGGGTGTGTTTTGTATTACCGCAACCTATAATGCTCGAGGGTGTTGCCATGTTGAACTAGGTCCTGACTAGCACTACGACAGGCATAGAGAGTTGCATCAGCTTGCTAAGAACTGTTAGGATGAAGATTTGAGAAGGGAGGTTGGTCTAAACAAAGAGTATACATGAGAAATTTGGTCATTCCGATTTGATTGAAGCTTATGCGATACTATTTGATTTATTTTGGGACTTTAGTTGTTGAGAAGTGATATATGAAGTATAGATATGTGGAAGCTTTTGATTTTCTCCTATTCTTTTTCTTCTTTCAGTAGTGGATGATGAGAAATTTGGTCATTCCGATTTGCTTAAATATGTTATTTTTAGCTCGATCTCTTATATTTGGGAGTAACTTTTTAGTTTTGTGATCTTTTCAGATATTTAATCATTAATCTTGATTTTTTTTGTTTGATAATTTTTTGATAGAAAACATTTTATGGAAGCTTGAGTATACCATTTAGAGCCCTGGAGCCTGAGTTATACCATTTGGCTTATACCATTTGCTTCTATATATGCCTTTACTTCTATATATGTTCTGGAGCCTGGAGAATGTATTAACTGTAGTCACCTTGTATACAAACCAACAAGAGATGTGAAGCTGCTTCAAATTTTGTTTCTTCAGAATTTTATACTCTTGAGAGTTTGGAAGGAAAAAAATCATTCCCTGCAGAATGTATTAGCTGTTTCAGAATGTGTTGCTTCAAATCATTCCCTGCAGAATTTTTGATAGGACAAGGGTCCGGTTTTGGGGGTTGCATTTTTCTCGACCACTATGAACGAGATTGTGTATGCGATCAATGCTTATAGATTAGGTTGTGAAGGGATTGGACAAAGTCCTATTTTGAACCTATGGGTATAAAGCCGTCTACTTCCAAAACCCACAGCCATTGCCTTCATGCTAAACTGAGATGGGTACCAACTGGGTCTTCAATGTCTTGATTTGTGAAGTTTCCAGCATAAGAAAAGTTTGACCATGGAGAATTTTGAGTTGCTTATATAGGTGTGTATACTATCAAGATATTTGAATGTTATATATTATAAAATATTCAATCAGGGATCAGGCTGGATCTTCTATATGGGTTGCCATACTTTTTCATTGAGGGTCAGTTTGAATTTTCTATTAAAATCCATTAAGATATTACTAATCATATTTGAGATGAATGACCACTGTCGGATCTGATCGCATAGTCTTGAACGTGTAAGTTTTTGTTGTCATTCATATAACTGTAGTCACCTTGTATACAAACCAACAAGAGATGTGAAGCTGCTTCAAATTTTGTTTCTTCAGAATTTTATACTCTTGAGAGTTTGGAAGGAAAAAAATCATTCCCTGCAGAATGTATTAGCTGTTTCAGAATGTGTTGCTTCAAATCATTCCCTGCAGAATTTTTGATAGGACAAGGGTCCGGTTTTGGGGGTTGCATTTTTCTCGACCACTATGAACGTGATTGTGTATGCGATCAATGCTTATAGATTAGGTTGTGAAGGGATTGGACAAAGTCCTATTTTGAACCTATGGGTATAAAGCCGTCTACTTCCAAAACCCACAGCGATTGCCTTCATGCTGAACTGAGATGGGTACCAACTGGGTCTTCAATGTCTTAATTTGTGAAGTTTCCAGCATAAGAAAAGTTTGACCATGGAGAATTTTGAGTTGCTTATATAGGTGTGTATACTATCAAGATATTTGAATGTTATATATTATAAAATATTCAATCAGGGATCAGTCTGGGTCTTCTATATGGGTTGCCATACTTTTTCATTGAGGGTCAGTTTGAATTTTCCATTAAAATCCATTAAGATATTACTAATCATATTTGAGATGAATGACCACTGTCGGATCTGATCGCATAGTCTTGAACATGTAAGTTTTTGTTGTCATTCATATAACTGTAGTCACCTTGTATACAAACCAACAAGAGATGTGAAGCTGCTTCAAATTTTGTTTCTTCAGAATTTTATATTCTTGAGAGTTTGGAAGGAAAAAAATCATTCCCTGCAGAATGTATTAGCTGTTTCAGAATGTGTTGCTTCAAATCATTCCCTGCAGAATTTTTGATAGGACAAGGGTCCGGTTTTGGGGGTTACATTTTTCTCGACCACTATGAACGAGATTGTGTATGCGATCAATGCTTATAGATTAGGTTGTGAAGGGATTGGACAAAGTCCTATTTTGAACCTATGGGTATAAAGCCATCTACTTCCAAAACCCACAGCCATTGCCTTCATGCTGAACTGAGATGGGTACCAACTGGGTCTTCAATGTCTTGATTTGTGAAGTTTCCAGCATAAGAAAAGTTTGACCATGGAGAATTTTGAGTTGCTTATATAGGTGTGTATACTATCAAGATATTTGAATGTTATATATTATAAAATATTCAATCAGGGATCAGTCTGGGTCTTCTATATGGGTTGCCATACTTTTTCATTGAGGGTCAGTTTGAATTTTCCATTAAAATCCATTAAGATATTACTAATCATATTTGAGATGAATGACCACTGTTGGATCTGATCGCATAGTCTTGAACGTGTAAGTTTTTGTTGTCATTCATATACAGAAACCGATCATAGCATAGTGACTCATTCTAATCAGTTTGAAAGAAGTAAAGTTTTATATATAGTTTTAAGGGTCCAGACATTACTCAAATATTTTGTACTCAAGTATTGCAATACGCATGGTTAGGGATTTTGTTTTGGGGTCATTAGAATCGCAACAAGTGGAATTGAGGGTATTCACGCCCCAAAGGCGTTTAGGTTTCTAATCCTGGGTAGGTTATTGTTAATAATTCTCATGGATCTATAAATTTGTTGGTACACTTTCTTAATTGGATTTATTATGGATCATATAATTTTTAATCCAATCAGCTAGATTGTATCATCTAATTTTAATAGCACAATCATGTGAGAGTTGAGTTTTGGATCATCACTAGTTTATCTTTATAGAGTACGCCTGTTCTGAGAACTGATTAGTCATCAATTTGATTTATTAACTAATATTCATCTATTTCCTTCAGCTGTTACAAATTCTCATGCAGATTCTATTTAAATTGGCATAATCTTATGATTTCCAGATATCGTCGTTCTATCATCAACAATTTCTCTTTATAGAGTACGCCTGTTCTGAGAACTGATTAGTCATCAATTTGATTTATTAACTAACATTCATCTATTTCCTTCAGCTGTTACAAATTCTCAATTCTCATGCAGATTCTATTTAAATTGGCATAATCTTATGATTTCCAGATATTGTCGTTTTGTAATGTCATTCTGATAGTGTGTAAGCTCTAAGTATAAACCATATTTGTGTCCACATTTTTAAATGAATACAGGACGTATACATATTGGTTGAGCTCTGATACTCCATTTGCTGCTGTTGTTAGTATTGTGACAGACTCTGAGACTGACAAAAAAAAGGTGAGGAATGAAGCAATATCTGGGTTCCTATCAGTCGGAGAGACTGATTTTTGTTGTCTGAGCCTCCTAGGTAGAAATTGTAATAAAAAGTATATTTTTATTAGTAAGACTAAATGTTTGTGTGCGAAAAGTTGGATTGCTTGAATGTGAACTAGATTATCATATTGATAGCAAAGGTGATACAAAGTTAATGTGGGAATGTGGTGTCAACCTGGTGTGAGCAAAGGTTTTGCAAAACGAAGTTAGTCAATCGGGTTTTGCAAAGGCGTGCTTAGTGAATCATGTGTTAGTTATGTGATGGCGTCTCAACTGTTGTAGTCTTGGATCATTGTGCAGACAATGTTGTTCATACTAAGATGATTCGGAGTTTTCTATGAATGCTAACATTCCAAATAGAAGCAGAAGCAAATGAGTGTTTACTTAAATCATATTTGTGCATTAATAAATTATTGTTCTGTACTCTAGAAAAACATACTACAAACAGAAGCAGAAGCAAATGTTGGGTCTTCGCCGCCCCCAATGATGATGAACATGAATCTAACAAGGAAAAGACATTCCTTAGCTCAAGGAGACTCGACGACATCTGCACGCAATGAAACTGTTGAAGTGGCACGCAATGAAGCTACTGAAGTGCCATACAAAGAACCTACTGAAGTGGCACGCAAAGAACCTACTGAAGTGGCATGCAAAGAACCTACTAAAGTGCCACGCAAAGAATCTACTAAAGTGGCACACAATGAACCTACCGAAGTTGCAAGATTGTGTGAGCTGCTTGACTGGGATGGCAACTGTCTTGCAATTGCTAAGGAGGTAGTAGATCCAATCCATCGGGGTATATGTCATGGCTATGTTTTAGAACCTGATGAATTAAAAGTGAGCATGGTTACGCGAAAGGTGTTCTCTGCAAAGATTTACAAGGCTGATAAAAATTCAGAATCTAAGAAAATTGGAGAAGTTGCCCTCGGCGATTTCCTTGTGTGGAACAAGTCCTTCATCAAATACATGGAGCCTTAGTAAGTCTTCTTTTATCTCTTTATTATGATTCTTGCGTTACACTATTTTCATCACATAATATCTTAGTGCCTATGTTTATGCTGGTCTCTTTGTTGCTCTGTTATCAATGGATACACTAGCAGTAGTGTGTTTTGGCATAGTAGTGTTGATCACCCCTAAAATATGTATATTTTTTATAAATCCCCACATCAGAAATGTCATGTCCCCATATGGCACCTGCTATACCTAATGCCTTTCACAAAAAGTAGTAATCGACTTTCTAATTTTAAGTATAGCATGGTCAAGAAAGTGTAACTAGAAAATCCTTGTTTCCTCTTAATGCATAAAGGAGTCCAATATTACAAGGTTAATAGAAATCTATATATTGTCTAGAAGATTTAAAAGCACTATGAAGCAGCAAGTGAACATATGAGAGAGACAGCATGAGAAATCAAACGTCAGTTCCTTAGAAAGGTCATACAGACAATGGCATGTCTAAAATAACAGACTTTCTGCAGTATTTTTGAACATTTTGTATGAAAATACTATTGAACAATGTTCAATATAGTTTACAAAGATAAGGGTTAAACTTCTATAATTACTGTTGTATGGCCTTAGCTATTATCTTCTTATCTTCCCTTAGAATGCCTTACTGTATCTCATGCAAACAGATACTAAGTATGTCATATTCTAATGCAAAACAACATTTTCCCTATCATTGTGATTATAATAGCCGACCCCAAAATTTTGGGATAAAGGCTTTGTTATTGTTGTATCCTCTGAAATTAAACATGTAAGTCTGATTCCCCACCACCAAACCCCCAATATACAGATAATTTTCTGAGGCCTCCATTTTAAACCACTAAAAGTTGTGGAATATCTATTATGTCTTCAAATTATTGAATATATTTCAAACCATACACTCTAGCTTATATTCCTATCTTAGAATGACATTGTTAGGAATTTAGAGATCAAGGACAAAGCTGAGAGGAATAGAAAACTGGATATTTGAGTTTCAGGTTTGGGATAGATGGGATAGAGGTTGGGATAGATGTGATAGAGGTTGGACATTGATTGTAATACAGGGCTATTCAAGTTATCAACTGGACTGAAGGGTTGATAGTTTGAAATGTAAAACTTACAGGCAATCCATACAAAAATATAAAGTATAGGGATCTTTAAGATGTGTCTAACACATGTCAAAGAAGTGTCATGTCAGACACAAAACACAGTTCAACATATAAATGTCAACTTTATGTAGCTTAAGCAAAGTTAGCAACAATATACTGGTAACTTTCAAATGTAAAGTATAGGGATCTTTAAGATGTGTCTAACACATGTCAAAGAAGTGTCATGTCAGACACAAAACACAGTTCAACATATAAATGTCAACTTTATGTAGCTTAAGCAAAGTTAGCAACATTATACTGGTAACTTTCAAATGTATTACATCTCTCTACCAAAAATCTGTAAGAATTCAAAAATTGCAAAGTTAGCAATAATATACATGTTCTTACTGTTATACAAAAATCAATTATTTTCTTGATTGTGTAGACATAAAGATGACATACAATTGTATGATTGTGTAGACATAATACCATTTTAGTAGTTTAAGTTCCATTATTTTCTTAATATGTTATGTAACCAATAATCTTTTTTTTTGTTGATAATGAAGGTTTTCTTGCTAAGCACAACATATGGGTAGCAACTTCACTCAAGGAAATCTAGTTTCACAGGAAAGCAACAAACTTAGGAAGAAAATTGACTTCAACGGACATGGAAAAGCAACTGGAAAGAGAGCACCTCACTTTATGCACCGTGTTGGCGAGATTGTGAAGTCACATGCGTCCATCAAGTATATATAATGCCAGTTGCCGCTAGCGTTGTTCAAATCTCCATTCTGTTGGAAAAAAACTTTTGGATTTATCCAAATTTTGATATCTTTGTCGAGCTAGATTTTATATACTATTTGTAACTTACATTATACATACTCTTGATGATGTTTTATAAAGATATAACTTTTGGGATATGTTATTGTATGTTAATTTTATATTAAGTTGAAAGCTTTGGTTAATTTAATGGCTCTCTCGGATGTTGATTGGGACAATGTATAAAAAAATGGCACCATTTATTATGTGTTTTATGTTTAGTTTATGAATTATATTTGTGGTTAAAAAAAATTTCCTATAAAATTGAAATTAGAAAAATACACTAGAACGTTAATAAAATGTTTCAATTTAGCAACAAGAATAATGTAAAAAATGTTGCAAATTATATATAGGAACATATGCAAAACGTTTCAGAATGATATTTAGAAACGTTTTAAAGACGTCCCAAAAAATACCTTCGGAACGTATTGTATGTGTTTCAAAAGCGAATTTAGAAACACTTGATAGACGTCCCAAATATATTTTAAGAACACATTATATGTGTTCCAAAATCTACTTTAGGAACGCCTTCTAAGCGTTCCAAACTAACATTTGATACACTTTATAACTGTTCCTAATATTGCAACGCCACTTTTAGGAACGGTATTTATATGTTCCTAAAAATATTAGGCACATTAAAAAACTGTTCCTAAATACCTTTTTTGGTGTAGTGCCAGAACATGTGCTTCTCTCCTCCTGCAGCATGAACATGCTGCCTGCAGTCAAGCTCTGGCTCAACTCTACTTCTCCTCCCGACTGGAGCTCCTTGATCATTGAAGCAGAAGCCGCGAAGAAGAAGGCAGCCAATGCTCGTCTTCTGGGAGTTAGTTTCCCTGCCTTCGAGGACAAGAAAAAACGGCCTGCAACCAACAACCCCGTACGAGAGGCAAAGGGGAAGCAGGCATTGACTGTCAATGCCTCAAAAGGTGCATCAGCACCTACTCAGAAGCCTCCACTTGCACCGAGGCCGAAGGAAGTTTATTCGTTCAATGACGAAGACACCCTGCGGCTCTTTGAGATACTGAAGCAGGGCGACAAGATCAAGCTTCCGGACCCTAAGCGTCCCGATGAGGTTGGGAAAGTGGACAACCCGAGGTATTATCACTACCATCGGTTTGTCGGACACCCAACCAAGGACTGCTATGTCCTCAATAATTACATCCAGCGCATGATCAATGCGGATGTAATCTCCGTCGACTACGAAAAGAAGACGGTATCGGCCAACATGGTGTCACTCTAGTTTGGCACCCTGCCGCCGACTACAACACAGGATGGCATTGTCCCCATCCCTAAGGCGACAATGGAGGTGGTTAACTTACCACCAACCCGTGACAACGTGAGTGGACTCATCCCACTCACCACATCTCGGGAAGGGATCCTGTGGGTTCACCCCGATCTCGTCTCCGAGGTGACTCAACCGGAGGTACGCCCTACCTCCAAGTCCAAAGGCAGGAAGATCAAGTCTTGCCGCATGGTCTCTTCTTCAGCGAAAGAGGCACTTCTGTGCAGACGCGTTCACAACAGAACGTCCAACCCGACGAAGCTGCCGTCGAGGTGGTGCCTCCTGGCACCGTCCCTGCTGTCCAGGACGAGGGCCCGTCTAAGCCCTCAGCAGCCAATAAATAGAAGCAGATAGAGGCCCGCTTCGATAGGCCCCTGTGCAAAGAGAATGCTTCGGGGCTAGCCAAGCCCCACAACTTCGACATACTGGCACAACTCGCCAGTACTCCTGCCCGCCTATTTCTGTTCGAGCTCCTCCGTCTTTCCAAAGACTCCCGAGAAGCTCTCTGCGAAGCTCTGAAGGATGCTGAATCCTTTCTCAGTCAGATCAAGCAGCCGAAAGATCTCCCGATTGTGTGCCAGCACTGTCACTGTACGGAGGAGGTTATCCCCAATATAACCTTCATCCAATAGGACATGTTGCTCAAACACAATCGACACAACAGGCCGCTGTATTACACAGGGTACATCGGTTCAGTCAAGGTGAAGCAAATTCAGATCGATCCGGGGTCTTCCCTCAGCATCATTCCGAAGACGCTGCTCTCAACACTGGGGATCCCAATGTATCGACTGGCGTCCTCCAACACGACAATAAGTGGTTTCAACGCTAGCAAAAGCGAACCACTGGACAAAATACGGCTAAAGTGCCACATCGGTAACCTCAGAACCGAGGTCACTTGTTATGTCGTGGACGCTGAAGTCAACTACAACATTCTGTTGGGTTGCCCGTGGCTGCATGAGTACATGGTGGTGCCATCCACGCTCCACCAGTGTGTGAAGTATGTGTCCACCAACGGCATCATCCGTACGGAGTTCGCGGACATCGACCCCTTCAAAGGGATTGAAACCTACTTCACCGATGCCGACTTATACAAGTCACCTGACGAGGAGGAGGCCAATGATGCTGATAACGAAGTAGAAACGGCAGCAGAGCCGAACATGGAGCCTGAGGTCACTCCCGATGCTCCTTTGAAGATCCGACTCAAAGGCAAACCGCCTCAGAAGTTGCCCCCCATGAGCATTAAGCTATCCGGAAAAGCACCAGCTGCTCCTGAAGCTCCCCTGAAGATACGGCTCAAGGAAAAGCCCCCTCAAATATCGGCTCCCCTTGTGGCAAAACTACAGGGGGAGGCGCCAGTCACCGGAGGCGCAGCAGAGGCACCTCTGAAGGCGCGTCTTAAGGGCAAGCCGTCGCCATCCCAGCCGCCGGAGAAGGCTCTTGTAGTCCTTTCGGACTCCCAGATCAGTGCTATGGTGGACCCTCCCGATCCTACTACAGTGCTTACAGATGAAGAGCTGAGGGAATATATCTCGGCCGATGTAGATGCCCCATCTCTCGACAATGTAATCCCACGGGATAAAATCTCGTATTTCATCAATAATAGAGTGTCTTTTAATTATTCTAGTCTTCCACATTGGAATGCCATGTATACATTAGATAACGCTCTACGGTCGTTGCAAACACAAATAACGACCGTCCATCATGTAAATCGAGTAGTCCCGTCCCAAGGGGTCTGTTACATAGTCCTACCACGGAGTCGAGACGAAGAATCCATCATCTTCGGCAAGGTTGAGCATCATCAAGATCTCCCGCCACTCGAGCCAAAACCAGATGCCGGCAGAATACAACTCTATCGGTACACGGACAAGGCAAAGTACCTCATCCAAAAGATGGGTTACGACCTAAAAAGCGACAAAGGCCTGAACTACGGCAAAGGTCGATGTCTTCCTCTCCGGCTTCCAATACCTAAAGGAAAGCCGCAGGACTACTACAACAAAACTCAACGGGGGTAGGCTATGTCACGCCGCCGTCAACTCCAGAGAGTTCAGACGCAGAGGAAGTTGAACATTCTCACTCATCTGAAGCGTCAACGTGGGATTCCGATACCAGTATCGGATCTGTCTTCAAGAGAGTACTGTCAGCCAATATGACATCTGCACAATCTCAAGAAGAAGAAGGCGAAGACCAAGCGCCAGAATTCTTCGAAGAAGAACCCTGGGCTCAACGCCTGGGACAACAATGGGAGTCTCATTTTGAATTATGTGAACCTCCCACCGAAGACGAAGTCGAGCAGATCGACCTTGGGGATGGATCTTCTTCCAAACCCATCTTCGTCAGCAAAAGCCTAAAAGGAGAAGACCGAGAATCTTTAATCCAGCTGGCTAAAGAGTATATCGACGTCTTTGCCTAGAGCTACGAAGATATGCCGGGACTTGATCCCCAAATCGCGATGTATAGGTTGAACATCTTACCTGATGCCAAGCCTATCAAGCAACAACAACGGCGCTTCCATCCGGACATCATGAACGTCATCGATCAGGAGGTAGACAAACTCTTAACTAGCGGCTTCATCCGTGAAGAGCAACACCCAGATTGGGTAGCCAACGTCATCCCCGTCACCAAGAAGAATGGGAAGATACGAGTCTGTATCGACTTCAGAGACCTCAACTCTGCTTGTTCGAAGGACGAATTCCCGCTTCCAATCACCGACATGATGATTGACAACACGTGTGGCTTCGAGCGCATGTCTTTCATGGACGGATATTCGGGCTACAACCAGATCAAGATGTTCCCCGATGACGCAAAACATACGTCATTCAGGACTCCAAAGGGCGTTTTCTGCTACACAGTGATGCCCTTCGGCTTGAAGAATGCTGGTGCGACATACCAATGTGCTATGAGCACCATTTTTCGTCAACACCTTCGCAAGATAGTCGAATGCTATGTCGACGACATCGCAGTCAAGAGCCGTCTCAAAGGAGATCACCTACAAGACCTCAAGACAGTCTTCAACCTCATGCGGGCGCATCAACTCAAGATGAACCCCGCTAAATCCTTCCTTGGGGTTTCGAGCGGAAAGTTCTTGGGCTTTATCATCACGGCGAAAGGCATTCATGTCGATCCCGAGAAGACCAAAGCGATTCTTGATATGGACCCTCCGAAAAAATCTTCGAAAACTTTGAGGCCTACAGGGGCGTCTGGCGTACATCCGGAGGTTCATAGCAAACCTTTTCGGCAAATGTCAACCCTTCACCCAGCTCATGAAGAAGGGAGTTTCTTACGTCTGGACAGAGGAATGCCAAAAGGCTTTCGACGACATCAAAGCCTACCTGACGAGCCCTCCAATTCTGGTGGCACCCGTCGCCGGCAAACCATTCCTCCTCTACGTCCGTGCCATGGATCATTCCCTCGGCGTCATGCTAGCTCAGAACAGTGACACAGGCTATGAGCAAGCAATCTACTACCTCAGCCGAACTCTGATCGGGGCCGAACACCGGTACAACCCCGTTGAAAAGGAGTGCTTGGCTCTGGTATTTGTCATCCAAAAGACTCGTCATTATGTCTCGGGCCAGACAATTCATGTCATTTCCCGAGTCAATCCGCTCAGGGTCCTCATGACGAAGCCAGGATCACTGAACTCCCGGGTAGCCACATGGGCGATCTTGCTAACGCCATACAACATGGTGTTCGTTCCACAGAAGACTGTTAAGGGTCAAGCTCTGGCCAACTTCTTAGCTGCACACCCCATCCCGGAGTCCTCAAGACTCTATGAAGACATCCCGGATGAGGTCCAAGAATCAAACGTCATCGAAGAAGGCTCCGTCTGGCGGATGTTTTTCGATGGCGCTTCAAGAACAGGCCCCAAAGGCTAAATCATCGCAGGAGTGGGGGTGGTACTAGTCTCCCCCGATCAGCTGGTCATCCAACGTGCTTACTCCCTTTCGAAGCCGTGCTCCAACAACGTGGCCGAGTACAACGCGCTCATTATGGGACTCCAGCTAGCACAACAGCTGGGGGTAAAACATCTGGAAGCCTACGGCGACTCAAAGCTTGTCGTAAATCAGATCATAGGGCAATACGAGGTTCGCCATGAAGATCCGATCCCCTACCATGAAGTTGCATTGAACATCATTTCAACCTTCACTGGGTTCTTCATCGAACACGTACCTCGTCTACAAAATCTAGAGACCGATGCTCTGGCTGGCCTCGCAGCCTCTTTGGCGGCACCCCTCGGAACTCAACACTACGTCACGGTAGTGGGTCGAGACTTGGTCTGCCCTAAAAACAACCTACGCTCACAAGTGGCCCATGCCATATCAGCGGGTGCCGGTGTTAATATCCGGGATTGGAGATTCCCGTTCATCGACTTCGCTGTCTACGGAATTCTCCCAGAGGACCCGAAAGAAGCTGTCTCGGTCAGGAGACGCTCTCTTCGATTCTACTACGATACGGCTACTAAAATGTTGTACCGACGCTCCTACGATGGACTTCTCCTTCGATGTTTGTCTAACGAAGAAGCAGCCGAAGCCCTTCGAGAAGCTCATGATGGAACCTGCGGGGCCCATCAGCCCGGTCCTAAGTTGCAGGATCGACTGCGACGCATGGAATATTATTGGCCAACCATGGCCGCTGACGCTGTTGAATATGCTAAGAAGTGCCATGCGTGCCAGCTGCAGACAGACTTCATTCATACACCGTCCGAACCACTACATCCTACAGTCGCCTCCTGGCACTTCGAAGCTTAGGGAATGGACATTGTGGGACCAATCACCCCTCCTTCATCGAGAGGACATCGCTTCATCCTACCAATCACCGACTACTTCTCCAAATGGGCAGAAGCAGTTCCTCTGGCAGAAGTGAAAAGCTCCAGGGTGATCAGCTTCATCAAGCACCACGTCATCTACCGTTTTAGGGTACCCCGGAGGATCATCTACGATAATGATCCTCAGTTCATCATCCATGTCTTCAGCCGATTCTGTGACAAGAATCGCATTCAAAACGTGGCATCAACCGCCTACAATCCGGCAGCAAACGGATTGGCAGAGGCGTTCAACAAAACTATTGTCAGGCTACTCAAAAAGGTCGTCTCATCTAACAAAAGCGACTGGGATGAAAAGCTTGGCGAATACCTTTGGGCTTACCGTACAACGGTACGGACCCCGACAGACAACACACCATTCTCCTTGGTCTACAGGAGCGAAGCGGTACTGTCTCTCGAGATTTAGATACCCTCACTCCGTGTAGCAATCACAAACCAACTCACAGAAGAAGACAATCAACGTCGTCGTCTGCGGGAACTGGAGGCACTTGACGAAAAGCGTCTCCTAGCTCAACAACGCATCGAACTCTACTAAGCCCGTATATCACAGGCTTTCAACAAGAAGGTCAAGCAGAGGACTTTCCAAGTTGGCGACCTGGTTCTGGCAGTCAGGAGGCCGATGGTGTTGACTCACAAAACACCAGAAAAGTTCGAGCCCAAATGGGAAGGACCTTTCATCATCGAGACGGTATACTCAAACGGTGCTTACCGTCTCGCCAAACCCAATGGAGACTTATTCATGATGCCCATCAATGGCAAGTTCCTAAAGAAGTACTACTCTTGACATCTTTTCAGACATGTACTTCTATTCCACAAAATCATACGCTTCCGAAACCCAGTTGTTCCGTAGCATCCTCCAGTAGAAGGACAACCACGTCCACATCACCTCTGAGTTGTCCCCCCTACACCCTACAAGGCGGAATCTTACACCCCGTAAGACTATGCTATCCTTCATGTTTACCACGTCCACATTACCTCTGAGTAAACATCTCGTACAGACAACCCCCACGTTGCCGTACATTGATCGCAGAACTTCCACGTCCATATTACCTCTGAGTAGTTCCGTGTATCTCCCAGAGTCATTCCTACCACGTTCATAACACTCTGAGTAGGAAGATTCTATCATTTGAACCCCATATTTTCCACGTCCACATTACCTCTGAGCAAATACATTGGGTCCTTCGAACTTATTATCTGTACCTAAAACCAAGGTACGCAAAAGATAATATGTCCATACAAATCATCAAAGTTCATGACAAGCAAAAATGAACGCATCGCAGGAAATGGTGTACTTCTTTATTATTTCTAAAAAAAGGGAGAGTAAAGGATTACACCATCCCCAGCAAGAGTTGCAAAAATACAAAAAGCAGAGACTACAAGCCATAATCCCTAGGGTTGGCAGAAAGCTCTGCAATTCGACGTTTCAAGTCTGCCGCCCGAGTCTCCACAGTCGCCAAGACTCGACGTTCAGCTTCTTGACGCATCGCTTCAACAGCCTCAGCAGAAGTATCGTTCTCATGCTTCTCATCCAGCTGCTGCCGCTGCTGAGCCAGGGTAAGAGCTCGGAGAGTGAAAGCTGCTTCCTCCTTCTTGAATGCTACGTGTTCAGCCTGGACACGTTCAGCGTCCGATAGGAGTCGGGACCGCTGATCCTCAAGGCGGCGCATCTGTGCGTCAATCTCCGCGATATTTGCGTCCAACGCAGCTCGCGTCTCCACTGTCTCCCGTGTAGACTGAGATAACCGCTCCACTGCAGCTTCAGTCTCAGACACTTCGCATTCCCAGACACTCACAGTGGCCTAGTAGGAAGACACGGTCTCGGCGAGCAACTTCTCCTTCTCCGCATCTATTAGGACGGAGAGGTCAATCCGCTGGATGCGCCCTAATTCAAAAAGCCGCTGGTCCAACTCAGCCACCGTGGCTTCCAGAATGTCGGCCATATGCTCGTGGCCCGGGTGAACACGGATCAAGTTGATATGAGGCAATGCCAGAGTTCTTGCCGTCGCAAAGCTCCCCTTGGCGTCCATCACTGCCGACACCCCCCCTCTGCAGCATTTTGTACACTGCCTCAATGATGAATCTCACATATTCATCTGCGTCTGCCAGCACCTGTGATGTTATGACAGGAGTAGGAGGAGCTACCCCAGTTGGCGGACCGCAAGAAGACCCGCCAACCTCAACCTGTCAGGCTTGAACCTCGGCATCAATAGGCTCTTCATCAACAGGGGCTGGACTACTGGCCCGAGGAGCCAAGGGAACAGAAGGAGCCGGCACAGGTGTCGAGATAGTACCCCAAGTAAAAGGAACAACAGAGGGTTCCATCACACCCTTACCCTTCCCGAACTTAGAAGTACCACCGATGTCAGCGACCACCTCTCCAGTCCCCAACACGCTATCAACAGCCAATACCTCCCCTGGTAGAACGGAGAGATCAACACTTGTCCCCTGACCCGCCCCAGGAGTCGGGACCGTCAGACGAGTCTCTTCATCAAATCCCTCTACAGGGACATGATCTGTCACTACCTCCTGATTGGTAGTCACCTCAGCTTCCGCCGCTGGGTCTGGGGTAGGGCTTGGCAATAATCCAGCCGACCTCCCTTCATCATAACAAGGAGGTGAATCAACCCTCTCCTCTGTTTCAATCACATCTGTTGCCCCCGCAACAGGCTCTTGCAACTCTGGAGCAACGTCATCCGAAGATGACGAACTCCACCCCACATCATCACCAGGAAGCCTCGTGTCTGCTGGACCCTCGGCATCCAAGGCCCCAGCCGCGGCCTTTATCATCTCGGAAGCTGCTGCATCCTCAGTTTCCCTTCTGACATAATCTGGGGACGCTGTAATCTCCACGACAACAACATCCTCCGGATTCTCCTTCATAGGAGACATCATAGTCAGCGGGATGCGCACTTCAGACGAACCCGCCATCTCCTTTGGCCTGCTTCCACCAGATTTTGGAGTACGAGGCTTTCTTTTTAGCGGCTCCTGTACAAAAGGGAAGCATTGATTACATAAAATGTTGAACCCAAACCAGACTATGTGGGGCATCCTTACCTCTGCAGATGCTGAATCCGATGACACCGTCGGTGACGATGTCTTCTTTAGCTTCTTTGACGTAGGAGATCCAGCCCCTGCATCTGCACGCCGTTTCGGTTGATTAACCGAAGGTACAGCCTGACCCACCCCTGGTGGACAGTGTGGTCGAGCCCTAGTCGATACATGCCCAGTTACCGCTAACGGGGTACCTGCAACAAGACTCGTCTCCCTATCATACCCGGAAGTCGCGGCAGCCATAACACAGTAAAACTTGGCGGCTGAGTAAAGAATGGGCGGCCGCGGATCCTGGGCAGGCAGCGTAAAGCGAGCTCCGGTACATCCAACATTATAGTAATGCCAAGCTCGTGCGCCATCCAACAAACTTCCAGCATACCGCAGGGTGATACTGGGCTTGTCCAACATCAGCTGCGCATAACCGAATTGACGTGCAAAGCGGCTCGATAAATATGGTTCCAGGAAGCACTGATTCCTGTTCCGGTACACCAGGTGGGATGGCCGAATACTCTGCAACCAGCGGAATTCCCATGGAGGCAGGGCGGTGGCGTCTTCACCTGAATCCCTTAAGTCTTCGTTGGCCTCAAAACCCAAGAAGATCGTACCAACTTTGGTGATCTCCCATCCCTGAAGATGGGATAAAACCCTTCTGCAAACAGGGACGCCAGTGTGCGACCAACCCCTCTGGTGGAAACGGCGGAGGAATGCATCTCCGGTCCTGTAGTCTTCTTCTGAACCCGGACTCATTACGTTGGGATCGTGTAAAATTAACCACCCCATCAAATAGTGAAACGGCAGTTCAGTACGCGGGAAGTTATCATTTCGTCCTCGATCATGAATCACATTTCCCGCGAACTCGCGTAAACCTTGCAGTAAATTACATACCATTACGGGGAGTAGAGCCAAGCGCCGGCCAAAGACCAACTTCACAGCTGGCAGGATCAAGTGCCGGGTCACTCTCTCTACAGAGTCGGATCCGCCCGGGAAGACATAATCCCGAAGCCAAACTATGAGATACGCGACCAATACTGCTTTTGACGACATTCGATGAGCAAGATGCCAGAAACAGCTGTAGGAGCGTTCATCAGACTGCTGGTCCTCGTTTTCCCGGGGATTCTTCTCATCTAACCTGCTCATCTCAGAGATCACTTCACTACGAGAGAGCGCCGACGGAGTAGAGAATTGCGAGGGATCCCCCTTTTTTTGCCTAAAGACGTAATCTCTCCAAGCGGTCACATGAGGCTGCAATCCGCTCTTGTCCCTCTTCTGTATATAGTAATGATGACTAGCCACTTCCTTAAAGACGACTGTCATCTCCTCAGCCTTGTCCTCCAGGACTTGAAATTCTTCGTTGGTCGAAAAATACTCTTCATAGGGTATCGATCCCCAAGGGAGCTTTGATACCTCATACATCTCATGAAGTGCGAGCCCTAACTCCTCCATTGGAGTAAAAAAGCCGGTATGGATATCAAACATCTCCAAGAGTGCGAGGAGCATATGCCTGTTGATGTCAACACCTGCCTGGGTGGCACGAATCGCGGCAGTCAGCCCAATTTCTCGGAGCTCAGTCTGGAACCGCGACAAAACCCAGAGTATCAGTTTATCCCATTTGGAAACATAATGACACCAACTCTCTACCCGAAACTCTCCTTTCGGGTATGAGCGTTCCATCAACAGCATGCGATGTGCAAAAGTCAAGGCACTATGGGCAAATGTATCAAGGGGAACATCACTGTAAATGCTCCCAGGGCGTAGAGTCCGCCAGGTTAAAGAAGACCCAGACCGTACTGCGGTCAAAGTATCTTTCTGATCGGAGGTTGAATCAATTTTGATGATGCCAGTCACCGCCCCCCTGAGAGGGAGTAAGATCCCAAGACATCCTCCTCTTGGAAGCGAGACGACAGAAGGCCATCAAAGGCCATTGACGTTCAAGTTGCTTAACGGTCATATGCACTCATTTTGCTGTAAAAAACCAGTCTTCCTTGACCTTCAACACTGTTGCTTCAGTAGAAGTAAGGCGATCCCCAAACAGGAACTCAGGCTTCAAGAAGGTCACTTTATCAAATGTGGCAGATTTCAAAACTCCACGCTCTATCATCCGTTTGAGGAACCCATACTGCTGTTCCCAGATTTGAGTAATTCTCTCGGGATGCTGGTCCAGCATAATAGCGACTTGAGCAGGGTTTATCACTTCTTCGTTATAATCTACTCCCGTCTGGCAGAGGGCAACGTCCAGGAGCACTTCATTCAAGAGTAGGATAGGCATCGACATTAGCAAAGATTCAAAAAATGTTAGAAATAACAAAAGAATTTGAGCCTCATCAAAAGCGCATAGCGCGTCCGAAAGCTTCGACGCATCATCAGGGTGTAAACCCATGCGCGTCAGCAGTGCTTCGGTGCATCATCAGGGTCTAAACCCATACGCATCAGCGGTAGTGCTTCGGCGTATCATCAGGGTCTAAACCCATGCGCGTCAGCAGTAGAGCCTCGGCGCATCTTCAGGGCTTAAACCCATGCGTGTCGACGGCAAAAACCTCGGCATATCATCAAAAGACTCAAGGTCTATGTGCGTTGGTGTACGTAAAATGAAACTTACCAACCACCTCCGGCCGAACTTCGACAGGCCGACGGGGAACATCGGCCGCTGCAGCTTTCACCGGCTCCTTTCCTTTGCCAGTGCCGCCGCGAGGAGTCTTGGGAGCCATTTCTTTGAGAGAAGAAAAGTTAGGGTTTTTGAAGAAGAACTCTAAAGAAAGCAAAAGCAATGGAAAGAAGAACTCTCTCTCTCCATCTCTTGCCTATTTATAGGGCTTGGTCGCACGCGTGAACCGATGATGTGTGATCTCAGCCGTCGCCTCGGGTTCTGTGAAAAGATACCCACAAATAAAACCAAAAAAGATCATCATTAATCTTTTTCGGTTACCGAGATGTCATCATTTGTACTAACTGAGCGGAGCATGCGCCCCATCACTGATGCGCGGAGTATCTATGCGCCCCGACGGTCATGCGCCTCCACCACCATGCTTCTTATTCAAAGTATTCCAAAACTTATCCAAAAGTTTTGAAAACTTTGAAGGGGGTCTTGTAGAAGCATGGAATTTCAGAACCAGAAAGTCTATGCGCCAGACTACATGTGTCAGAGCTTGGACAAAGTGCTTCACAACAAAAAAGCAACAAATATAGATATTGAAAGAGGACTTTTTATTTAACATATAAAAGTCTATTACATGTCTAAAGAGAGATTGTACAAAGGAGAATTTCTACAAAAAAAGGATCCTAAGTCTACAGCCAGCAGCCACCATGCACCCTCAAGTAGGCGCAGCAATCAACATGCGCCCTCAGCCAGGCGCATCCCACCATGCGCCCCCAGCAAGGCGCATCTTTTTCAGCAGCTCAGTTATGTGCATCCCCAGTTATGTGCATCCCTTTAGCAGCTCAGTTATGTGCATCCCTTCAGCAGCCCAGTTATATGCCGCTCTTCCAGCCAGGCTCACCTGATAAATGCTTCGACTAATGAAGCATTTAACTCTCTGGCTGGAATCTGTGGCCAGGGGAGGCTTCGAAAGAGCCTCCAAAGGCGAAGGAAGACCGTGATCGAAACCGCGGTTAAAGGAGCAGCTTTCAACACAACCAGAGTGGACAACGCCCACTTTGAAGGAAGAAAGAGCCTAGCACCGCCATTCTGATCTACGGCTTTTCCAGAATAACGAAGACGAGGTCCGAGCATCCTTATCTTTGGATGCAACAGGCACCTTCCGTCTGCCTCGGAAGCCCTCGACTCCGACTTTTGGATGTAACAGTCACATTCAAGTGCATCAACGAAGACACTGCGTCGCATCTTCACCCTCGGGAGCATTTCGTCAACAGAATGCATTCGAGTACACAAGTTCATATCGGAAAGACGTGAAAGAACGAGAGGCCAACCCTCTCTCCATACTACTATTTATAGGCCGGGCAAATCAAACCCATGCGCCAAGTGGATGGCTTTCTGAATTCCGTGCAATGAATTTGCATTAAATGGATGAACCGGACGCTTCGAATTCAGCCAAGTCAAAACGGCTATTTAAAGCACTCGAAGAACGTAATAGTCGCACCATTAAAGACGTGTCACGAAGCGGATGCGCCGGCCAGACCGTGCATCACATAGACGCGCCCTTCAACATCAAGTGCATCACACAGACGCGCCTTTCAGCACCAAGCACATCACAGGGATGCACCCCCCATGCGTCCCCATACGCCTAGTAGAACGCCAACCGACGCGCCCACTCGGCTGTCCATCGAATGTCACAAACATTAAATGCTGAACTGACAGAGTTGACAGCACGCCTCCCGAAGTCTGAACAGTCGGCAACTTTTTCAGAAGACGAAGCATCGCCAACGTCAGCGTCATCATTACTTCCCTCCGACGGCTACTGCCACGTGGCCACCCAACCATCTCGTATGCGCCTCCGAAGCCATGCGCCCAAATCTGCATGCGTCTCAAAAGCCATGCGTCTCAGACTTTTTACTGATCCCTAAAGATAGAAGAAAAGTCACCAGTAAAGCTCCGCATGCGCCTCAAAAGCCATGCACCCCAGACTTCTCTCTGATCCCAAAAGACAGGAGTAAAGTCACTACTGAAGCTCTGCATGCGCCTCAAAAGCCATGCGCCCAGAATGGTTCGTGACTCCTAAAGGTTACGAGCCAAAGTCTCCTCATGCGCCCAATCCTAGGAACATCTTACCAGATCATTTCCCCACCAAATCCGAGATCTCCGAGCCATGGGTCGATGACACGTGTCCTTTGACTCAACTCATCCAAGATCTCAGCAACAGAAAGATCTTCTCTGCTACGTGCTGGCTCACAACAGCATCATGAAGAAGTCAACCCCTCGATCAGGGCGCATCGTCCATGTACCTCCATCAGCAATCAACACGTGGCGTCCCCGCGTACAGGTGCATCCTACATGTGCGCATGAGCAGCCAGCCTGCAGACTATATAAAGAGAGGGACCATTTCCTTCTTCCAGACCTACACACACGGACCAATCTACGTGCATACATATCAACCTCCATAGCGAACAGACAGAGACTTCGCACCACCAGAGAGGCAGATACAGACACTCAACGTCTTCCTCCTCTCAGCTAGCTCCGGCACCCAGAGCAATCCAGACCTTCAGAGAACCGATAACCGTCGTCAGATCGTCAACGGAGTCAACACATTACCACTCACTCCATTGGCACAAGGAACCCAGATTAAACAAAAGTGTACTCCTAGGACTACGTCTAAGTCCTATATTGTAACACTGTTCTGTTTGTATTGAAATTTATAATCAAAGAATTTTAATGGCAAACTGGGTCAAATTGAATAAGGGACTCCTAGTCCTATTCGTTCTCCTAAAATTAAATCAATCCTAATTATGAATGAGCAATTTTCTAGTCGCAGGCTTGCAGTAGTATGACTAACTTAAGTACTACCACAAGTTCGCAATCTTTTGCGAAATCATACCTGCATGTGCCACCATAAAAACTTGTCACGAACTGTACCCGCTTTTCGGATATAAGACGTGTCCAAGCCCAGCCTACGCCGCGGTATCGGCGGTAGTACGTTGTCTATCCCACAATAACAAAGTGCTCATAAATACTAACTGCTCATTCACAACAACTAAATTAACTTTACAAAATATAGAAGTTTTACATTTGAAGAAGAATATAAGCTTTTACATTTGTAGAAAACTACCACACAACTAACTAGTCCTCTATGGTTTAGCCTTCGAGTCTCTATCTCCCCCTCGTATGGTCCATGTGCAAGAGTAGGCACGTCAACCTCACCTATAACAACGATCCAGTCAGGAAAGGAGCATAGTACAACCATATTGCAATTAATGTTGTTAGTCTAAAATAAGTTAGAACAAGCGAGAAACAATGATGACAAAGAGCATATAGAGAACTAGCAAGAGATGAACTAGCAGGATATGAACTAGCAAAATATAAACTGGTAAGATATGATCTAGCAGGACAGGAACTAAATAGAGGAACAATGGAAACAACTATGTGTGTGTGAAATACCTTTTAATACGTGAACGGCTGGGCTAATACGGCACATCATACGATGGCTATCATTCAGTAATTGGTACGGCTAACTCATACGTGGGTGTGTATGATTTAGCTATCATTCGGTAACGGTAATTGGGTTTGTTCACGTATTTGTCGAGTATTTTCCCTCCCGACTCTCTAACAATAAAAAACGGTCAATGACACACTAAGAAGGATACGATAACTACCGTGTCACAATTGTGTCTCAATGGAATATCAAGCAATGACTCAACGAAATATTAAACGAGAAAACTATAGAGTAAACGTTATAATGAACTAAAACATAAATGCAATACTGTACTTGCCTGAATCCTTGCACAAATCATAATCACAAGCCGAGGATAAGAGGATGCCGATTTATAAGCTGTCAACCTATAACACACATCGCACCACGAACCGTGCACGAAAACCACAAATCAATTCTAATGTTCTAGTTCTAAATAGTGGCTAGTTGGGTTACTAATATAATAATAATTAATTCTAAAATAATTCACTTTAAAACCTAATTTAACCTAATAATAATCTGAATATAATCTAAACATGCAAGTTTGGCCATCAAAAGTCGTGTTTCTCAATTTTGGAAACCATAGCACGCAAATTGAGATATACCGTTGACTTTTTAGTCAAACGCTATGAAATTTAGATTTTGAAAGTGCATCTTGGTAGATTTCAGTGCCACGAGTGCGCTGGAATTGACCATGCCACAAAATCACGCATTGGTCAAAAGATATCGCTGTTATGGCTAATCGTGACCAAAACGGGGATCAATCGATCAATTCCGAGTTCAACAGAAAAACTAAAATACTAAATGAATAAAATAATTTCTGGGAAAATTATATGTCATAGAGCTCTGTGTTAGCTTTCCGAAACTTCAAACGGTTCGTGATTTCAATTTCTGGTTCTCCCGAAATCTCGAAAACACCAAAACGTATCAAGTTTTCGGACAACCGACACTGTACGAATTTTCCAGAAATTTAGGTTCAGAAATTATGAAAATAAATTATATATTCAGAAATTATACCTCAATACGCTTCCAATAAAAAAAACAGCACGCCAAAATGAGGTCCGAGTTGACAACAATCGCCTCGGGAAGTGGGGAATCATCGGGATCAAACTCCAAAAGGAGGAGGCTATAATTAATTAGGGTTTGTGAATATACAATGCATATATATAGGAGAGAGAGAGGCGGTTACTGCCATATTGGCGCCGACAGGTGGGCCCCCCAGGGTGGATTTTTGGGTAATTATTTATTTAATTCAGAAAATTATTTAAAAAAATATTTTAAGTCCAAATAAATTAAAATAAATTGCAGAAAAATTTAAAAAAATTCTAGAAAATTCTAGAAAATATTTCTAAGTGTCTAGAATCTAAATAAAATATTTTTAACACAAAATATCATCATGTGACCTCACAGTAAATTCTCAAAGCCTATAAAATATAAATTCTATAGGTTTTAATTATATAAAAATTCCCAAAAATTCTAAAAAAATCCTGAAAAATTCTAAAATATTCTAGAAAATATTTTTAGTCATTTAGAGCCCAAATAAAATATTTGGTCCCGAAATGCCCCCGTATGACCTTACAGTAAATCCTGAAAGTCCTAAAAATAATAAAACCTTAAATATTAAATACCTACAAATATCCAAAAATTGTAGAAAAATATAAAATTGCTAAATAATACATATATAAGCTATCTAGAGGTCATATGACCTTAATATGGTCATAGCCCACCTACAAGCTTTGGCATGACTCACAATGGCCATAAAATTAATCATAAACAAATAAAATTAAAAAAAATTGGGAAGTGGACTTACAACATTGAAAGACGATATTGAGATGTGCATCATGTGCACGGTTCCGAGAACATTGAACACTTGGCGTAGAACATGAATTACGGCGCTGAGCGTGCCCTCGTACACGGAAGCTACGAAATGACTATGTGATTACGGAACTAGGTTATGAGAATAACACGAATGGTACACGCTGAATACATGTACGAGATGTCTAAGCCGTTGGGCGTCGTGCATCAATATGGATGTGTTGGGGCACAACGCCGACGGAGCTCCCCATATGGATGGTGGATTATGTTTATGAGACGCGAATATGTTTATGGCATGAGAAACCGTTTATGGAACGAGACTATGTTTATGCAACGGAGGATTTGGTTGGAATGTTATGTGTGTTTGCTATGGTACGTATTGCATGGTCAATGGACTCGGATTGCCCGTGCACGGGTGCGGCTTCCCTCGGACGGTTACGACCGGGGCACCGGGATCGTTCGGCCTAGAAGGGAATTATGTGTGGTATTTATGGTGCACATCATTCGGACGGATTACGACCATCCAGTGCTGTGATAAGCTATGATATCCGTAAGTTTGGGATCCTTCGGATACTGGGCTAGCAACCTGTATCGAAGTGATCGTAGGCTTACACATAAGAGATACCAAGTCCATTACGGTGCGAAACACCGTGACCTTCATATAGATAAGGCCGGTGGGCTGAGATGAGAGCTGGGTGCAGGCGCAGGGCCAGCCACCCTTATGCATATATTTACGGTTATGATTGGTTGGTTGCGCGAATCGTATGATTGCTTATGTAAGTCCTAACCAGTACAGGCTAAGGAACATGGAACGGAGACGAGCACGAACACTATGATTATGTTCAGATTATGTCTAACTGTATCTGTTGCAGGAACACGATGTTGGACACATTTACGTTAAGTTGCCATGCATTGACTATTGCCATGAAACTGATCCTAAGGCTAAATAGAAAGATCACCAATTAAGATGCATGTTCACTAAATGATTTAGTGTTTGGTTTGGATGCGAGCGGGTTTTGATCAGTGCGAAGCGAGGACGAAAGCACTAATCCCCCACTAGTTTATGTGCAGGCTCAGGTTATGATCGGCTCGGGGCGGAGCTTGGCTTGGACGTGCCGAGGCATGGAGTCCTTGGCGTTCAAGAGGAGCTCCCGCATAGGCGTTCGGACTTGTGACATAGAGATGTTCGGCCGAAGACAACTTGGTGGCTATAAAGAGGCATAATGTATGGAATAATATAATCCTTTGTGAGCTAGAGAGATCATGAGTGTTGTAGCCAATTGGCATATATGTTGGGCTATTCAGAGCCTTTGTAATATTTAGTTCATAATCAATAAAAGAGATTCTTACGTTATACTTTGTTTTCCTTCCGCTGCGTATGTTATCGACTTTGAGATAAAATACTATGTGAACTGTTATCTTGCCTTGCACGAGCGCAACTCCAGGCTCGTGCGGCATCACGCCCCAGCGAGGATGATGATTCGGGTGAAATCTAGCTAGGACGAGCGATTTCCCGGGTCGGGGCGTGACATAGATAACGGGATTGCCTGTAGCTGAGAAATTTCTTCATGACTACTGGATTATTCTAGTTATTAACTTTAGCCAGTTTCAGTAGGTACCCCTGACCGTGGTACTCAGGGGTCCATGTCCTAGACACGATGTAAGATAGTACTGGTTCATTTGTACAAACACAATCGTCCACGGTGTCCAGGCTATTCATTCTTGTCATGTCATGCTAGTCGTCGCAACAGCATTCAATAGTTTCCATCATGCTTACTTGTCATATCATGCCACGTCAAATCATTTGTTAGACCATGCCGTGTACCACCATCATTCCAATCGTACCATCCAACCGTGATTATCAAGTTCATGACAAAGTGCAGAACATAGAAAGGCGATAGCAAGCACTCTACGCGAGCGGAGCTCTACGCGAGCGAGCACTCCACGCGAGCGGAGCTCTACGCGAGCGAGCACTCCATGCGAGCGGAGTAGCCCCTGCGTAGAGTTGGAACGAACCCGGCGTAGAAGAGATTACGCTGGCACGCAAATGCGTGTGCGTAAAGGGAAAAACACTACGCGAGCACGTAAAACGTGTGCGTAAAAGGAGAAAACACTACGCTGGCACTTAAAACGTATGCGTAAAAGGGGAAAACACTACACTTACACGTTAAAACGTGTGCGTAAAAGGGTAACACTACGCAGGCACGTTAAAACGTGTGCGTAAAAGACTCGTCTTCTCCCCAAGGCCAAGACAAGCAGCCATGGGTCTCAAAACTCAAGGAACCCCATTCGGCCAAGACCCGATGGAAGCCAACTTGCGTAAAATCGAAGTTCCTACTACATGGAACTCTCAATCTCCGAAAACGACCAAGTTGGAAGATCAAAACCATGAAGATCAAAATGCTAAAACTTAGATCTACATGAAATGAACCATGAAAATTAAAAATGCTAAGCACTAAAGTGTCTTAGAATCTCGTGAGGAAGACAATGGAACAACAAAAGTTGAGTTCTTCCATGAAGCAAGTTGCACTTGCCTAAGCTCTTGGTAGGTGGAGAGAGTTAATGGAGGAAGAAGAAGAGTAAATGAAGAAGTGAATGAGGAGAGAGAAGGGTTGTTAGGTTAATAAATGGGGGATGGTGGTAGGTAGGGGTTTGCATGCTAACCAAACCGAACCCAACCAAGCCGAACCCAACCAAACCCGATGCATGCCAAGGCCCAGATAAACCACACAAACCAGGAAATGCTAATTAACCCATGCCAAATGCAAAATCCAAGGCTAGCCAGTCAGGACAAGTCGAAATACGGGTCCAAGATACGTATATGTATACCAAAATACGTATAACGAAATCCGAGGGTGACAATAATACCTTCAACAACACCAACTGAATTTATGTAATAATAACATAATAAAATTAATGAAAGAATATTATGAAAAACTAAACAAATTAAAATTTCTATTCATGTATGAACCAAATTTAAGAATGGAAAAATAGAATTTTTGGCTACATATTCCCAACCTAACCATGGGTACATTAATGTTGAATTTTCTTTCCCATGGAAAAGAAATATGAAGTTGATTCCTAGGAATACAAAACCTTCGTCCAAACGTCCCCTAAGGATGTGTTTATTTTTATCTCTAATTAGATGTTAATTACTAATTGGACCTAGTTAGAGGTGAACCTACACAAAATAATGTGTTTTTTTTCTTGCATATAATTAGATGCAATTAAAAGTTGACTACTAGTTGGAGACTCTAAAAAAGAAGTATGTAGCTAGCCTGTAGTTTTCTTTGCAATCTAACATCTAATTGGAGGTAAAAAGACCATTCTAATTCCAACAAATTTAGCTTTTTTTTTCTTTTCTTATATCCTCAACACCGATGATATAAAATATGAAAAGAGAGAAACATAAAGGAAATAAAAAAAAACAAAAACAAAGAAAGGGAATTATACATCAATTTTTGAGATAAATATAGTTTTATTGCTTTTGATGTTGTACTTCTCATGAGTAAGTAAGAGACTTATTTATGATATATTTTATAATTAGTTTGACTTGAATGATATAGTATATGATGTGATATTTTATCCACTTTTTAATGAATTTATTTTGCTATAAATTAAGTTTAAAGTTGCCATGGATAATTTTTTGACATAATATTAACAAAGTATTTTTATTATAGAATACTTTACAAGAAAATACAAAGATAAATTGAACTAATTAAACATATAATCACTAATTAGTGAAAAATAAATCACTTCTGTAAATAACCAATTATAAACTATAATTAGTGGGGTGGACCTCTATCATTAATTTTGAGTTATTTCAACTATCCCTCGCTAAGTTTTAAATTTATAACACAGGATACCCATATTTTAAACTAATTACACTGGCCATCCATATGTTTTATCTTTATTACACGAGGTACCCCTACTTTAAGATAAAAATAAAATGTTATAACACTAACTATTTATTTTTTTTAAAATGAGGGTTGGTTAGTATAATTAGTTTAAAAGTAGGAGTATCCTCTATTATAAACCAAAAACTTAGGCTGTATTTGATTATGTTTTTTTTTCTATGGAAAATATTTCCATCACAAAATTTTCACCAATTATAGTGTTTGATAACTTATATTTTCCATGGAATTTCCAAAAAACTACAATTTTTCATATTTTATTCTAAAATGGTGGAAAATAAAATTTGCTCAACCCAGAGGAAAATATTATTTTCCATGGAAAATAACTATTTTTTTGTGACAATCAAACATCCGAATTAAGTTGTTCATAATTTTGTTTTAAAATTCCATGGAATTAGGAAAATAATTCAATGTAATTAATTTATTTTCAACATATTTTCCACCTTACAATCAAACACACCCTTAGGGATAGTTAGGCCTCGTTTGGTTCACGGATTTAAGGAACCA
This sequence comes from Iris pallida, assembly GCA_029216955.1. NCBI lineage: Eukaryota > Viridiplantae > Streptophyta > Magnoliopsida > Asparagales > Iridaceae > Iris > Iris pallida. The sequence goes on along the minus strand of JANAVB010033219.1, from coordinate 26,464,573 downwards.
GGAAAAGAAAGTTGTTCCTTTCCTTTGTTTGGTAGCCACAAACTTGGGAATCAATTTCCTGACAAGAAAAATAGGAGGGAATATGGTTCACTCATGACCCACATGATTGATATTCCCTCCTCTTTTCCCAATATTTATTACAAAAAATTGTGACAAAACTAACCATGTGTTATTGCTTATTTTACTATTAACTCCTCATATGTTGGGTCCCTTTGGATTTTCATATTGTCATTTTTATTTTAAAAGGTAAGAATATTATTGGAACATTGATAGAAAATCAAATAGTTTTTTCTAGGTGGTTTTCTTGTTTTATCAAACAACGGAAAGAAAATGTAACAAGAATTTTAGTTCCCAATTCCCATGGAAAGTACAAGCAATTTCCCTTCCGTGAACCAAACGAGTACTCCTGCTAGAAAATGGGAATTGTTGAAGGATTACGATACAAAAGAGCCAACAAGTATACAACAAGCAGTTGTGCCCTAATCCCATCCCGTACACCACATTCCCCTCATCCGTATGTGAGAGGTTTTTAGCTTTCCTTCCCATTTCTTTTTTCTAGGGTTTTAGAACGCCACCCTCCAAAACCCTAACCATAAATCTCGATCCGATCCTCTCTCTCTCTCTCTCTCTCTCTCTCTCTCTCCGCCATGGATAGGTACCAGAGAGTGGAGAGGCCGAGGCCAGAGTCCGCCATCAATGAGAACGAGATCAGGATCACCACTCAGGGACTCATCAGGAACTACATCAGCTACGCCACCAGCCTCCTTCAGGTGAGACTAGGGTTTTATAATGAGAATCGGTTCGAATGTGTGGTTTCTGTTCTGTTGCTGTTTGGTCTGAATCTACATGTGGGTTGCTCTTATTTTGACCTAATTTTTGATTTATTGTATAGATGTTAATTTTTCTCTCTCTCTCTCTCTCTCTCTCTCTCTCTCCAGTTGCTTCAATTTTTTTTCTCTCCATGTTTTCAATTTGCTAGAATGGAGTTATTTTATTTTGGTATTTTTGAGGTTTGGAATGATGAAACTCCGGTGACAAAACTGGAGTTTTATTTAAGCTACGAGGCGGCGTATTGGAGTTCTATGAAAAAAAAGAAAAGAAATTGGACTTTAGAACGGAGTTTGAGTCAGCTTGGAGTGTTACTAACTCCACTTTTTGGAAATGGAGTTTGTCCAACTCCAAAGATGCCCCCAAAAGTACGAGAAATTTTCTCTGTGCCGGGGGGCACCGTGCACCTTCCATGTCAACCGTTAGATTGCATGGGGATGTGTGCATGCAGCCATGCATGCACACATTCTGATGCAATCTAATGGTTGAGGACGAAGGGTGCACGGTGCGTCCGGCACAGAGAATATTTTCTCCAAAAGTACCACACTTTCATTTTTTGGTGTTTGGACCCCAAACTCCACCAAACTGCAGTTTCCAATGGATTGTGTTGTGATGGGCTTAGATGGTTAGATTCGTAAATCACAGTAAGGACCGAATGAGATTCTAATGGATACAACATTGCATGTTGTCTGATAGGAGTGCAGAACTCCAAAATTCTGTGCCGTGTCCATGTTGTGTCGTGGCGGACATGTATGCGATACAACACACCCACACACCCACACTCCAGAGTAGACTAGGATACACCAAGATCAATCTTATGTCCCTTTTGTTGTGTCTGTATCATGTATTTTATGTCCTTGCATGATAGGTTATCTGTGTGGATTAGCTCTGACTATTATTTGGTTACTTCATGTAATACAAAATATTATTCAGAAAACAGTGGTAAAATAGTAAAAAATGTTCAAAATGTATCGACCGTCTAGGGGGCGCCTAGGTGGCCTAGGCGGTAGGCGGACTCTCTCCGTCGCACACCCGCCTACCGCCATTTAGAACCTTGTCTGGGATCCTTCTTTGTTGCATCAGATAAACCTGCAAGACCAACAAGGAAGGTCTGCCTCTACCTACCAACTGTCCTAGGTTTATGGCGATTGGTGATATATTCTCTTGCTCATAGCTACCTTACCTAGAAATTTAGCACCAACTTAGAGGGTTAACATCAGGTTGATAGCCAGTTTGTGGAGCTTTCTTGTGATCCATAGCCATGTTCTAATAGGAGAACGCTTGGATGACATTGATGATGGTGTATATTTACATGTAAGTATTCTGGATTTGATGTTGTTAGTTAACTCGTGTACACTAGGGGTGAGCATTCGGTTAATTCGGTTCAAACCGAACCGAATAACGGAAAACCGAATTGGACTGAAAACCGAATAAGCAAAACCGAAACCGAACCGAATTAGCCCATAACCGAATCAAACCGAACCAAATTAAATTGGTCCGATTTTCGGTTTATTCGATTTTTTCGGTTTATTTGCGCCTTTTTTTGTTAATATATATAGTAACTATATATGTGTGTGTGTGTGTGTATGTTAACTAAATTTTCTTATTCGGTTTTGGACCGAAACCCGAAACTGAAACCCGAAACCGAAAAAAAAAATTTAGTATTTTCAAAACCGAAACTGAACCCTTTTTTTCTTAAACCGAACCGAATAAGTTTTTTTTCCTTAAACCGAACCGAATCTCTTATTCGGTTCGGTTTTCGGTCTAAAACCGAATAATGCTCACCCCTAGTGTACACAGAAGCTCAAGTCAGGTTGTAGACCAATGGTGTGTGCAAAGCGAGATAATTTCTCATGAGTGTGCTGAGGATGAAATCTTGGTTGAATTTACACATGGATGCGTCTATAATATGCACAAGGTTGGGCCCAATTTATAGGTAGGGTATCACATATGAAAATGTGAGAAAATGGATATAATGATCCGGGTGATTTGGGATTTGAATATAGAACTCTGTGCTTTAATACCATTCAGATTGCTACAGTCCCATAAAGTTTGAGCTGTCAAGTTGTGAGCCAATAATGCATAGAAAAATCCAACAACCCCTCGTGTGGGCCATACCTGCATACCGATACTAACGGGTGATGAAGTTTAGATATAAATAAGTCTGCATGATTCAAGCAAGGATGTAGATTTATAGACCACACCAGTGAAGATTATCCTTCTCCTGTAGCTAGGTTATTTGGAACCACAAGCATCCTTATATGGAATTCCAACTCGGCTTTTTTGAGAATAATTGCTCATTGGAATCCAACTCCTTCCGAGTAGCAGACAAAAAAAAAAGACCTTTTCTCTATATGTTTCTTCTGAGGCTGTTTTTCTTAGGCCAACCGTCATCGCGTGTGCCATATCGATTACAACATGACATCAATCGCTGCTATTTGTCCTTTTCATGAGGTAGAGCGAATTCTTTTGAGAACGTGGAGGAGGCTTTGGTAGGGTTCAGTGAGTCTAATATCGTATTTTTGCATATACAACAACTTACTGAGTTTTCCTTATTTTACCTAAAAGTCGCTAGTGATGGGAAAAATGATTAATATAACATGGTGTTAGAGAACTGGATCATGGGTTCATAACTTTTCCTCATTAATTGTTCAAGTCTATTTCCTTTCGCTAATAACTCCAGCTTCTGGAACAATGGTTTATAACATAATTAGTTGTTGGGTCGATTTAAACACAATCAAGTTGATTGTGTTTGTTACTTTGTAGGTTGTTGGTGTCTGCTTGAATTGAGAATAGGATGACTAAATGATGAAGATGGTGATGTGTATTGTTGTTTCCATTTGTGTTATTTTTTTTTTTTTATGATGGTTTGATACTTTGTTCTGAATCTATATGTGGATTGCATTTAGTCTGACCTAATTTTGGTATTTATTGGTTACATGTGTATATTTCAATTTTTTTCATTTTTTATGATAGGGTTCTGATTAAAATGCCAGTTTTGAAATTTAATTCCTTTTTTTTAGATTTATGAAGATTGGATTCGTTAACATTTAAGGCATTCGCGGGTTTAACGAAACTAGACATGAACATATTGTGCTATGATGGGCTGAGGTGGTGAGTTTTAAAAAGTAAATTATATAATGAACACATGCAATTCGATTGGATAGAACATTGCACAGAACTCTGAAATTCGGTGCCATGTCAATGCTATGTTGTGGCAGACATATCCGACACAACAAAGACACTCCAAAATAGACTAGGATATGCCAAAATCAATCCTATGTCCCTTTTGTGTTCGTATCGTGCTGTGTCATTGTGTCCATGCAAAATAGGTTATCTGTTCAAAATTTAGCTTTGAGCCTATGATTATTTTTGGGTTAAAGCTAATTCTGCCATGTTATACAAAGGTATAGATGATATAGAATTTTCTGTTCCCAAAATTTAATTTGGATAAATCTTGAAGGGTTCCATGCCCTTATCCTGTTCTATGTTAGCTATGTGCATGCACTCATGTTTCACTACTTTATATATTATAGGTGCATGTATAGTGCTATACTTTTTGATTCATCTTCTGTACAACAATAGCTCGCATTCAAGGTTTGAACGTTGCATGTTCGTTAAAATTCTCTAAACGTCCCATATTGCATGCGAGAGTGTTATGTTTGCCTTCCAAAGATTTCCAGATGGCACCATGTCTTCACTGATAAAAGTGAGGTTTTGATCTTGGCCGGCAATAGAAATGTTACATCAGTTGCTATAGTTGCATCAATCTGTATTATTAGGTTTGACATGTTATGCTCATACTCTTGTAAACCTTTGAGTTGTCAACACATTATTAGTAGTGAATTTTAGCATATCCAATTTGATGTTCTTTTCAGCTATTGTTTGAGAGGCCTTATTCCGGGATCCTGCTTGGTTTCATTAGATAAACCTGCAAGACCAAAACGGAAGGTTTACCTCTACCTGCCAAAGACCTTCTAGGCTATATGGTGATTAGCGAGCCATTCTCTTGCTCATAGCTACCTTAACTAGGAATTACTTCGACGGTTGATGTCAGATTGATAACCAGTTTGTGGAGCTTTCTTCTAATTCATAGCCAACCATGTTCTAATAGGAGAAAGCTTGGATGATCTTTATGATGGTGTATAGTTATATCCAAGTATTATGTATTTGATGTTAGTTAACTAGTATGCTCAAAAGCTCAAGTTGCCAGGTTGTAGACCAATATTGACGCGAAGGGAGAGAATGCCCTCATGTGTGCTGAGGATGAGAATCTTGGTTGGACCTGCGCATGGATGCGCCTATATTATGCACAAGGTTGGGCCCAATTTGCAGGGTATCGCATATGGAAAGGCGAGAAAAGAATGTAATGAATCGGATTGATTGGGATTTGAATATAGAATTCTGTGCTTTAATACTATTCAGATTGCTATACTGCCAGAAAGCTTGAGCTGTAGGTAGATTCTAACAGGTGAGAGTTAAAATCCAACATCCCCACGTGTGGGACATGACTCATAACATTGTTTGGAACTTCATATAGATAATAACAGGTGACACAGTTAAAATCTAAGTCAGTCTGTATGATTCATCCATGGGTGTTGAGTTATAAAATTCACAGCAAAAATTCTGGTTCTCCAGTAGCTAGATTCTTCGACACAACTAGCATCCTTGTAAGGAATTCTAGCTCAGCATTATTTTTTTTTGAGAATAATTGCCCATTGAAATGCAATTTCTTTGAAGAGCAGACACAAAAGAGAGTAGAGTTTGCTGTATATGCTTCTTCTCAGGCTGTTGTTCCTTAGGTCAACCGTCATTGCTAGTATCGCTGCATGAGTGCGATTTGTCCCTACCTTCCTGTAGAGTGAATTCTTTTGAGAATGTAGAGGAGGATTTTGTAGAGTTCAATGAGTCTAATCTCATTTTTCGCTTATACAACTTCTTACTTCCTTTCACATGTTAGCAAAAAGCCACTAGTGATGGGAAAAGTGGTTAATATAACATGGTTTCAAGGCACTAGATCATGGGTCCAAAAACTTTCCTGTTTAATTTTCTTGTCTAATTCTATTGCCTTTCGCTAATAGTTCGAGCTTTTGGCACAATGATGTAGAACATAATTAGTTGATGCTTTTTATTCAAACACAATCAAGTTGATTGTGTTTGTTACTTTGTAGGTACTCATTGGCTGTTTGAATTGAGAATAGGATGACAAAATGATAAATATGATAAGTGATAATTGTAGTATAAGCATTCTTCAGATTGGAGTATACCAAAATGAAAAGGATGAGAAGAGCCAGAAAAGGTGAACCATAGGAATCAGGATAGCTTGATAGTAATTTCACATACAATATGGGCCATAATAAAGTTGAATGGTAGATGGGGTTTCATGGCCAGACCTAGGATTAAAATTTTGGGAACAAGACTTTATTCTTATTCTTATTATTCTAGTTTATTTTTATGAAAGTTTTCACATTGTTGAACCAAGAAAGAAATCTAATGGATACGGGATTAAGAGAAATCTATAAGCAACATTATAGGAATGAATAATTGATAGCAATGAGTCACATCAGCTACTACATTGCACAAATCGTCTTGAAGGGGTTAAATCTAATGACATATTTCAAGAATTTCTTGTGCTTAAAAGTGGATATATCTACTTGTACAAGACTATCTTATTTGCATGCACAAGGAAATAAACCTGATTTTTTGGGCAATAATGGAGAGGAGTATCTTTCTGCTAGATTTTCATTGCCAATGCCTGATTTAGTTTTTGACTGTCCTTGCTTGTTGGCTCATCTTTGAAATTTTATATGCATCCACAATATAATTAGTAGTTATGATTTTTCTTATCTAGATAGTAAGAGCTAATATGTGGGTGATATATTGTCTTAGATATACGATTTCTACAAGCGATGTGAAGTGTTGGACTTAATAATACCAAGGGCTTTAAAAAACCTTTTATCTATTTTATTCTATTATTTCTTTAGCTAACAATCTGACACAAGATATCTATAGGGCCTGTTTAGCAAATAGAAACTTTTACAAACTAAGAAACTTAGTTTTTATTGTTTTCTAGAAATCTAAGGAAACTATGTTTCCAACTTAAAATGTTGTTTGTTTGGTAGAAACTATAAGATGAAACTTGTAGCTTATTCTGACATGGTAACAACTAACAAATAAAAAACTAATTAATATAGGGGTTAAAACATGGGTATTTGCTTTTCAAAAGCAAATATTAATAAAGAAATAAATCATTATTGTTTTTCATGACTTTGAGTTTTCATCCATTTGGATGAAAACTAGAATGACCAGTACTTTCAACTTTGGTGCTGGCTCCTACAACTTTCCTAATCTAGTTGGCTAGTTTCCAACTACCAAACAAGCAACTAAATGAAAACTAGCTCCACTTTCCTCCATTTCTCTAGTTTTCCTCTTACTTTCCATCTGCCAAAGAGTCCCACAGGGAATCTAGTTGGGTTGATTCCCACTTAATAATATGAGATTTAAGCAATCAAGGCTGATAAAGGAGCAATTTTAATTAATAATCTACCAGCAAAAAAAAACAAATAACACATTCAGAGTGCATAATTGATATCAAAGTAGGGTTCAAATTTACCAAAACTGTGATCCTAAATCTGTCAATATCTGTGATCTGACTTCAATAGTAGATTGAAAGACCTTATCAACAGAATCCACTTCTTCAGACAGGAAAGTTGTAGTACTTGTTTCTAAATACTGTCAATATCTGGATATGGTGGCATATTTTGTAGATGACTAATATGAAACTAGGGATTTGGGTAATTCATTATTTATGTTTGGGTTAATGTTATGCAAAGAAGAAGATACATGAGATTTGATGATATAGAGTTTGACTAGGAACGAAGAAAAAGAATCTCATCCAAGGACCAAGGTTGTGAAAAGCGCTAGCGCTAGTCGGGTAGGCACTCACCGCCTAGCCCATCTGGGCGGTCGCCTAGATCTAGGCGGTTCAAAAATAAATAAATAAAAATCCAAAAAATCTACTGAAAATTGCAAAAAAAAAGTCCATAAAACCCCAAAACATGTATTGTCAGACGTTGGAGGGTCTAGGCGGGCGCCTAGGCGGACATCGGGCGGACACCCGACGCCGCCGAGGCGGCCGCCTAAACCGCCTTTTAGAATAGTGATCTCATCTAAGAATAGGCATCTCAACCACAATAATAAATAAAAGTCTAAACTCTTTATTGAATGAAACTGAGTTGTTTGATATAGCCCCGTGAAGCTTGACCCTTAAGAAACTAGTCCTATTTGAAATAGGAAACTGATCTAACAATATGGCTAATCATAGAAACATAAATAAATAAAGCAAATGCACCCAAACGAGTTCACCCAAATGAACACCCGTCAATCTCAAGTCTCAAAAGTGCTCCTACGAGCGGACTGTTCCATCACAACCTATAGGTATATGCACCTATATTGTAATTTTGGGTTTTCTGAACATGATTTTCATTCATGTTTTTGGTTGACTGTTCCTTTGCCTATAGTTTGAGTTTGACCACAATGCAACATGTAATTAGGACAATGGTTTATAATGCTTCTATTGAATCTATTCTTCCACATCAGGTTCTAGAATTTTTGCTTGGCATCATCTCAATTCTCACTCATCTCACTTTTCTCTGTAGAATGCAAGAGGGGCATGTTCTTCTTGGCATAAGATTGTGCCAGTGAAGAACGCACTTAATACTTTCTATTAGTTCTGATAAGTCCCTTTTAAGTCATAGATTATGAATTAGCAGCTGGCCCTAATTCATGATTGTGTGTCTGTTTGTGTTGGTTTCTACATTATTATTGCTTGGTTCAATCACAAAAGTCAACGTGGTTTACTAAATAGATTGTCATCTCAATCGCTCCTACCTTTCTGTCTCTTGGTTCTTCCTTTTTCTATTATTTACTTCCACTGTTACTTCTGTTGCAAGTTCGAAAGACGTTTGCATAGCTTTGCTGTATAAGCCTTTAATGGCTTCACATGTGCATATCAGTAGGCATGAGTTGAAAAGTATGGAAGGCACTAAGGATTATTTGCAAAGAGTAGTCTGTTCATCAAATGAAAATAAGATGAATGTTCTGTTCTCTGACAAGTATTTCAGTAATAATTATAGGTACTATTGTTCTTCCATTTGGAGCATTAATTTCTTGGAAGGCCATTCATGGGATTTGTGTTCAATTTTTGTTTGGGAGTAACGCCTTGGGGAGCGTTAAAATTTAGAACTATAATATCAAGGACCTAGATAATGGAATATTTATGCTATACCTGTTGTTGGTACCTATTTTTTTTTTTCTTTTTTTTTCTTTTTATTATCTTTTCTAGTTTTCTGAAGATAAGAGCGTATGGATCCTCTGGTATGCTTTTATTGTTATGTGTACCTTAATTACTGAAATTTCAGCTGATTTTCTGATACATTTCCTTCTGAATCCCAGACTTACTTACCTTGCTTGTTTGTGCCCCTTTAAATTGAGTATTATGTTTTTCCCATTTTCTTAAACTAAATGGTATAAATTTCATAACATTCCATATATGACCCTGAGCCGCTTGGCATGGTTATATTCATAAAATACCCCATTCTTGCACATGTCCTGGGCATCAGGGATGGGAATATATTCGTGAAGTACCCATATTTGCCCAGGCCCTAGGCTACTGGGCTGGCTTTTTTGGACCCTAGACACTCTTTAGTGCGTGAAATAGGTGCTTAGGCAGTAGATAGTCCGTTTATGCCTGCAACCTATATGTAAACTAGGAAATCAGAATAGTTTGAATGTGTCTGTTGAGGGTTTGATCTGCTAGTTGAACACTTAAAAATGTTAGGCTGCTAGGTGTTGTTTTCACTCCCTCACGACTCTCTCTTCCCCTCCCACCTCTACCAGCTCCAATCTCCTCTTCTTTTGTCCACAAGTGTACCTTGGCTGTTTCATTTCCTGGCGCATCTCTTCTCCACTATCAGAGAGGTTCTGTTATTCTAGCATTGCTCTATGCTAGAAAACCCTTTCACATAGGCCAAAGCCTTAGTAACTGATAAAAAAGGAAGAAGAAGAAATCTAAAATAATTAGATTGAATTTGATAGTGAATTGGGTTAGTGAAATTTGAGTTCATTTTTAGGCAACTCTCAGTGATCAATAAGCACACTAGAACCACTCCATCAAAACTATATGTTTTAATTTTGTGCACAACATCCTACCCAATCTCTCTATCTCGATGAATAATTGATCCTAAATACTGAAAATTATCGCCCCTAGGTGTCTCTTGTTCATCTTTATACTCCCTTTTTTTCCCTTTGACTTCTTGATGAAGTTACAGCTCATATACTCTGTTTTCGTCGTACTATTTTTAAAACCCTTATATTTTAGTGTGATTTCACCCATAACTAGGTCAAATGGGTAAGGACTTGGTTCTCATCCTTGATGGAAGCTAATGGGTTTGCTTCCATTCGCACCGTCATCTTAAATCAATTCTGCATATCTTTAGTAGTCTCAAAATTTAGTTTAGGACAATGCTGAAGTCTATAAATAAACAACATATGATTGGATTCATAACCATGTAAAACAAGAACAAATTTTCAGGAGGAAGTTCCGATGATTTTCTGTTATTAGGGATGACCTTGTTCATGTACGGAATTTTAAGTATAACTGAAGGTAGTACATTGTAATAAGAACTTGATGCAATATGGCTATTGAAGGAGAAGGAGTTGCGATATGGTATTTTACGTCTTGCTAACACATGCAAGAAATTCGGATCGTACACAGTGCTAAACTGCATTTATAATTTGTATTCATCATTTGGGGTTAGGAAACAATTTTTATATATACGATGACTAGGAACCAAAACTACATTCAGTTCATTGACTAGGAAACATGGTAACTTAAACATGCTAGATGCCTTAAGAGTCCAAAGGGAACATTTGTCATGATATTAATGTGTAGTAAAATAGTAAACCAGAAAGTTCTGACTGCGTTATTGGGAATGTTAAGACAATTTTCATTAGCGACGATCATATGCAAAACTCTAATCAAGGAACTCGCAGCCTTGAATAATACTTTGGCTTTATCTGAAAAAAGTCCATCAAATTAATGAGAACTCTCAAATACCATCGATATACTCTCCTACATCTAACCCTTATTGAATACCCATGAGAAATAACAGGAAAAAACCCAAATAAAATAGAAAAACCAAAGACAGAATTGTTCCTAGTAAACTGGATCCTTTTGTTTTACGACATATAGTTTTTTCTTCGGGTAGTTAAACCATACCTTTCAGTTTGTTTTGTGGTGCCTCTGTCATGCAACTGGAACCTTTGTTTTGGAAATAGGGTTTCTGGCTCATCCTTCAATTGGAACTTCTCTTTCTTCACGAATTTTGGTGGTTTTGATGGAATGTAGATCTGTGAATTTGCATCAAATATGGAACCAACACTATGCTGGTCTCTGTTGTTTGTCTGATGAATTTGAATTTTTTTTTTTGGGTGCCCTCACAATTGCTTTGAGGTTATCCGCTGTTGAACCATTTTGTCCACCTCTCTTAAAAGTCTCTCCTGAGAATTATTATGGCATGTTTACTCTGCATTGGTTACTATGCTAATTATTTTGAGTCTTTTGTCGCTCTCATATCCATATTTTTTTAATGTTTGTTAGTTTTTTTTACTTCAGTCTTGTTTTATTTTTAATTTCTACCTCATTATTAGTATTAGTTTCAATCTTTCATATTATTTAATATTATTAGCTTATTATTCAAGTAGACCTACCTTTTTCCAATTTTGTTCATTGTCATTAGTTTTCTACTTTATTCTGGTTATATGTTATTTATTAGATTATAATGTATGCTTACTATGCAAAGTGTTCAACACATGTTTGTTGGTCAGACTGTCAGAAATCGTTTATATCAAAAAAGGTGGTAGAAGTAGTCAAATGTGAGAAGAAAGTTCAGAAATAGGTCTTAAATCATGTATCATATGTTTGTGTAATGGATGTCTTCTCAGGTTTGTGCCCATACATGGAAAAATCATTCATGTGTATGGTCACAATCCCTTGCTTTGATTGACACAAAATGTGGTATAGAAGTTTTCTTGGTCCCTCGTTTTCCTATACTATATTAAGTTGCATTCTCACTTTATTTTTTAATATTCTAAACTGTCAAGATGGGTACCTATGTTGCATGGATACTTCTCTGGAGGACTCTATCAATTTCATGGTAGTCAAAGGCGCGCCTCGCAGAAAGGCGCAACAGTTGCGCCTTGTCCCTCACTAGGCGAGGCCCCTTTCAGCAAGGCGCAACCAAGAAATGGCACGCCTAGACACGCCTTAGGTTTTATATATATATATATATATATACAAAATTTGAGGCATGTAAATGAGCATTACCTCATACAAGTAAGAGACATCCCTTTCTACGGTTGCCAAAGTTGGTTACAGTTGAACTAGAAAAATTAAAATTTACTAAAAACATGGTAGAGAATACAAAATCTTGTTAATTCAATTGATTACTACTTCTGTTGCTGCTCTGCTACTGCACTTGGTTATGTTTTGACATATTTTTGTTTGCTTTAATATGTTATTTGGTTTTATTTCTTATATTTCTAATTTATTTATTTATATATAATTTTATTATTTATTATTCTTGCGTCTCGTTTTGCTCGGCGCCTCGGACGATATGGACCTTTTGTGCCTCAAGTGCGCCTTGCGCCTTTGACTACCTTGATCCATGTTAGTATCTGACACATATAGACACTACTTCCTTAGAACTCATGCTGGATATGGCTCACCAACATCTAGGCTCCAAAGAGACTCAAAACATAGTTGAAGTGATCTGGCATGGCTGTGATCGTGCCAAAACTAAAGTGAGATTCAACAAAAGTAGAGTTCCTTCTGGTGAATCCTTTCTAGAGCATTTTGGAACTTGGTTCCAGTCATCAACATGCTTAAATATAGTTATTATTAAGCTCTAATATATAGAATATGTATATAAATATGTTTCTTTTATGCTTATATATCCCCTGTTTCCATGTTGTATCATTATTTTGAAATTTCTAAAGTGCTGTTTTCCAAATGTACTTGAATATGAGTTTGTTTCTATGCAACCTTGGTAGGTACTGATCATGTCCACTCTAGAATCACTTGCAATTCGACCTCCTCGATTATTTTCTTTTTATCTAAAACTAGTAGTCGCGCACATACATGTTTTTTGTATTCTTTACCCCCTCACTTTTTAGATATATACTTGCATAAAAATCATTTTGAAATAATATAAAATATTATGAAAAATAAATTACTTTTGAGATGGTGAACATTATTGTAGTTAGAAATGTGTAACTATTAGTGGTTAGTTAGTGGGAAGGTGTATAATTTACATGTTTTATCCCTAGTTAATTTAAGCATATATTTTGATGTATAAGGCTGGAAAAGGGCACTTTTGTAACATGAAAGTTCCACGGTGAAGCCTAAAACTTTTCCTATTATATATAAGATAACCAAATGGACTTACACTATATAACTCTCGTTTGACAACTTCTCGAGGCTATTCTAGAAGGGTGTCCCAGTGCCACGAGACTTCCGCTTGCATCTGGTGAGGATCTAAGATGTACCCAGTCACCCCTTATAAATATGAAGAGGCTATTTTCATGACTCGAACAAGCAACAAGCCTTACCGTTGCTTGCGCCATGAGACACTCTCTCTTGAAGCCTTTTTTAGTTGCTCTAATTTCATCTTATGTTTTCTTTGGGCTCTTTTTCATTTTCCTTTCCCATGTGTATCCGCCAATCCCATTTTAACTTGAACACTAGTCTCACTTCATTAATTAGAACCACAGTCATTGCAAATTATTTTCCCAACAATTGCAGAGTCAGTTAATTCTAACATCGCAGCAAAGCTTAAAAAAACAGAGAATCTGTTATTTTCTCTTCGTTTTCATATTGTTTGTGTTGGTCCATTGGCAACACTAGTTTTTTTTATTTATAAGTAGGGTTCTCCCTACTAAAAGTTGGTGTGTCCGTCATGTCAGACCATCACATGCAAGTGTGTTCAGCTGGTGTGTCCGGTCATGTCAGGCCATTACATGCAAGTGTGTTCGACACTTGTTGCAGCAAATACAAACTTTCACCACCATTATGAATTATTAAATATTAAGAAGATGGAGCATTATTCCACTTTTTAGTAAATACTATTAAGGTTCAAATATATGCCCATTTTTTGTACTAATTTACAAATACAAACTCAGTCACAATAAATATTCATGTTAAATACATATATATTAACTAAGATACACATACTCCTTTCCCGTGCTTGGATTTTGTGAGTTGCTATGCTGGACACCCCGTGTTCATTCCCTGTTATTTTCTCTTCGTTTTCATATTGTTTGTGTTGGTCCATTTGCAACACTAGTTTTTTTTTGATAAGTAGTTCTCCCTACTAAAAGTTGGTGTGTCCGTCATGTCAGACCATCACATGCAAGTGTGTTCAGTTGGTGTGTCCAGTCATGTCAGGCCATTACATGCAAGTGTGTTCGACACTTGTTGCAGGAAATACGAACTTTCCCCACCTTTATGAATTATTAAATATTAAGATGGAGCATTATTCCACTTTTTAGCAAATACTATTAAGGTTCAAATATATGTCCATTTTTTGTACTATTAGGATCCTTAATTTACAAATACAAACTCAACCACAATATATATTCATAAATACATATATATTACTAAGATACACATACTCCTTTCCCGTGCTTGGATTTTGGTGAGTTGCTATGCTGGACACCCCGTGTTCATTCCCAATACTCATTGGTTTGTCTAGTGTTCTGAGTGGTATGATTCTTCTTAACCCTAGGATGAAAGTCGTTTATTATTTCAAAAGATATTTATTTCGTACAGTGTATTATTTTCTGTTAGTTTATCTGGCATGTCAATATGCACCATTTGTTCTGCACATCAAATTTCTACTAAATATTGGATTACCTCTAGACCGTCTTGTAGCGTAGATATCTTTCACTAGTTTGTATTTTTAGTATGGTTATTTATTATTATATTGGTGAATTTTGAGGATTTTTGTTTGTATATGTTTCTGTTCTGTAACATGTATCAGAATGGTCTGAATTCAAATGCAAATAAGCTTGTCAGTGTATAAATTTTTTTATATTGTAACCCCTCCAGGAAAAGCGAGTGAAGGAAATTGTATTGAAGGCAATGGGACAGGCGATCAGCAAGACCGTGGCCATTTCGGAGATCATAAAGGTCAGTTTTGGCTTAGGTGTCATGTTATTATCCCTCGACTTGTACTATTAAAATCTTCAATGCTCTCTACAATCTATCTGGATACAGAAAAGAATTCCTGGGTTGCATCAAATTATCAGTATCAGTTCAACCAGCATAACGGATGTATGGGAACCTATTGAGGAGGGCCTTGTACCGTAAGACACTAGCCAGTTTCTTCTTCCAGACATTATTATACACATGATTCTGGCAGGAAGTCTTAACGGTAATACACTTGTATCTGCAGTTTGGAGATGACTCGTCATGTCTCAATGATCTCAATCACTCTCTCACCTAGAGAGCTAGACAAGAACTCTCCTGGGTATTAATCCTGCCTTGCGTAGTTTTCTTACTTTTAATTGTATCTTGAGA
>JANAVB010033219.1:26391607-26444107 GCA_029216955.1 Iris pallida | reverse complement strand
AAGCTTTCTTTCCACAGTCTGAGGCAATGATCTTTGACAAATTCAGCTCCAAATCAATTGAAAATGCAGTCTAAAAGACTCAAGGAAATATGTAAAAAGAATTATAAGTTTATCGATAGTATCAGATTCTGATGTTTGGTCTGTTCTATATTTGACTATTGGTAGTCCAAACTCAAAATTAAACATGAAGGTGGGAGCCACTTAACATCCATTTCATAAAGAAGGCTACAGAGGAAGTTTGCTTCTTCCATGACTAGACATGCCATGCAATCATGTATTAAGGTCTCAACAAGCTATTGAAGTCTCAGGTTACTCTTCTAGCTAGCAGAACAGTAAAGTTCTCATGATGTAACCAAGAAATTTATTTTAGTATTTGGTTGGGAATCTCCTCAGGGTCTATCTGAATACAAATAACCTAGTCAAATGAAAAGTTTAGGGTGAAGTAAATGGGAAGAGAAATTACAGTGTAGTTGTTGAGAAATAACTGTCACCATGCTCATCTTTTCTTAACTTCTGATCTTGAAACGTCTTTTCCAGTTGCTCTGCTCTAGCTACTGTTGTAGAGAGGGATTCAGCAATAGCTGTACGTACGCTTAGCTTCTTTACAGGTCTTCACTGCAAAACAAAAGGGACTGGGTAAACTTAAAAACATTGAACTACACACACAAAAAAACAGTTGCACAGAGCACGCAACATAAACAGCATGTAGGTAGTATTGAAGATTAATAAAAAAAAATCTTACAAACAACAAATATAAAACTAGCAAACACAATGTGAATACAGATTAACAATAAACTGTGCCAGCTTTTAGCTTTGCATCCAAAAAATACATGACAAAAGCTTCACAGACCTCCTTGGAAACAACAAATGAATTGCTAGATTGCTCCGATTCATTTCAGTACGGAAGAATTCCCATTAGAACTTCCAATGATTTTTAATAAGGTATAGATGCCATTATTGAAAAAGTATAACATAGGTGAATATGAATACAGATTACAGACTTTGAGGCAATCGATGCAAATATCTCCTACCTCCTCTCATGTCGAAGCTTCTAGGTTTCTATAAAACATACCAAACTACTCGAGCATTTATATATACAAGGGGAAATAAGTGTGGTGTGGGATACAAAAATTCAGAATACACTAGATGGAGATTTTGCAAATGCAGTCATGACTATTAGACCTAAACATTCTGGTGTGGGATACTAAAATCATTATACAACAATTTTGAAATTTCTACCAAAATCGATTCTTCATAGCAAGGGGCAATCTCACAGCCAAATGACCACTCTCCATAGAGAGGTCAAGTAAGTTGGTCTATCCTAATTGGTCGGCTGTTTATCTGAAGAGGCAACAGGGAGTTTGGGTTAGGATTTGGATTTAATTGGAAGGAAAACAAAATTAGATAGGGTTTTTCAATTAAGAAGAAGATGAAATTAGGATTAGGGTTGTGAAATTAGGGTTTTGCAAATAGGGAAGAAGATGTTAACATTAGGATTGTTGAGGGAAGAAACTTGTCTTTTGACACTTACCATTAATCTCTAACTGCAAAAAGATTATACGCCATCTAAAATGGATAAAAGCTCAACTAAAATGAAGAGAAGAGAAGCAAATTCTTGTGTCAGCTCAACTAAAATGGATGAAAGCTATAACTGATCGGCGAAAAGAAGCAAAAACGAGTATTTAGATAGAAATTACCTTCCATTTTCTAACAAGTTATGATGTAATTGATCGGCCATGCGATTATGCTTCCCAGTGCTTCATTCAAAAGAAAAGCTTCACGCGTTGGTCGATACAGAGTCACGCTCTCATTGCCCTCTACTACATGTCGCACAGAAACTTTCCAACATTCAGCACCAAGCGGCACATGATGTACTAGTGATTTAGGATCCTTTGATAGAACTTCACCGGTGGCAACAACTGTTTTTTTGTCTAACCAACTTAGTAATTTGCATTTTGAGCTCTCCTGATTGGAATTGCGAACAACTACATGTTCTTTCTTCTTGCTTTGTGTTGTCTCATGAACAGAATTCATAATTGGACTTGTTTCGTTCCTTTTGCTTTGCGTCATGTTATTGATAGAATGTTGACCACTTGCATCATCTTTCTGCTATAATTAATATATGTTAAGCTTAATATATAAATACAAAAGAGTCATAATATTTAAAAAGCAAATCTATTGAGGTACTTACCGAATTACTTCCTCCTTTTTCCGACCATTGCAATAAAATTGTTCATTTGATTTTTCAAGGCCACAAGTTCATTTTCTAATTTATTGACCTTGTCTCTCATTTGTGTTTGTCCCTCCAACTTTGACGGAGCTGCTCCATATCCAAGCCCTCTTACTCGTCCTCGTGGATCCGGACCGAGTACCTTTGCAACAGCATCATCTCTAAAAGAAGAACCTATTTTCTTGTGCTTTGTATTTTTTGACTTGTTGCTGTATTACAATAGAGCAAGTAAACTTCAGGTACAACCATGACAACATGGCAAACGCATATTAAACCTAACAGATATAACTCACAAGTTATGTAATTTAAACCTATCAGTAGGTAACGAGTGTTATTGCAGGTATCTAGAGGAGAGAGTGTTCAGTGGTGAATCACAAGCAGCAGTTGCTGCTGCTGCTTTGGGAAGCCTGAAAATCGCAGGTAGTAGCCGTTGCAGTTTGCAACATCTAGACAATGGTAGGTAAGGGAGAACTCTACTAATTACACATTTGTATGTGTGAAGAACTGTGTCCTAGTATACCACTAAGTGCACGTATTTGAAATAATTTAGTATGCCTGTCTGATTCTTTAACCTCAATGTTGGGTACTAATTTATTTTTATTTGCAAATAAGCACTCCCACTGACTGAACCACAAGGTAGGCTAAATATAGATATATATGTGGACAGATGCAATGGTGAATACAGGATGTTCAAACAATGGAAGGCAGATGTCTGAAACAGGCATGCAGTGGACAAAGAGACTGAGTCTTGAGTTGAAATATTTGAACATCAATTTGTGAACCAAAGTCCTAAAACTGTCCAGATATGGACTGGACTATTAGGGAATGCAGGGAACTAATGGGCATTAGAATTACTCTTGACTGAACTAAAACCCAGGTTGAGAGAACACACCAGGATCTGCATACATGGGTCTGATAGAAAGCATGGATACCAACCAAGGATACTAACCAAGGTTCAATTAAACATTCCTAAATGCAGGCAGTAGATGCAAGATGGATTTTAACAGAACACTAAATTGGTTAGACTGAACATGTGATGCAAAGGTTTGATTGGGGGGTCTGGTACTCAAATCTAGACCCAATGTGCAGTTGTTAGTTGTTAAGAGAAATGGTTAGTTCTGAGAACATGGGGTTATACAAATGACTGAACATTAAGATTTTAGAGTACAGATGGGTGAACCATCATGCCAAACACCTAGTCCATTCATAGACTGATGCAAGGGCAAAACATTACCTAAAGGGATGTTCATAACTGAACATCACCTGGGCTAAAAGTGTATTTCTTGGGCAGGACATGATGGATGTATCAGAGCTATTGTGAACTGAATAGTGCGAATGAAAACAGGACAAAATCTAAATGCAGGGCATGAAAATGTGTTGTTTACTTCAGCTCTTATTTATCAACAAGTTTGAAATAATTTAGTCAGTGGGAGTGCTTATTTATCAACAAGTTTTGTTGTTTACTTCAGCTCTTATTTGTTTTTTTTTTGGAGTGCTTATTTTGGGTTCTTTTGCAGATGGATGGGTTTGACCTTTCAGTGAATGTTAAAGTTATAATGGCAAAAAATATCAGACTCCAGCGTATTATGTATATATGATTTTAACCATTGCATGACTAAGTTTTGTTTGGTTACTCCAATTTTTTTCAGTTCACTGAACACTCTCTCCTCTAAATCCATCATTCTGCCCTTAAGAGGATAATCTGATTGTTCATAAAAAAAAACTAATACTAAAGATCGAAAATGATATACAAAAAAATGAAGCATATGTACCACTATTTCATGATCCTCAACTTCTTCTTCATCATCATTATTCTTCTTCTTTCTTGCTTCGTACCCACGAATCCAAACGTCAGACCTTGATATTGCATCCGGTGTCTCACTTTCTTGTCTCTACAAAAGAAAATTTTATTTGTCATATCAATAAATTAAGTGATCACCAATAGAAATTAAATAATTTGCCTTACCATCTCATCCTCTAGCCGTGCAAAACCTTTACGACTTGTTCTATGCACTAGAGTTTGTTTTGCTCGCATTTCCTTATACTTTTTATTTGTCGTCTACAAAATATTCACAATTCAAGGATATATGCAAAATAAAACTGCAGTATAAGTAAAAAAAACTGTACTATTTAAAATTAATACAATATTTGGATTGCTACAGTACATTAGAAACAAATTAGTGCATTACTTCCATATAATAAAATCAATTAATGTAGCATTTCCATTGTATAAATTAAGGACTCACCAATTGTTGTGGATTGGTCCGTTTTTTGATAAAAGCTTGCCAAACTTCTATGGATTCTACACTGTCAGGTTTCAAGAGGGTAGCAGCACGTTTCAGGCCAACCAACTTGGCTTGGTCCATCACTTTATTTATCAGCGAACTCCGGTAATCCCTCCAATGTTTTCTTAGCTTTCCAAATGTATACTTTTTATAACATTCAGCAAAACTAAACTTTTGCTACAAAATAAAATAAACAATTGTATTAGAAATATATCTAACAAAATATAATTTGATACTTGTAGAGAATACTACCATAATGTGCTCCCATATTTGCGTGATAAATTCATCGGTAAGATCACTCCAATTGTCAAGTGTCACTGGTATTAACTCTCTAGCTGTGATCCCAAGGAAAGAAGAAAATTTTTGCTGCATTCTCTCTAAAAGGTTGGCCTATTTCATTGAACTCAACTTCAAGGCGAGTCCCCTTTCCTTTTCCTTTGGTAAAACACAAAACTTTTGCCTTTCCTCTGGGTTTTAAGTTTGTAGGCTTTGGATTTTGGGGGGATTGAACTTCTGGGATATCAGTAGTTGGAGAATTAGAATCTCCATTCGATAATCCTCTTGGTTGATTCTCATCTTGAATGGCTGCAGCTGCTGGTTGTTTTTTTGCAAACTTTGCTCTCTTTTTTGAAGGCTACACAGAAAAAAAAATGTTTGCAACAATTATACTTAAAAAAATATTACAAAAATGATAAACATAAACGTGACAGAAAATATATACAAAAAAGATGCTTACCTCGACACCACTCATGATTTATGATGGTTGAATCTGAAAAGAAAATAAAAAATTAGTACTAGTATTCAAATCTATCTCATGAAACATTAAAATAATAAACAACATCATCATTACAACAATTAATTACCACTCATCCAAGACCTCATAGTCCTTTCTTTCAAAATCTTCATCATCAAGATTAAGATTGGAGACATTTAATGGAGCATATGGTATGCAATCATTCCCATTAGTGTCACACTCATAAACTCCTCTTCGTGGTGCTTTAAGTACCACGTACCAATTTGAAGTATCATCGTGTCTGGAATAAAAGACTTGGTTTGCTTGCGAGGCAAATATAAAAGGATCATTCTCAAATTGATGCTGACCTTCATGAAGGTTAACTAATGTAAAACACTCTTCAACTTTGACACCACTTCCTATGTTTGCCCAATCACAATGAAATATAGGGAGTTTAAACTTGTGATAATCCAACAAAACACAATCTTTCCACTAACATGTGATGTATCTCTTGCACTTGATCGGCACATTGTCTCTGCTTCAAGAGAAACACCAGAGTTTTGTGTGCAATTTTTAACATATCTTGTATGGAATCGATTTCCATTGATAAAATAACCTGAATAGGATTCAACATATGGTTTAGGTCGAACCCCTATCCACTTTACAATGTCTGACATGTTACTAGCATCTCCAACCTTAACTTTATTTGCTAACCATGCACTAAATGTGTCTCTATGCCTCTTTCTTAAAAGACTTTCGTTCCCACGAAGACGTACATCAGAAAATCGAAGCTCCTCTATGTGCATTCTGGAAAAAAGACCAGGGTGAATAAAGTTAAAAACTACAAATAAAATATACTAAAACCACCAAAGAGATACTTATATTACTATAGCACATATATATTAGAAACTTACTCTCTATACGGTTCAACTTCTGCTGTATTCTCTAGGACATACAAATGAGCAACTTCAAACATGTTTTGAGACAATTCCTTCAATTTAGCCTCACCTAATGGTCTTCCTTCTAAAATATTCCCATCTTCATATTCTTCGTATCAGCTCTGTTGTGCACCTACTTGTGCTGCTTGTTTTATGTAAGGAGCACAAAAACTTGTGCACTCTTCTGCATTATTCTTTTCAACTATACAACCTTCAGGATTTGAACGGTTTTTCACAAAACCTTTCAGTACTTTCATATACCTAACTCAAAATGTAAGTTTAACAAATTAATAATAGCTAATTCGATGAATAATTAAACCAAAAAAACTTTTTATATAGAAGAGTAAAATATTGGAGTCACCTTTCAAATGGGTACATCCAACGAAAATGGACCGGTCCAGCTATTAGTGCTTCTCGAACCAAGTGAATAGTAAGGTGAACCATAATGTCAAAAAATGATGGAGGGAAAAACCTTTCTAGCATACACAGAGTCTCTGCAATGTGGTCTTCAAGTAATTCCAAATTATTTTTATCAAGCTCTCTTTGACATAGGCAATTAAAAAAAGCACATAATCTGAAAATTGCAATCCTGGGCCCCTTGTCTAATAGTCCCCTTAATGCTACTGACAAAACTTGTTGCATTAGCACATGACAATCATGGGACTTGAGCCCATAAATTTTGCAATCTTTTAGTGACACATGACTTGCAATGTTGGAGCTATAATCATCTGGCAATATCAACTCAGACAGTCTTTTACAAAATATTTTTTTCTCATTTTTTGATAACACATATGGTGCTTTCTTATAACCAGAGTCAACATCTTTATTCGGATGCAATGACTTTCTAATTCCCATGTGTTTTAAATCTTCACGAGACTTTAAGCCATCCTTTGTTTTGCCTTTAATGTTCAATAGAGTGCCTATTATACTCTCGCAAATATTTTTCTCAACATGCATCACATCCAAATTGTGCCGCAATAGTAAAAACTTCAAAAAAAAAACAAATAGAAAGATGTTAAATTCTATAAACAAATTTAAAAGAAAACAAGCATATTGTGTAAACCAAAAATATATAAACCAAAAAAGACAAACCTCCCAATATGGTAGTTCGAAAAAGATTGATTTCTTTTTCCATACTGATTGATGTTCTGCGACATCCTGCTCTTCGTTTTCATCATCTTTTTTCCTTTTCTTTGTCTTCTTTTTCGTAGCCTTCCCCCAGTCATTTTCCATATCTTCGATCACTTGAAATACTTCTGAACCGGTTAAAATTCGAGGCTTTCGACCATGTTCTTCAGTCCCATCAAACCAAGATTTCTTTACCCGAAATGGATGATTGTAAGCTAGAAATCTCCGGTGGCCCATGAATACGTGTTTGTGGCTATTTTTCAACCATTTGGAGCATGTCTCAATTCCACAGGCAGGACATCCTTTACTGGATTTAACAGCATACCCGGACAGATTGCCATAAGCTGGAAAATCGTTTATTGTCCACATCAAAATAGCTCTCAAATTAAATGTGGATTGAGTAAATGCATCATAAGCACTTACTCCATTCGTCCACATCTCTTTCAAATCATCTATAAGAGGTGCTAGGTACACATCTATATCATTTCCTGGTTGTTTTGGCCCAGGAATGAGTAATGTCAACATTAAATTTTCTTTTGTCATGCACAACCATGGAGGAAGATTATATGTGACCAAAATTACAGGCCAACAACTATGTCTAGAGCTAAGATCACCAAAAGGATTAAATCCATCTGAAGAAAGGCCAAGTCTAAGATTACGAGAATCAGATGCAAAAGAGGGCCACTTATCATCTATTCTATTCCATGCTAATGAATCAACTGGATGTCGCATAATTCCATCATTACTTTTGTTTGAGTAGTGCCATGTTAACTGTTCACTCTTTTCAGCTGACTTAAACATTCTCCTAAATCTTGGAATAATAGGAAAGTACCTCAAAACTTTTGCTGGAACTCCCTTTCTTATCTTTTTGGTTCGCTCATTAACTTTCCACCGAGAAGAACCACACTTTGGACATGTCTCAATATGCTCCAGATCTTTCCGAAACAAGCAACAGTCGTTCTCACATGCATGTATCTTCTCGTAGCCTTGATCAAAGGCATTAAATAACTTTTTAGCTGAGTAGAAGCTATCCGGAAGTATGTTATCAATTGGTAGCAAATCATGAACAATCTTGAGAACATCATCAAATGCTTTGTCAGACATGCTGTGTCGAGCCTTGGCCTTGCATAACATAAGTGTTGCAGACATCTTAGTGTGTGTCGAACCTGAATATAAAGGTAGTTCTGCCTCCTCGATGAGTTTTTCAAAATCTTGGTATCTTGTTTCATCTACATAATCCACATCATCATCTTGGAAACATGCATCTTTAAACATTTTATAAGATGGTGGAATTTCATCATTTTCAGTTTGTCCTATTGTGATTGGTTTTTCTCCATGAAAAACCCACGTGGTATAAGTAGGATCAATCCCAGCATAAATTAGATGGTCGTATACTACATCATAATGATGGTATCTTAAGTTTAAGCACTGGATGCAAGGACATTGGATTTTATCTGGATAACCCTTATTTTCTTGAACGTTATCTACAAACTTTCGTGCTCCCTCCCGATATGCTTGTGATGGTCTAAAATAAAAAGAAAACCAAGTTTACACCAATTAGAAACTAAAAATGTATGGGATATTAAAATTTGTATATTGTAGGGATTCAGAATTCACCTTGGCATATAAGTCCATTCTTTATCCATAATGGATGGTCGTCTTACAATGACAATACTGTGAAATTATGGACGTAAGACAAAACAATTTCAGATTAACACCAAGTAAAAAGAAAGTAACATTTAAAATCAATGTCAAAAAAACTCTACTCATGGAACTACCCAATCAAAACTAGTCCAATAAAACTATAGTAAACAAGCATAAACTAATATCAAAGAGTACATATATTTAATTAGAAAAGCATGGGACTAAAGCATGTAAGGATTAATTACCCCCAAAAATTTGAATTTATCCCCTAGAAGTAGATTAATTCCTGAAACATCAATGATATTTTAAATATCTAATATTGGTCGATCATGCTATAGGCTATAAAGAGGTACGAAATCACAAACATTATATGCTATAAAATATACAAGGACTGAGAACACAAACTCGATATCAGCGATGACACAACTCTCCATGGTTTGATTGAATGCAATATTAGCCTGAAAATAGTAAAGAACTAAGACAAGGACGGTACTAGACATGGTTTGTTAGCATGAAAGAGAAATTTTTTTTAAATTAATGCAAGAAAGCAAATACATTTCCTGACTAATGTACCAAGAAGCAATATTACTTGATCAAAAGGGAAGATATGAGAAAAATGAGCTAACAGGCATACACATATGATTTCCATATACTTAAAAAAATCAACACAGAAGAAATCTATAAACATAATTCATTGGATACCATCCATCTCCAAGTACAGTTTCAAAGACAAAAAAAAAACCCAAAAGTATGCATAACATAACTACTCATGACCAAGTATGAACTTAGCTACTTAAACTATTTTGCTATCCAGAGCTAAAATGTAAAGCTAAAATCTAAGGGACTGTATAGGTGCTTAGAAGACACATAATACCTGCATATATATTCTCTCCTCTCTCTGATCGATCACAACAAACATAACATAAATAATCATAAAGCCCAATAACGGGAAAAAAACATTTTTCTTAATAGAGGAATTGTTACAAACAGGTCTCAATAGTTCCTTCATGGAGGACTTGCTACAAACACATCAGTCTGCGAAAATCCAAGCCGAACCAACCTCATCTTAATGTTGGAGTAGAGATTAAAACGCAAAGAAATTACATGAAACTTTTCAAATCCAAGATTATCTTCTATTTATTGAAAATTTTCAAAAGTTCTTCCCCGATTCTTAAAAGTTCTTCACCCATTTTACAAATCAAGGAATTTCTTCTTCCCTCTTTCAAATCCATGAAATTTTTCAATAGCTCAAGAGAACCATAAATGATGTCTATTTTTCACACAATCTTAAGAAAAAGAGGGGAAAATGACAAAAACTACTTACGTCGACTGTTGAAGAGGGCAGGAGGAGGCGATGAGATGAAGGAAAAGATTCAGACCTGTGGGAGGAGAGGAGACTAGTGAACCCTAATTTTGGTATTTAAGGTTTTGGAGAGGAGACGAGGCTGTGCGCGCGAGAGAAGAGCGGGATTAGAAATTTGGCGAGGGAAACCGAAACCTAATTTTTGGGTTTTAGGAATAAGAGCGGTGGATTTTGTTCGTGGGCGCGCTGCTCAGCTAATATAGTTTTGGGAATAAGAGTTAATTAATTTGGGATTATTTGGGTGGCCTTACAACTTACCATTTACGGCCCACAAAAAATGAGCAGTACAAATATATGACAATCTACGGCCTGCCAAAAATTAGTCGTAAAAATATATCACAATTTACGGCCTTCTATGTAGGCTGTAAGAATCCTATAATTTACGGCTCGCACAAATGCACGCCATAATTTATAACTTTTGCGGCACTAAAAAAATACGTCGTAATAAAAAGAAAAAAAAAAGGGAATTTATGGCTCGTATTTCAAATGTGCCGTAATTTTATCTCTTTTACGACCTGCATCTATTGCGCGCCATAAATAAGAAGCCGTAAATGCCCTGATTTGGTGTAGTGGTGGGGGGGGGGGGGGGGGGGGGGGGCAAATCAAAAGATCCGTTTGCGGAGTCCCGTCAAAATTCTGCCTCGTGCACCATCGGATCGAGCGGGGTCCGCGCTGGGGTCCATGCGATGCCTCGGGTTCCAACGGCCAATGGGCGCGGGACTTCGACGGAATTCCGAAAATGGAGCTCCCGATCCGGAACCACACACACACACACACACACACACACACACATATATATATATATATATATATATATATATTTTTTTTTTTTTTTTTTTAATATATATATATATATATATATATATATATATATATATATATATATATATATATATATATATATATAACCAAATGTCTGTGGACTAAAGCCACCTAGCCAGCATTTGGCCTGGGAGCCGTGGCCACTGCCACCCAGCCGCTCCCGTGGGGGATCAATCTCGCGACCTCACACCCCGGTGCCAGCGGTCTTACCGTTACACTAACGCGCCATTGGCACGCGCGCGCGCGCGTGCACACACACACACACATATATGTTTTATGGATTGGATTGGAATTTAGTGGTTGAGATTAAAAGGTGTAGACCTCACCACCTTTTAAAGTCATTTAATCTCAACCATGCAATTCCAATCCAACTTGTATCACATAAGTTGCTTCTGTAATACAAAACCAGCCGGTTGGTTCTAGAGCACTCATATATATATATATATATATATATATATATATATATATATATATATATATATATATATATATATATATACAGAAATGCTCTAAACTTACTTAATGTTATATGTGTTGGATTTGGATTTGGTGGTTGAGATTAAAATGTGTAGATCCCACCAACCTTTTAATCTCATACACTCAAACAGGATGGTTTCATAATATAAAATCATCCGAATGGTTCTATATATATATATATATATATATATATATATATATATATATATAGAGAGAGAGAGAGAGAGAGAGAGAGAGAGAGAGAGGCAATCCAGCACAATCGATTACTGCAGAGGGAAGTATCACAAACATTGATTAAGAGAGCAATTATTTTGGGCATGTTGGGCACATTTGATGCTTTACTGATGGCAACACATGACGGCAATTCAAATGTCCTAGCTAAGCTAGAAATTGTGACTTGCCAATAATGCTGCGACGAAACAACATCACAAGTCTGAAGGTGAAGTGGCTAAGCACATCATATCATAAATGTTCAAAATACTAGTCGGGTGGTTCATATTAAAATTAATATATACAACAACCGTTAGTTTTGGATTGTAAGACTAAGATTATACTTATATCTTACTTATATCTTTTAAGTAAATACTCTCACCTTTTAATTTCAGTCTTGCAATCCAATATAAATAGATTCGTTCCATAATATAAAATCATATGACTATTTTTAGATATTCTCTCTCTCTCTCTATATATATATATTTTTTTTTTGAAGCATTGGATACTTGTGGCGAACTCGCCTTCACCGGAGCTCGAACTCCCGACCACTTGGACCGCATGCATCTCTCTCTCTCTCTCTCTCTCTCTCTCTCTCTCTCTATATATATATATATATATATATATATATATATATATATATATGAGAAAAATATATTTCATTCAATTTACGAGGAGAACTCAATTGTCAACCGTCATATATGCGCGTGGTTGTAAAAAAATAGTAACCCATTTGACTATAAACTTAGCTTATTTGAAAGACTATAATATTAACCTATTAAACTGGAACAAATTTTAGATACGAGGATAAAACCACTTTATGTACGGCTACAATAGCAACAACAATCTTTATTTCAAATTTTGGAGTCAGCCAACGCAATTCTTTTATTTCATCCACCTGTCTTAACGCCCATGTCTCTACCATCAAAAAACTATTATTCTTTAAAACCTCAATCTCTTTTCTATTAAACGTGCCATTAGTCTGAGCATCTACTTTAACTACTTACAATCTTATCACTTCTCCCTATCATAGTATTTATTTGATCAGCCTCGTACATGTCTAAATTATCAAATACTATACTATTTCTTCGATTGGTGACGCACAACTTCCCACAATGCACTGATTTTTATTATATCTTTTAATGTATTGTCATTTATCGTTCTTAGTATTCTCATTTGCCTACAGTATTTTTTTTTGGACATGTTATTTTTTAAGTGCCTAACACTATAATCCATAAAACATGGTTGGTATTGTAGCAATCTAATAGAATTATTCTTTCAACTTTAGAGGTAACTTTGGATTGCAAAGTAATCTAGAAGAACTCCTCAATTTCAACAATCGTGTTTTGATCCTTTCAATTTTAGAGGTACCGTCTGATCATAAAGTACCTCAAAAGCGCTTCTTATTTTAAATGTCATCACTACCAAAATTTTTCGATTTAGCGACGGCCGGATCCGTCGTCAGTCCGACGGAAATTCCTATTAGCGACCGATAACTGACGGATTTTGGCCAAAACAATCCGTCGGCAATCAGCTCGTCGCTAATAAGGGTCCGTCGCTATGTAATCGTTAAGCGACGGAATAACGACGGCTAATCGACTTCAAAATACGAGATATTAGCGACTAATTTCCGACGGACTGTCGTCCATTTCAAGTATTAAATACTGAACTGTGTAGACAATAGCGACGTAAAGTCCGTCGGTAAACCGTCGTAACAGCGTATCAGAGCGTATCATTCCGTCACTAATCCGTCGGTAGTCGTCGATAACGAAGGACGGATGAGCGACGGATTACTGACGGAATATCCGTCGATAAGGTTCTGGAAATGTTTGGCACTTCCAGCACCATGGCGACGGAAGAGTGGTCACTAATCCGTCGCTACGTCGTCGACAAAGCGACTGATTAGTGGCTGATTATCCGTCGCCACGGTTCTGGAAATGTCAAGCATTTCCAGAACCTTGTCGACGGATTGTCCGTCGCTAAGCAGTCGCGAGAGCAACTGATTAGTGGCTGATTATCAGTCGCCGTGGCGACGGATAGGCCGTCGCTATTCCGTCGAAGTATGTACCACCAGAACCTTGCCGACGGATATTCCGTCGATCACCCGTCGCTACCTGGAAATAGTTTAAAATCTCCAGATAGCGACGGCGTTTCCGTCGACAGTCCGTCGGTAACTGGAAATATCCGTCGCGAAACAGTCACTAGTCCGTCGCTAACTGAGTTTTTTGGAAAAAAAAATTGCAGCACTTTCTCTGTTCACAAATATATGCATAAACCAAACCAATATATAATGCACACCAATTATCCAACAATCACATAGACCAAATATATAATGCACACCAATTATCCAAGAATCACATAGACCAAATATGCACATACGAATTTAATGCACACAAATTATCCAAGAATCACAGACCAAACCAAATTAATAGAAAATAAACATCAATTATCCTGAAGAGTAACATAATATCCGGTGCTATAATCCGATTATAGCACAATTAATCCAAAGCTCTCACAAATATTTCAAATTTTTTTAATACAATATTTAAGAAGAAGGAGGAGGTCGATTGTCCGGTGGTGGTAATCCCAGATGCGACCGACGAATATACTCCTCCACAAGGTACGAAGGCAAGCCGTTGTAGACACTGCTCGGAAGTCGGCGTAGCTGCTCTGGGGACATGAGATCCAGGAGTGACGTCACAATCGTAGGCGGTACCACAGGGGCATCAGCGTTGAAAGAAAGATGACCCACGGAAGACGGACCGACACCAGCAGTCGACGGACCAGTAGAAGACGGACCAACACTATCAGCAGACGGACCGGCAGCAGCAGACGGAGGCGGAAAGTACGTGGCAAATTGCTCCCGCAAGGACGACACCGCCTCGTGCAGCTGCGTAAGCTGCGACCTAACATCATCGTCTGCCGGGGCCACGGGAGGAGGCGGTGTCGGTGGAAATCTCTGCATCGCCACGTGCAACGGCCCTAGGGAGCCGACTCCGTACATGAACCCTTTCTTAAAGCCGCCGACGGTATCTACGAACAAGTCGTTCCGAGCGGCCAAAGAAGAGGGCGTCCGGGCGGGCGTCGTTTCACCGACATCCTCGGTGTCAGTTAACTGAGCCCGACTAAGGGCTTCACGATACGCAGTCTATCAAATGAATGTGTTTATATTATAAGATTTACCTAAGTTGTAATCTAAATTCTATGTTTCACTAAGTTAAGTGTGAATCCTAAGTTTACCTAAGTTATAGTCCGAATACTTTTAATTCTATATAAATCTCATAAACATAAGTACATACATCAGTCTCCTTGGCCCTCTCGTCGACGAAGCTCCCGTCCTTCCGTCTTTTGTGCGTATGCTGGAACACGTCGTGCATGGTGACCGATTCTGGCGCCCTTCCCTCCTTCACCGCCCGTTGGGCCTGCATACGAAATTTTCATAGAAACTAATTAACTCCTTTAATTAATAATACCTAATTCGATAGTGAAATAAATTTACGGTTGCTCACCAGATCTGCAAGTGTCGCTGTGTGGGGCCTTGATCCTCCCGTATGAAGGCCCGCGGCCTGTTGATTCGCCTTCGCCTTCTCCGATTTCTTCTTGTACGTAGGGGTATCCATCATACCTAAGAGGTCATCATAATACTCCTGCCGGATCTAATTCGGCCTCGTATGCCCCATTTTTAGGTCATGAATCATATCCTGTATCTTCTTCGAGACAGCGCTTCTGTAGGTCCTGCGGATCGCGTCCTCGCGATGGGGGGGCCACCAGTACGTCGTCTAACATAGAAATTCAATTATCACGTAATTTAAAAAATGGTTGATTAAAGAGTAACTAATAATTAACCAGAAGATATAGATATATACCCTCAACTCGTCGAGCCAGACGTACTTCACGTTTGGGGGCACCGACGAAAAGTTGAGGTAGAGACCGTGGAAGTTAGCCCTGATAATTTTTCCAAGAGCCCTGCCAACATTAAACGAAAAAACCTACAAAGAAGAAACGACTGGATTATTAACTTGAATAAATGAAAGAAATTTAATAAATTATCTTAAATTTACTTACGAGGTCCCCGCGGGCCATAGCTCTCGTCGAAACTCGCCTCTCGGCCTCTCTGGTGCCGTCGGAGGATCCGCGGGTCCGCGTATGTACTCTCCAGTAACCGGATGGAACCGAGTACGGGGGTACTCCGGGGCCCACTATGCAGTAACTGGGGTATCCCTTGGTGGATCTGCTGCTGGTGGTTTCGATAGCGGAACAGATCCGCTAGCAGATCCGGACTCATGCCTCGATGAAGTGGTCGATCGAGGGCGGAATGCGTCTGTGCCCGGGGTACTCTCCGGGTCGGGCTCGCTCGATGGGGTCACATCCCGGGAACTTTGAATGCGACCACGACCACCAGCACCACTACGACCACGACCACGACCCGCACCACCACCACCACGACCACCACCAGCACCACGACCTCGGCCAGCCATCATGACCTGTAAATAGAACACATAAACATAATTAACAATATAAAATTATAAATGGATATAAAAAACTAAACTAAAATATACATACCACCAGTAGGGAGACGAGTGCCGCCGCGACGAAAAAGACTAGGAGTGCCATCTGCAATAAGTGAATAATCGAATGAAAAAAAACATGAATTCACGTAATTGCTTTTATGAGGTCAAACTTAATTCACGAATTTGGAAGTGTTTTCAATATACAACAATATTTAACCTAATCATCGTCTTCGTTCTCATCCTCGGCCTCGTCTTCATCATCATCCTCATCCTCATCCTTATCTTCATCGTCGATTTCATCTGTATCCTCATCCCCATCAAATTCTTCTTCTTCTTCTTCTTCTTCTTCTTCTTCTTCTTCTTCTTCTTCTTCTTCTTCTTCTGCCTCAATATTTGGGACAAGACGCCTCTTTCTCCCCTGTTTGACAGCTAAGTCTTGTGTATCAACCTCTTCCTTCCTTCTATTTTTTTCAACAATATCTTCAACATCCATTGTATCTGAGTGTTGTCCCAAGTATTGGGACTTTTCGATCTGGTCCTCTTGGTATGCTGGATCTCCAACGTTGAATGTATTTCTAGATTTAATCTTGCATACTGTCCACCAGTCAAATCGATCTCTACGACGCCTTGGGTAGCTTGTATAGTAGACTTGAACAGCCTGATTTGCTATCGCAAATGTATCGGACCCTCTATACCTCCTGCGATGATTTATATCGACGAATCCAAATTGTTTATCGATTCTCCAACCGATATTTTGTGTCGTATCGAACCATTCACATTTGAACATCACAATATGCATATCATATGGGCCAGTATATTGTAAATCTACAATATCCCGAAGCACTCCATAATAGTCAAAGTCCGGCTCGTCGTCATAGATGGTGCCTCTTATGCAAACACCGGAATCCTTGGTACTGATGCCGTCATTGATAAATTCGACATTTATAGCATTCTGAGTTGACTTAAACCTGAAGCCATTAACGATATAGCCTGGCCAAGTCTTTATTTGCTTCTTCGATCCCAGTGCCAGATAACGAACACTCTCATGAGTGAGTGTTGTTTCAGGCAATAAAACCTGTAAACAAATATTTATAATTTAAATGTTTCAGATTGTATATTAATAATCTCAATTATAATCACAGTTACTTACGTATTTGCGAAACCATGACGGAAATGTACAATCAACCTCTCTTTGAAGTCCCTCATCGGTAATATCGGGTCTCTTCATTTTGACTTCATCTCTAAATACACTATTAGAGAAAATAAGAATATATAAGTGTAGTCACTTACTTCATCAAATTCGAGATTATAACGAGTGCAAGTGTACTGACTTACTTCTCCAAATCTCTTACTTCTTGTATGTCACAGTTTAACAAGACATATCGGTGAGCGGCATTATACTCGTTCTCCTTGTAGTACAACATGCATCCGTTGTGACAACAATCTATCTTGTCGTACCCTAGTCCCAGTTGTCGGACCATCATCTTCGACTTGTAGAAGTTTTTTGGAAGCTCTTTTGATTTCTTCGGTAACACCTCCTTCATTAGTTGTGTAATCCGATCATAGCAAGTTTGTGGCAAGTTAAAATCGAACTTTATGTTCAACAACCGCATCGTCACTGACAGTACGGAATGTGGATCACAACCAGGATATAAAAAAGTTTCAGCATCCTGAAACATATCATAGAACTCCTTCGCCTCTGAATTAGGATCCTCCGGATCAAAATTAGGCCCTGCTGCGTCGTACACCATATCTCGTGCAAGGTTCTGTACGTCTCCATAATCAACGGAGCATTCGTCGTCATCGACGACAAAATCCGTTGCAGCATTATCATCAAAAGCATAAGTAGCGGCATTCGCAACCTGTCTTTCGGCATATAGTTCACCTTGCGATGACCACAGGCCGTAATCACGTACGAAACCCTTACGGGTCAAATGATCTCTTACACTCACCACTTCTTCGTAACGTCTATCGCGACAATTACGACATGGACACTTGATTTTGTTACCGTCCATAAACTGAGCTTTGCTTATGGCATACTTAAGAAACACTTCCACGCCTGCCTGAAAATCGTCACTCACACCTATTCTGCTCTCGTGTTGTCGTTTGTACATCCATGTACGATCAACGAAATAATGATCCATCACAGATTGGATATAAAAATCTGTATAGTAAGACAAACTAAACAGAATTAGTATATAATCATGTAACTGGTGGATCCGCTAGTATTCTAGCTCGAGAAGAGAAAAATCTAAGTACAGTTGTCACTAATAGTTCGATACCGATAGTGCGATACCGATACCGATACCGATAGTGCGATACCGATACCGATAGTACGATACCGATACCGATACCGATAGTGCGATACCGATAGTGCGATACTAATACCGATAGTTTGATACCGATAGTCCGATAGTTCGATACCGATACCGATATCGATACCGATAGTCCGATACCGATTATAGGTCAATTAATCAAACTGAGTCAATCTATCTATTTCTAAATTGCTAGAGTCCACTTCTAGGATATGGGAGATATATCCTAAATATCTAGTCTAAAATTAACTTGGTTAGGATACTAGAGTGTCCTTACTATCTAGCAACCACTACCTTAGTCTAGTCACACTAGCATTAATTACCTATAATTCCTACCATGTCTACACTCACACATTACACCCCAAGCCGTCATGCATGCTAATAGGCATGGTAGGCCTGCCTTTTCATTCCTCACTCTCTAAAGCACACATACACATATATATGTATATCACAGTTAGATGTATAGATATATACATCTATATAGAAGCACACAACTGACTTATACAGATGAAGAACTCGCACTGTCCTTGACACAGTGAACATATACACCATGAACCCAAACTCTATATTCACATTTACTAATCCAAACACCACCAAACTAATGGATAACACCCAATATGGATAACACATTATTTAGCCAATATATAAACTCAGATGAATTTGATAAGCAAAGCCCCCCGCCGCCCCCGACCAAAGTCCGCCGCCCCAAGCCCGTCGTCCAGCCCCCGACGCCCCCACCCCAAGCCCGCCGCCCAGCCCCCGACGCCCCCGCCCCAAGCCCGCCGCCCAGCCCCCGACGCACCCGCCCCAAGCCCGCCTCCCAGCCCCCGCCGCCCCCGCCCCAAGCCAGCCGTCCAGCCCCTGAATGTCCCCAAGCCCGCCGCCCGTGCTGCCCCTACGTCGACACCGCGACAGAGAGAGAGAGAGAGAGATCGAGAGAGAGAGAGAGAGAGAGAGAGGGGATTACCTTCGGGAGAGAGAGAGGAGAGGACGCCGACGCCGTTCACCGAAGCCGCAGGAGAGAAAGAGAGAGAAAGAGAGAGAGAAGAGAGAGTGAATTTTGGGGGGAAGGCAAAAAGTTTTTCCCGTCGTTTCATTTTAAGTCTGGAACGTAAATTTAGCGACGGAAAAGCGACTGCTAATTATCCGTCGCCAAGTGGTCGCTATTATTGATACTTGCCGATTGAATATCCGTCGCTACGTAGTCGAAGAAATGTTCCGCCAATTCTCTACACAATTCTCGCCAAATAATCGACTACGTAGCGACGACTGGAGATCCGTCGCTATATCTCCGACATCCTAGCGACGGATGTGCGACCTTTCCTCCCCCTAAAATAAAAATAAAAATTGTAAAGGCGTGTAGTCGGTAATCAGTCGACGAGCGGCCACGAAGCAGTCGCTAACGCCGACTGAAATTTTCTGTCGCTAAATATCCGTCGCTAATTTACTGTATTTTGGTAGTGCATGTTTTAATTCTATATATATGACATCCTTTCAATTTCTCCATCATGGTAAATATTTGTACCTAAATACTAAAAATTATCCCTTCTAGGTATCTCTTGTCCATCTATATGTACTTTTTTTTTTCCTGAATCGGTTCAGATGTGTGGCTCACACATGCACACACATTAAGGAAGTCACTAACTGGGCCTAATTCAATATTAAATAATACACCAAATATAAAATAGTTTACGAGGCCCACATGCCGGTGGCTCCCTTATAACGTGTGCATTTGATTTTCAATTGTGCAAAGGAATCACACTTTGGGGGTTCTTCAGTAGAACCTCCTTCGACACTCAAGTCAAAAAGAGTAAATCGATAGACTAGACATTATAAACGATAAAGGCAAGGGTTAGTATCCCAATTTTGGAACAATCAACTATATTTATAATTATACGAAAATGCGGTGTGACCTGAACTAGAGTTGGTCCATGAGATACGATATTGAATTGAGCCCATATATCTTAAAAGAGTATTATCATATAAGGTATGAATCAATCCCAATTATCTACATCTCATGATCTTACCTCCTATTCGATGTGAGACTAAATTACTAACTCCATTGTCACCACTAAAAACGAGATACAATCCAACACTTTTAAAGTTAGATAGAAGAGTGCTATAGAGTCGTTGGATATGTTAATGAGTTCTCCTATCATGGCGATACCTCTAGCGATGGATCCTCATGCCAAAGTGGAGGGGTTTTCCCCTCTCAATGGAGAAGAGCCTGAGGCGGCCCCTAATGTAGATGAATCTTCTTCCCCAAATGGTGACCCACTCATCGATGTTCAAAACTTAAAATCCTTCCAGTTTTGTTACTAGCACTTTATCTACTCTTGATGAGAAGGGAATGGCTAAAAACTAGAAATAACATTTAGGGTCTGCTTGGATTGAGGGAAAACGAAGAAGCAAAGTTAAGTGGACTTAAATGATGGAAAGTTAAGTAAGGGGGAGTAGAGTCAATACATAGAGCCTTGTTTGGATTGGAGGGAGAGTTAAGTGGGGGTGTTTAACAATTCTTTTTGGATTGAAGATTTTGAGTGGGAGGCTGATTAATAAAAATATGATGGTTACCAAAATAATCTTATTACATATGTCATATAATTAAATTTGATTGAAATTTTAATTAAAACTTATCAAAATATCTTCACAAGTTAGGAAGGTACGGATTAACATGTTGAGAAAAAAAAAATATATATAATATTTTATAAAACAAATAAAGGATATTTATGACTTTTTAAACAAAATCCCTCAACCACCCTTGTTAATCCTCTGATTTGGGGGTTTAAAAAATGGACAAAAGATGGTGAAATAAACTCTCACTTAACCCTCTATAACCCTCCCTCCTAAACCCCCACCCTCAAACCAAGCATGATTTTATTCCCCCCTTTTAACTTTTCCTCACATAATTCTCTTAACCCTCAAACCAAGCATGGTTTTAGTCTCATTTGAGTACGATATTTCGTCTCCTACACCTGATTGTTTAGTGATTGATATCCCTATGAGTAAAATTTATGTAAATAAGAAGTCTAATATGTTTTTGCCATCGATTTCCTTCACATCCGGACAACACTACCAAAATAAGACATTAGCGACGCCTAAAAATGTTGCTAATATGTAAAAGTATTGCTAAATCATTTTAGCAACGTTTTTAACAATGTTTATGTGTTGTCGCATATTTCATGGTATTATTAGTTGCTACAGCGATGTCACATAGCGACGAGTACATTTAGTATGAACTAAAGTAATATTTTAAGAAATAAAATACATTGGCATTACAAATTGAGTCTAGAGAATAATATACATAAACTATAAAATAAATGTATGAAATAAATACATAAAAAGAACCCAAGATCATGATCCTTGTTAGCGATCACCCGAATAAAACTCGTATTATATGCGAATTTTTCTGTATCTTTCAGAAACGTATAATACTTGCATACTTTTGACAGATTCAAACCAGTATGTAAATTTTAAACATGTGAAGTTTTAAACATGTTCTGTATAAATTATTAAAAAATATGGCACAAAAAATATAGTGGAAACCTGTTTAATTAACCAAATTTGACAACATATTTAAGAATGTGAAATTTCTAACCTCAATATTTTCATTCATCGAATAATTGACCGCATTTTTGAACGTATTTTATTTGCACTGAGTTGATTTATACTTGTACTTTTGTCGTCCCGAATTTTTTTCGTTTGCCAAATTGCTAACAAGGATCATGATACAATACACAAACAAACAAATAAACTATACTAGCTAGGACTACTGCTAATCTGGAGGAGGACAATGAGAATGACGATGTGCTTGGGCTATGAGAAGGTTATACTCCTCCTGTGAAATCGTCACCGATGCCGATGGAGGTGGAGTCGGGGAGGAAGTGTCATCGGTGGATTCAGTGCCCTTGCAGACACACCAGGAGACGTGTCTGCTCCAACGCAGCCAGTTGAGCATTATATAAATCCATGAAGATATTGTCAGGTCCAGGTTTCGCAGAACCGATCATCCTCACATAGACGCGATGACTTGTGAGCCTAAGTTGCGCTTTCCATTAGTAGTTGGATAATTATGTATAGAAAAAAGTTAAAAAGAACTATTTTTTGCTCTTTTCAAATAGTTAAAGTTTATTATTATTATTATTATTATTATTATTATTATTATTATTATTATTATTATTATTATTATTATTATTATTTAGCTCTTCTCAAGAAATAAAAATAAAATAAAACTATTATATTTTTTTTCAAATAATATGAAATAAGATGCTACTTGTGTAGTTATATAATAGTATATACTAGTATTGTAAAATAGAGCATTCCATCATGCTCTACCCATGATGTTGTCACTCTACCAAAAATGGTGATAGTTGGCCACTTTCCTTAGGAGTAGGAAGAGTGGGGCAAAAGTGGTTGGCCACAACTTAAGGGTTGGGAATAATTACTTACATTCTCCCACTTGGCCCATACTTTTAATCCAATGTATTAACTTAAAACCAACTATTATTCATATTAAGCAATAGATACATGAATCATGACGATAAGTTCTCTATATGATGAGTATTATCTTTCATGTATTACAATGCATTTATTTCTTAATATTATACTTTATGTGACAACGCAACTTAATGAATAAACCATATGTTCATTCTTGGTCCAATAAAGATATATTTTCTCAAAATAAAGTGCACATAAATATGAGAAAATATCATAAAAAGAGTTTCATTGATAACTTAATTTGTACAATAGAAACTACATAAGGGAACCAAGTCCCATGTTTGCTACATGATCCTTGAATTTCAATGGTGGCATGCCCTTAGTCAAAGGATCAGCAATCATCAATTCAGTGCTAATGTGCTGAATAACAACTTTCTTTTCTTTAACTCGTTCTCTTATGGCTAGAAACTTAATGCCGATGTGTTTGCTTCAACTTTCACTTTTGTTGTTCTTCGCCAAAAAGACAGCAGCTGAATTGTCACAATATATGGTCAATGGCCTAGAAATATAATCCATAATTCTAAGCCCGAAAATGAAACTCTTAAGCCATATACCATGCAAAGTCGCATCAAAACATGATATGAACTCAGTCTCCATAGTAGAAGTAGCAGTCAAGGTCTGCTTAATACTTCTCCAAGATACAGCTCCACCGGTTAACATAAAAGTGTATCCCGATGTTGATTTACGTGAATCAACACAGCCAGCAAAGTCAGAATCTGAGTAGCCAACAACTTCTAAATCGTTCGTCCGTCTGTACATAAGCTTATAGTCTTTAGTTCCTTAAAAGTACCTCAATTCTTTCTTTGCAGCTCTTCAGTGGTCCATACTTGGATTACTCTGATATCGACCTAACATTCCAACAACAAATGCAATGTCAGGTCTTGTGCTGACCTTAGCATACATCAAGCTTCCTACAACAGAAGCATATGGGATGTTCTTCATTTGTTCCCTCTCAAGATCGTTCTTCGGGCATTGGTACAGGTTGAACCTATCGCCCTTCACTACGGGAGAAATGCTAGGTGAACAATCTTTCATCTGAAACCTCTCTAAACCTTTATTAATATAGCTTTCTTGAGACAGATCCAAGATACCTCGAAATCTCTCTCTATGGATCTTAATGCCAATGATATAAGATGTCTCACCCATATCCTTCATGTCAAAATTTTTAGAGAGAAATTGTTTCATCTCATAAAGTAAACCCTTATCATTGGTTGCAAGTAATATGTCATCCATGTATAAAACAAGAAAACAAAATTTACTTCCACCGACCTTAAGGTATATGCATTGATCCATAACGTTTTCTACAAAACCGAATGAAGAATTTACGTTATGAAATTTCAAATACCATTGGCGGAAAGCTTGTTCTAAACCATACATGGATTTCTTAAGCTTGTAAACCAATTGCTCACCATCATTAGAGAAAAATCCTTCAGGTTGTTTCATGTAAACTTCCTCCTCTAGATCTCCATTAAGGAATGCAGCTTTTACATCCATTTGTTGCAACTCCAAATCAAACTGGACAACACACTACCAAAATACATGGATTTACCGACGGCCTTATCCGTCGGTAGTCCGTCGCCAAAAATAAATACCGACGGATATTTTGGTAAAACAGCCG
The DNA here is from genome assembly GCA_029216955.1 of Iris pallida. Taxonomy (NCBI): domain Eukaryota; kingdom Viridiplantae; phylum Streptophyta; class Magnoliopsida; order Asparagales; family Iridaceae; genus Iris; species Iris pallida. The sequence goes on along the minus strand of JANAVB010033219.1, from coordinate 26,419,336 downwards.
TCGGGAATAACCTCGTCGCTAAAACATATCCGTCGCTACTCCGTCGCTCAGCGACGACTTAGCGACGGAATACCGTCGGATCATTTAAATATATATAGCGACGGATTACCGACTAGCTTTCGTCAAAACATGTATCAGGATATAGGATTAGCGACGGAAAACTCCGTCGCTAACGAGTCGGCAAAACCGTATCAGTGATTTTCTGATACCCAATATCCGTCGCTAATCCGTCGTAAATTTGTCGGCAAAAGCGTATCAGAGATTTTCTGATACCCAATTACCGACGGACATTCCGTCGCTAAACCGTCGCTCAATGTAAAATTCTCCAGGTAGCGACGGATATTACGTCGCCAATCCGTCGATACATTAAATTCCTACAGTTAGCGACGGATAGTCCGTCGGGACTTTGTCGCCAGTCCGCCGTAAGTTAGTCGCCAATCCGTCGCTAATGCTAAAATTTATGGACATCAAACAGCATCAGTTCGACGGATCGTCCGTCGCCAATCCGTCGCTTTATTGAAATGCTCCAGGTAGCGACGGATTTTACGTCGCCACTCCGTCGCTAACCTCAGTTTCTCCAGTTAGCGACGGATAATCCGTCGCTGAGTGGTCGCCAGTCCGCCGTAAGTTAGTCGCCAATCCGTCGCGAAAGCTAAAATTTTTGGACATCAAACAGCATCAGGTCGACGGATCGTCCGTCGCCAATCCGTCGCATTATTGAAATGCTCCAGGTAGCGACGGATAGTCCGTCGCCACTCCGTCGCTAACCTCAGTTTCTCCAGTTAGCGACGGAGTATCCGTCGCTGAGTGGTCGCCAGTCCGCCGTAAGTTAGTCGCCAATCCGTCGCGAAAGCTAAAATTTCTGGACATCAAACAGCATCAGGTCGACGGATCGTCCGTCGCCAATCCGTCGCTTTATTGAAATGCTCCAGGTAGCGACGGATTTTACGTCGCCACTCCGTCGCTAACCTCAGTTTCTCCAGTTAGCGATGGACTATCCGTCGCTGAGTGGTCGCCAGTCCGTCGCTAACTGCTAATTTTTGAAAAAAAAATACTGCAAACAGACTCTTTCCTGTTTATACAACACATCCAACACAATATCAAACATGCAAAATATCCATATACAACACCATATATCCATATCCAACATGAATATCCAACGTATCCAATATTCAACACCATATATCCATATGCAAAATATCCATATCCGACACCAATATCCAACGTATCCAATATCCAACAAAATATTACCAACACAATATATCCAATATCCAACATTAAATTATCCAAACATAAAAAAAATATCCGAACATACAATGTATCCAAATGTCTACAAAACCAACAACATAAACAAAATCAAACCCCGTCCGTCGGATCGTCTCGTGCTCGTGCCGTCGCATCCGCTTTGCGTATGTACTCCTCCACCGTATGTGCCGGCACTTGGGACAAGACATGGTCTGGAAGCGCACGTAGCTGCTCTGGCGATATCATGTCAAGGAGCGTCAAGATGGTGTTATCCGATACGATGCGGGCGTCCGCAGAGCGGTTAAACGAAAGCCGTCCGGGGGAAGAAGGACCAGGTCGATCCGAAGCACCGGCAGCAGCAGTAGACGGACCGGGAGCAGACGGACCGGGAGCAGACGGATAGCGTCCCAACACTATCGCCCGTAAATCTGACACCGCGGAGGTCAGAGTCGCAAGCTGCGCCCTCACATCGTCAACCGGGGGCGCTGGGGGAGGCGAAGGCGGTGGATATCTCGGGGACGGCTGCAACGAGGGCGCCATGGAACCTAAGCCGTAGACGCGCCCTTTCCTAACGCCGTCGACGGATTCTACGAACACGTCGTCGTAGCGAGCGGCCATAGAAGAGTGCGTCTGGGTGGACGTCGTTTCGCCGACATTCTCGGAAGGGGGCTCGATCTCAAGCCGACTAAGTGCCTCACGATACGCAGCCTATCCAATGAATGTGTTTATACTATAAGTTTTCCTAAGTTATAATCTAAATCCTATGTTTCCCTAAGTTATAGTCTGAATCCTAAGTTTATCTAATTAACTTAACAATAATTATATTTCTAACATAAATCTCATAAACGTAAGTACTTACATCAGTCTCCTCGGCCCTCGCGTCGACGAAGCTCCCGTCCTTCCGCCTCTTGTGCGTATGCACGAATACATCGTGAGCGGTGACCGTCTCCGCCTCTTTCCCCTGCTTTACCGCCCGTTGGGCCTGCATACGTAGAATTTAATTAACTTCGTATATTAACAGTACGAAATTAAATAATAGAATGAATTTGAATTTGCGCTATCTCACCAAATCTGCACGCGTCAATGCGTGGGGCCTTGATCCCCCCGTATGCAGACCCGCGACCTGTCGATTAGCCTTAGCTTTCTCCGATTTCAGCTTGAACTACGGAGTATCCATCTTCTCCAACATCTGCTCATAGTACTCCGCCCGGATCCAGTCCTTCCTCGTATGCGCCGTACGAAGGTTGTACACCGCATCCCGTATCTTCTTCCCGGCGGCGGCTTTGTAGGTCCTGCGGATCGCCTCCTCGCGATGGGGGGGCCACCAGAACGTCCTCTGACATACAAATTCAAATATCACGTAATAAAAAATTTAATGATTTAAAGAATAATTAATAATTCACCGACGGATTTATACCCTCATCTCGTCGAGCCAGACGTACTTCATGTCCTGAGGCACCTCAGAAAAATTGAGGTAGGGGCCATGGTAGTTATCCCGGATAATGCGCCCTAGAATCCGGGCAGCATCCCACGGGAAAAACCTATAAAGAAGCAACGACTGGATTATTAACTTGAATAAATAAAACAAATTTAATAAATTAACTTAAATTTACTTACGATTCACCAGCGGGCCATAGCTCTCGTCGGAACTCGCCCACCAGCCTCTCTGGTGGCGTCGGGGGATCCGCGGGTCCGCGCACGTACTCCCCGGTAACAAGATGAAACTGAATCCCGGGGTACTCCGAGGCCCACCCTGCAGTAACTGCTGGGCCCCCTGCTGCATCTGCTGCTGCATCCGCTGGTACATCCGGTGGCGGAACGGATCCGCTAGCGGATGGAGTCACAGGCCTCGACGACGATGTCGGTAGCACCGAGAAAGAATGACGACGGAAAGAGCCCGTGTCCGGGCTCTCCAAGTCGGGATCGGAGGTCACATCCGGGGAATGCGGTTGGCGACCACTACCGCTACCACCACGCCCACGCCCACGCCCACGCCCACGACCACCACCACCACCACCACTGTAACACCCTGTTTTCTGAAATTAGGGATTTTTGAAATTTTATTATTTTTATTATTTATTAGTGGTATTTTAGTCATGGTATGATTTTATAGTAATTATTAGTGTGATTAAACCATTATCTAAGTCATGCTAAGTCATGACTTATGACTTTGTGATTTTGGTTAGTATAACTTAGTGTAAACCCTAGTTTCTCTAACCTAGAAGTTGCCATGACCATGAGAACTTGACCATAGGCTTAGAATATCATTTTAGTGGTTTTTAGCCTAAGGGGTATTTTGGTAATTTTCTAGGAATTAAGTAGGATTAGTGAGATTTTACTATTCATGGACTTTTTGTTAGTGACTTGATAATCCCTAACCTAGTTACCCTAATCTATAGGTTAAACCCTAACCTAGAATGACTAAGAGGATTAGATATTCATGGTAGTCAAAGCTATACAAATATCTAGATATTTACTTATTGATATTTTGCTTGATTTATGCAAAATATCTTAAACCCTTTACAAAAGTCCTTAACTTAGCCATGAAGTTTTGAACCCCCCCCATGCCTTGTGGCCGGCCAAGACACCCCCATGACAGCCCCTTGCCCCCTCTCTCCTATATAGCTAACACTTAGTTCACATTCCCATGGTTTCATGAAAAATCAAAACCAAGAAAAACCCAAGAACCCTTCCACTCTTTTGACCATAACTTTCTCATTTCTCAAGCTTTGAACCTCTAGTTTTCTCCATTAGGTCACCTACAATCTAAGGGAGCCTAGGGAAGTGAGCTACTCAAGTTTCACCAAGGAAGGACAAGTTGAGGCTATTGGATGTATACCCTCATTTAGTGGAAATTCAAGACTTTGCACACATAGAGGTAAATATATCTAAACCTAGTTATTATACTGGTTTTTCTTCATTATTGCATGCATATAGTTATAATATAGTTGTGGGTAGGTTTGGTGATTTTAGGGTTTTGTTTGGTGTCATATCGGACACGTATCCTAAATTAAATTTCATTATATTTTAATGTTTTTAGCTCACTGTCACAATATAAAAAACACACTGTTTTGTAAATGTTTTTGAACCAAAACCTAGCCTAGCTAACCCTAAACCTAATCCTAAAACACTGAGCACGTTTTGAGCTTGTGTCGTGTCCAAAACTGGACACGAAGCTCTCGGACACAACACTGTTTAGACACTGCTTTTACACTAAAAATGTGCCCTGCTACCACCCCCTTAGTTCTCCCTACACACGACACTAGGACACGAGAAAATTGGTGGACACGAGGGGGCAATGTCTGCGCACATGCCCCCAAAATTTGGTGTCGCCTCGTGTCGTGTCGAGTGAGAAATCTCACTCATACTGGACACGGGCTGACAGTGCACGCGCACATTTTCTACACTGACACGCGACTCGTGTCGCACGGACACGAGTCGTGGACACCTCGTGGTGACACGATTGTGTAGCCCAACACGTGGGCTACACGTGGACATGACCACGAGGCCCCACGTAGCCCGTGTCGTGTCCACGAGGCGTGTGACTCACTGCACGACGCAGTACAAAACGCGCGTAGCAGTCGTATTTTCACGACTGATACGGCCCTCGTGTCGACACTGTGCGACACTTGGACACGAGACAGACACTGGGACACCTAGCCGACCCTAGGCGAACCCACACACGTGAGCACGAGACACATGGACACGTGTGTCGTGTCCTAGAGTGAACTGCACGCGTGCACGACGCTGTGCACGCGTGGGTGTATCAGGAATTTACCCGAGTAATGTTTTTGAGTGTTTGGACACATTATTTCGTGTCGTGGTGTCGTGTCAGACACCTAGGACACTAGGGTATGTTGTGGGACACGATTACCAACCCATAGTTGCGAGCCATAGCTCGATTTAGTGCACGAATTTCGAATTACCTAGTGTTCGTATACACAGTCCAGTGTTCCAGTTTTTTTTGGAATTGTTTCCAGATTTCCAAAACGAATTTCAAATCTAATTTTAGTATGATTAATGCTTGTACAAGTGTATTTTAGTATGTATACGTGAAGTATATACGTATTTGTGAGTGTGGGTCGATTTTGGGGAGATTAGGTTATGTGTATGTGTAGTTATATATGTATATACATATGTATGTATATATGTATCCTGTGTGTGTGTATGTGAGTTGGGGCCTTTGGTTCCAGGTTCTGAAACCCCCCCTGTCCTGACCCTATTCCAGTCCCTCTCTCTCTCACTGTCTCACAGCCTCTCTCTCTCTTCCCTTCCCTATATATATATATATATGTAATATATGTATAGTTATATATATATATATATATATATATATATATATATATATATATATATATATATATATATATATGTATTGTATATATATATATATATATACATGATATATATGTATATTGTATTAGGTCTCTATATGTATATGTAGTGTATTATATACATATGGTTGTATTATATATGATATTCATATATGGGCATGTGGGTAGTAGGTTAAATAGTGTATGACTATATGTATAGATATATATATATGAGACTTTTAGTTATAGGTTTATGTGGAAACCTAGGCTATGGCCTATGGCCAAGGTTATTGGCCTATGGTTGGGGTTAACCCTAAAGGCCAAAACCCTACTAGAAACCCTTGTTGACTAAAGGTTGACCAAAGTCAACCTTAGGTCAAAGTTGACCTAGTTAACCTAGAAATGACTAGGAATGACCTAAAATAACTAGTTTGACTAGTTTGACTAAAACCCTAACTAGTTTAACTAGTATTGACCTAGCTTTGACTTAGAGTTGACCATTGTTGACCATGGTTGACTAAAGTCCACTATTGGTCAAACCATGACCTAATTGACCTAATAAATGACTAGTTCAACTAGTCAGACCATGTTTGACCTAATTACCCTAACTGACTAGTCTTTGTTTGACCAATACCTTAGTTTGATCTAGACTTGATCCAGATTGATCATGTTGACTAGTATTTGACTAGTTTGATTAGAGTGTAGACCAGGAGTTGACTTAAACCTAGATTAAACTTGTTTGACCTTGTTTGATCTTGTTGACCTTATTTGGCTTAGTATGACTTCCTGTGACTTAGTTTGACTATTAGAGTTGACCAAGAGTTGACTTTTGACCAGTTTGACCTAGAATCATGTAGTATGCATTGTATACTTTATTTTTACCATTGTGGATACATTGTGACTTGTATTGCTCTGATTAGGAGCCATACACCTCTCCTCAGACAGTATATCCTCTTCAGACATTCAGTTATCAGGCAAGTACATTCTCTGACCGTTTCATACTTGTTCAGGCTTTACTTCTTGCTCTAGATTACTTTACTTGTTGCTGTCACGTTGGTAACACGGATTGGTACTATATGGATCTTTACATGAGATGTTATCCCCCTCGGGAGCATCGGGTACTTCATGTTATGTGTGTTTCACTATCATCATGTACTCCTATGCTTCCATTATTATGTGCACTCATGTGATCATGTACTCTCATGTTTACTGAGCCCTCATGTATACTATCATGTGCACCCTTTCATGGGCCCCATGTGATATCATGTATAATAACGTAACTTGTATAGATCCTTGTGTATTGATTGGGGTAACGGGGGAGTAGAAGTGGACATGTGAATAATTCCAAAGTAGTGTAATCATGTGCAAACTCAGTAGTGTAATCATGTATAAATTCTAGCCATTCACATGCCTATCTTGTGCTCTACATCACTAGTCACTTATAGTTCTCTATATACAGTAGATATTTCATTACAGCTATCTCTTTTACAGCGTATATTTCCTTTCAGCAGTTCATGTATCTTACTCTATTGCCTGTATCGTATTTCCTAACCTGCTATGCACTGCGTGAGATGTATTGTGCTCGTTCCCGTCCTGATTGGACCTGTTGAAAATATTACAGAGGATGAGGAGGAGGCCCTGGTGTCTACCTATTATGGAGCAGGACTAGATGATACTTATGTTGTGGACCCCCAGCAGGATCCACCTGCAGCTGAGGATGTTGTTCCAGTAGTCTAGACCAGTTTAGTCTAGACAGTCTTTTCTATTTTTACTTTTGTCTCACTTTCTGAGTTATATTTTGAGATGTGGAGATGTATAGACTCTTAGACTTTTTGTATTATGAGTTGACAGTTCTGGATATTATGTTGTACTAGACACTTAGACTTATTCATCTATGATACTGTTCTCTTGAGTTACTATCTATCTATCTGTCTTTCGTTCTTCTACCCTAGATGTGATTGAGATGTATATTATTATGTCACCTCCATTCAGAGAGTATAAACTGTACAGGTACTTGGTATTGATAGATGATTGACCTAGGACAGCGTTCTACCGTCGACACTGCGGCGTAGGCTGGGCGTTGTTACGTCTCGTACCCTAACAGTGGGTGCGGGTCGTGACACGTTTTTAGTGGTGGCCCATGCAGGTCGAGTTTATGTAGTGGTATTCGAACTAGAGTATCACTACAGCCTGCGATAGGATTTGAGGAATAGGCTTAGAGAGAGTGGATACTCAATCACTGCTAGGATACTTTGAGAGATTTCTGGGATGACCCTTGAGAATCTCATTTGAAAATTTTGATTTTAACTCCTTTTCCCTCGATTGAATTTGATTTTGGAGGATTCACTGTAGAACTTTGAATCCTGGTGTTAGTTGATAATTTTAAAAATTTGTAGTTAATTTTAATTTCTTAGTGTTAGATTAATATCTTTTATTTTTAGGGTACTCAATCACAATTATGAGAAAACTTTTATCTGTTTCTTGCCATCTAATCCTCTTGCTAATTGCCTTTCATTAAAATGAACTGTCCTCTCTATTTTGCATCTTGCTTAAACTCTTTTTTCCAATCTATGTGACTGTATCCCAAACCTGACTTACTTGACATTTCCTCAAATCAAGACTTTATTGAGACCTTCTAACCTTGACCTATGATTTGATTGAACCCTAACTATATTCATCTAGTAGCCTATCTATCCCTAGGACTGTGTTCCTAAATTATTTACTGGATCCCTGATTAATTTTATTTCATTGGTTAATTTGATCTTCTTCAATTTTTGCATCAAATATCACGTCTTGAACTCCCACTTTCTATTCTAGATCATTGGACGTCATTTACCGTGACTTAGATATTCAGAGTATAATACTAGCTGTTACCTCCCAACAAACTTCACATGTAAGACCTAGACTAGCCTACCTTCATGTAGGTATTCCATGTCCTACTAAAATCCGTCTCCCTGTACTCTATTTTTCTTGATATGATTTTCTGGTCAAATGGCTAAACTATAACCTCTGCCATGATACTAAATGTCACGACCCGATCCCAATTTCTTGGGTCGACTCGGATCATGCCCAGCCTGCACCGTTGTTGAGACGGCGGCAGTAAGCTGTAATCCATATGCAGGTACAATCAACAACAATTGATACTAATAATTTCCACAACATTTATTTAAACGATAAAATAAAACTTGTTCATTACAAAGCTTGTCCACAATTTTAACATAACATTAAAAAGATAAACTAAAACTCCAACTAAGCGGAAGTGTCATCATCATCATCAGGAACCTCCTCTGGGAGCACAGCAGGGTACAGCTCCGGGTCATAGTAAGTATTAATCAGAAGCTCGGATTCATCAATAAAACCTATTGGGGGTGGGGTATCCAGTCAGGAAAGGAGCAAGTACAATTATGAAAAATAACAATTTGCATAATAAATAGAAACTTGCAATATTAAATAATTTTGAAACAATGATTTCCAACTATAAAACAATTGTGATTTGAGTAAGCAGTATCTATGACCGGTTTAGGATGATTCAATTGTATCCTATTGATACGGTCCGGCCTAACCCCGTGTGAAGAGGGGTAAGCTCGCACATTCATTAACTATTTGGCTTTGATCATAGATAACTACGCTACTCCCCATTATCCCGATGCAATGATTCAATATTACTCTAGGAGAGAGTACGTGTAACAATTGTGTATTTAACATGCAGAATTCTAATATTAATTAAACTGAAATTAACACAACCGTACTTACCTTGATTTCAATTGGTCGAGATTTGTACTTCAAGTTGACGATCAAAAACTTCCTCGAAATCCTACATTTCGGGAATTTGTCTCAGAATCACAATACTAAAATGATCTAATTACAATCTCTATTTGTTTCCTAGTCAATTTTAACCTTGTTTTAACCAACACAACCAAAAATGCGTTTACTAGTGCGTTACAATTTAGAAACATCTATTTAGGTCTATTTTCGGAAAAATTGTATTTATCATTTTATTTAGGAAAACTTGGTATTTTATAAATATATAAAACTATACATTTTCCTTTAAACGAGAAATATCATGAATTCTAAATTATAATTAATAATAATTAATATTCCTAGTTTTACGCGCTCGCACAACATCCAGAAAATCTCAAATCTACCTTTCCTACTTATTACAAAATTTACAGAAAATAAATGAATGGCTTATGCCCTTACAAATTGATACACGAATTAAAATAAGAGGAAAATAAGTTAGTCCCTTAAATCGCCTAAAATATTATCCATAATAAATTCTAAATAAAATTGTAAAAGTAGTATGAGTCTCAGACTCTGGTCCAATCATCACAATCAGCTACTCTGCCTCAACGTCCGGACAAACCGGTGCGTTTGCATTTTGCTGGGGCCTAGTAACCAATTATGGTTGTCGCCCAAAAAAATACCAAAATCATTTTAAAACCATTTATTTAATTTCCCGAAAATTTCGGCAGCATTCCCTCTGTTTTCGGTCAACCCAAAAACTGGGAAATGTTCCGGTTTTACCTGCAAAAACAATCCCAACCCAGGGAAAACCCATGAATTCATTTCCACCCTTATATAATAATTCCATTCACAAAACTGTTTACGATGGATATTCGAAAAAACCCGAATTTGAAATCGGAAAACCGAAATGAATCTTCGGAAAACCGAAACTTCCTCGACCATTCCAAAAAAAAAACCTATCAGTAACATAATCCTTCCATCCCACATAAGAAAGTCACAATAATACATATAAGTAAACCCACAGAACTAAGAAAAATCCACAAAGCCTATTTCAGGAAGAAAGGTTCCGAAATACGAATGCAAAATAATCCGAACATCCAAAATTATGCTCTTAAACCCCAACCAGAAAAACACAACACCTTTCCGGAGTTGACTCAGAAATTCCGAGAACCACAGAATAGTATTTTTTCCAAAACCCAAATTCCAGCATACTAAACTCAGCAGAACCCAAAAACAAATCGGAACTCAGCAGAACCGAAAAACCCAACATCCATCGTTTCCGAAGAAACTTCGAAAACAAAATAGTAACGTAACTGTTACGTTGTCGGAATCCCGAATTCCCGAGGAACTCGGTTGAACCAGTATCATCATAGACAGTAAAGAAAAATATTGGGTCAGAGTGTACCAACAACAGAAATTGAATTGGAGCTCGGAATGGGAACCGTCGCGGTAACGGAACAAAAAGAAGTCGTCCAACAGCGAATTGGAAGAGCTCGAGTCGGACAGGGGCGGCCACCGGGGCACACGCCGGCGGTCAGCGGTCAGGCGCCCACCGCGGAAACAGCGGCAACGGAAAAAGCGGCCGGGAAGGGGCGGCGCTCGGGTTGGCGGCGGATGGCCGGCCTAGGGGAGTTCGCCGGAGAACGTTGGCCTCGGGAAGAGTGGCTCCGGGCAGGGATCGGCCGGCCGGAAACGTCGGGCACGGATCTAGGGCACAGATCTATAGGAGAGAGGGTTTTGAGTGAAATAAGTGAAATGGAGAGGGGTTAATATAGGAGAAGAGCACCAGGAGTTACGGAACCGAGAAGGCTCGGCCGTTCGGGAAGAGGAAATGGAGGGACGCGGCTAAGCTAACGCTCGGGACACCCAGGCGCGCGCTAGGGAAGGAAGAGAAACTCTCCCTAAAGCTAAGACAACCTGAAAAGTAAAGGTTAAATACCAAATACTTTATCACTAAAGATTAAAATATACTTATAGCTAAGAAAAGATTAAAATATACTAATTACTTTATCATTAAAAGAAAAATTGTATATATATATATATTTTATTTTTATTTTTTTTTATTATTTTAAATACTTAAAAGAGATAAATTCGAAAACTAATTTGAGTTTCATGAAGTGGGTCTAAATTGGTTTCAGGACAGGTCTGGTCCAGCTCAACAAAATTCCAGGATTAATAATATTTTTTTTTAAAATGTTTTTCTTAAAAATTCAATTTAGCAAATAAATTTCAATAAACATTTTTATTTATTTATGGTTTTAACTTAAACTCTAAAATTTCAATATAATAATTTAAAATTAAAATTTTCAACCACACATTTTAATATAAAAAAAATGTAACCGAAAAATTGCGGGTTTCACAACCTTCCCTCCTTAAGAAATTTCGTCCTCGAAATTTAAAGAGTTAGATTGAGAAATTACCTCAGGTCTCAAACAAATACGGGTACTTCTCCCGCATCTCATCCTCACGCTCCCAGGTAGACTCGCCTGGGGAATCATGCCTCCACATCACTCTGACTATGGGAGTCACTGAAGTCCTGGTCTTCTTCTCGCCTCTATCCAAAATTGCTACAGGCTTCTCTGGTACTGTGAGGCTCGGTCCGATCTCCAATTCGGAATGGTCCAAGACGTGGTTCTCATCAGGTACATATTCTCTGAGCTGTGAAACATGGAAGACGTTGTGCACGCCCTCTAGATTAGCTGGTAGAGCTAACCTATATGCTACTTCTCCAATCCGGCTCAGAACCTCGAACGGGCCAATGTATCTGGGACTCAGCTTCCCAGCTCTGCCAAATCTGATTGTACCCTGGTAGGAGAAATCTTCACGAAGACCTTATCTCCTTCTTCAAATGCCAACGGTCGACGAGCTGTCTGCCCAGTGCTTTTGTCTGTCTTGAGCGATCCTGAGCTTGTCTCTAATTACTTCACCTTCTCTGCTGCGTCAGTCACCATCTCTGGACCCAGCAGTACTCTTTCACCAACGTCGTCCCATGCCAATGGTGTACGGCAACGACGTCCATAAAGAGCTTCGAACGGGGTCATACCAATACTGGCTTGGTAGCTGTTATTGTAAGAAAACTCTACCAAGTGCAGATGGTCTTCCCACGATCCTCCAAATTCCAAGACACAAGCTCGCAGCATATCTTCAAGTGTCTGAATAGTCCTCTCAGATTGCCCATCTGTCTGGGGATGATAAGCCGTGCTGAACTTCAACTGAGTCCCCAAGCTGTCATGCAAGCTCTTCCAAAAATGTGAGGTAAAACGAGTGTCTCGGTCAGAAACAATGCTTACCGGTACGCCATGAATCCGGTAGATGTGCCGCATGTACAATGCTGCCAACTTCTCAGTGGATAAACCAACTTTGAAGGGGATAAAGTGAGCTGACTTGGTTAGTCGGTCCACAATTACCCAGATGGCATCCTTCCCTCCTTGGGAACGAGGCAGTCCTGACACGAAATCCATCGTGATATGCTCCCATTTCCACTCCGGAATGTCCAGTGGTTGTAGAAGTCCTGCAGGTCTTTGTCTACTAGCCTTCACTTGTTGACAGATCAAGCATCTAGCGACATACCTGGTGATCTTTCTTCATTCCACTCCACCAGACAATAGTGCGCATATCCCTATACATCTTATTGGCTCCAGGATGTATGGAATATTGAGACTGATGCGCTTCCTTCATCAACTCGTTCCTCAGTTCGCCAGACGGTACGCAAAGCCTCGTACCTTCAGGGCTCCATCACTGGCGATTGAGAAACCCTCCAGTGTTCCTGATAACACTTGATCTCTCAGTTTGCAAAGTGCCTCGTCTTGAAATTGTGTCTCCTTGACCTTGTCCATCAGGTACGAGCTCACTTGCAATTTCATCAATACAGAATCAGCATCCAATTCCTTCCGTCCAGGCAGTACAATCTCCAGTTCAAGCTTCTCGATGTCCTCCAACAGGTGCCTTTCCTTAGTTAAGAACATCGCCACTGGGTATCGACTAAGTGCATCAGCGACCACATTAGCCTTACCCGGGTGGTATTGCAAGTCGATGTCAAAGTCCTTCATTAATTAGCCATCGCCTTTGCCTCATGTTTAACTCTTTCTGAGTGAAAACATACTTCAGACTTTTATGATCTGTGTATATTTCCACTCTCTCTCCATAGATAATGCTTCCAAAGCTTCAACGCAAAGATCACTGCAGCAAGCTCCAGATCATGAGTGGGATAGTTCTTTTCATGAGTCCGTAATTGCCTAGATGCATAAGCAATCACTTTCCCATGTTGTTGAAGAACACAACCCAGTCCTTTGCCTGAGGCGTCACTATAGATTGTGAAACCACCAGATCCTGCGGGTAGCGCAAGGATTGGTGCAGTGGTGACTTCTTCAACTCCTCAAACGCTGCTTGGCAGTCCTCCGTCCAGATGAATTCCTCATTCTTCCGAGTTAGCTTCGTCATTGGTTCAGCAATTCTAGCAAAATCCTTTACAAACTTCCGATAGTAGCCCGCCAAGCCCAAGAAACTTCTGATGTCAGCAACTGAGCTTGGGGTAGGCCACTTCTCCACAGCAGCTATCTTCTTAGGATCCACAGAAATTCCTTCTCCTGTGACAACATGGCCAAGAAAATCCACTTTGTCTAGAAAGAATTCACACTTGGATAGCTTACCGTACAGCTTCTCCTTCCTCAAAGTTTCCAGAACTTTCCTGAGGTGCTCTTCGTGCTCCTCCTTCGTCTTTGAATAGATCAGTATGTCATCAATGAAGACGACGACAAACTGGTCTAAGTATTCATGGAAAACCTTGTTCATAAGGTTCATGAACACCGCAGGAGCATTCGTCAAACCAAACGGCATGACCAAGAATTCAAACTGCCCATGGTGTTGAATGCCGTTTTGGGAATGTCTTCCTTCCTGACCTTGATCTGATGATAGCCAGACCTGAGATCAATCTTGGAAAACACCTTGGCTCCACTCAACTGGTCAAATAAGTCATCGATCCGGGGCAGAGGGTACTTGTTCTTGATTGTGACATTGTTCAGCGCCCGGTAGTCGATGCACATCCTCACCGTTCCATCCTTCTTGGGCACAAAAAACAGGTGCTCCCCAGGGTGAAGCCCGTCTCGAATGAATCCCAGAGACTTCAGTTCGTTGATCTGCTCCTTCATCTCTTTGGCCTCCTTCGGGTTGACTCTATAACATCCCTTAGAGATCGGGGGAGAGCCAGGGACTAAATCAATAGTGAATTCTATGTCCCGATCTGGGGGTAGCCCAGGAAGACTATCAGGGAAAACATCCATGAATTCCGCTATGATAGGATGGGGTGGTCCAGGTTCTTCAGAAATAGAGTAGACAATACTCTCCATAACTTCCGGAGCTCTAGAGACTTCAAACTCTGGCTCTCCAGGTGGGCTGAAGATTACACATCCTCTGTGACAATCTATCAGCGCATGCTGCTTGCTCAACCAGTCCATTCCAAGGACAATGTCATAGTTGGGCAAGGGCATCACCAGTAAAGGTGCTACAAATTTATGGCCAGATATTAAAATGGGGCAATTACAGGTCTCTGTTATAGGTAGGGGTCCACCTCCAGTCATAACCCTACAAATCTTCTTGCTAAAGCCAGTAACTATGGTGTGCAGAGATAAACTTTGTTGCTATGAAACTGTGTGTTGCACCAGAGTCGAATAAAGCTAATGCAGGATGAGAATGTACATAGATGTAACCTGATATGACATCCGCATTAGGTTCCTGCTCCGGCTCTGGTTCCTCTGCAGTTAGGGCAAAAGCTCGCCCAGTCCTTTGTTGATGCTGCCCAAATTGTTGCTGTTGAGTGGGCAGAGGTCCTTTCTGCTGATTTCCTCCAGCTCTGTTGGCCGCTGAGGGGCAGTCCTTCACTTGGTGGGTGGTAGACCCACAGATCAGACATTGTCCAAGCCTCTTCCGACAGATGTTCACCTGATGACCCGGCCTTTGCAATAGCTACAGATAGGGATCTGCTTCTGGGGTGCTACATCATTATTCCTTGCTTGCTGGTGAGGCCTGTTGTTGTTGTTGTGTTGGGCTTCTTCTGATTACCCTGGAAGTTGCTAGTTCCAGGATAATCTCTTGGAGCGGGCAGGTTGGCTCTTCTCTATGTCTTGTGCTCGTTCCAGGATCTTCTCATAAGTCTTGGCACCGCCTGAGATCACATGGGTGCGATCTCTCTCAGTCCATATCTGAATTTCAGCACGATCGTCAGGATCAGCCACCAGTTCTTGGCAAATCGGCTGAGCTGGCCAAATTCAGCATATTCTCCCACAGTCATATTGCCCTGCTTCAGGTTCTGGAATTGTCGCTCCATTCAACTCTGAAGTTGGGAAGAATTCCTCTGGAACAACCTCTTGAAGGTGTCCCAGTCAACTTGTCTATCCTGGAGTCGGGGTTCATTCCGATACCAGGTGCTTGCTACATTCTGCAGTTGAAGTCCCACTGCTTCGGCCTTGAGGTCTTCTGGAAGCCGAGCAACGCTCAGGAGACGCTCCATATTGTCGAGCCATTCATCAGCATAGACAATTCCCTCGGTTCCCTTGAAGGGTCGAGGGTTCTGCTTCTTAAAGCTCTCAATATCGCCCACCTTGGCAATATGATTTCCATTAATTAAATGGCCTTATTATTACATAAATTAATTCTTAAATTTATGTTTACCTTGGCAGGCCTTGGTTCCTGTTGAGCTGCTTCTCCTCTTTCCAGTGCAGCCATTGCCACGCTATGGGCGTTTCATGCCTTCTCTCATAATGGCCGTCTGCTCACGATGAGCTTCAGCTTGAGTTCTCTGGCTTCTAACACTCTTAGCAGACTATGAGGTCAGTGGGGTCCACAGGCACCGGTGGGGCAGCTGGAGTGGGCGTAACCACGGGGGTTGCATCTCCGTCCGAGAAGATGATGGATCCATTGTTGTATTGTGGGGACGGTGGCCAGCTGCGAGGTGTAGGATCCGGACTTGATTGGGGAGGTGGGTATGGTCAGGTGTTGACATCCTACCAGCAGGGGGTATTGTCAGTGGTCATTCTCTGGAAGTTTTAGGATAAAAACATAAGCAAGGTAGCCTATCTATAGTCAAACAAAAATATTTAATATAATATATATATCGGTCCTATGTTGTGGCAATTTGATGTTCTAGTGTTCTAATGTTTCCTAGGTTTTCCTAAGTTGTTGTTAGAGACCTGCATGGGCCACCACTAAAAACATGTCACGACCCGATCCCAATTTCTTGGGTCGACTCGGATCATGCCCAGCCTGCACCGTTGTTGAGACGGCGGCAGTAAGCTGTAATCCATATGCAGGTACAATCAACAACAATTGATACTAATAATTCCACAACATTTATTAAACGATAAAATAAACTTGTTCATTACAAAGCTTGTCCACAATTTAACATAACATTAAAAGATAAATTAAAACTCCAACTAAGCGGAAGTGTCATCATCATCATCAGGAACCTCCTCTGGGAGCACAGCAGGGTACAGCTCCGGGTCATAGTAAGTATTAATCAGAAGCTCGGATTCATCAATAGAACCTATTGGGGGTGGGGTATCCAGTCAGGAAAGGAGCAAGTACAATTATGAAAAATAACAATTTGCATAATAAATAGAAACTTGCAATATTAAATAATTTGAAACAATGATTTCCAACTATAAAACAATTGTGATTTGAGTAAGCAGTATCTATGACCGGTTTAGGATGATTCAATTGTATCCTATTGATACGGTCCGGCCTAACCCCGTGTGAAGAGGGGTAAGCTCGCACATTCATTAACTATTGGCTTTGATCATAGATAACTACTACTCCCCATTATCCCGATGCAATGATTCAATATTACTCTAGGAGAGAGTACGTGTAACAATTGTGTATTTAACATGCAGAATTCTAATATTAATTAAACTGAAATTAACACAACCGTACTTGCCTTGATTTCAATTGGTCGAGATTTGTACTTCAAGTTGACGATCAAAAACTTCCTCGAAATCCTACATTTCGGGAATTTGTCTCAGAATCACAATACTAAAATGATCTAATTACAATCTCTATTTGTTTCCTAGTCAATTTTAACCTTGTTTTAACCAACACAACCAAAAATGCGTTTACTAGTGCGTTACAATTTAGAAACATCTATTTAGGTCTATTTTCGGAAAAATTGTATTTATCATTTTATTTAGGAAAACTTGGTATTTTATAAATATATAAAACTATACATTTTCCTTTAAACGAGAAATATCATGAATTCTAAATTATAATTAATAAATTAATATTCCTAGTTTTACGCGCTCGCACAACATCCAGAAAATCTCAAATCTACCTTTCCTACTTATTACAAAATTTACAGAAAATAAATGAATGGCTTATGCCCTTACAAATTGATACACGAATTAAAATAAGAGGAAAATAAGTTAGTCCCTTAAATCGCCTAAAATATTATCCATAATAAATTCTAAATAAAATTGTAAAAGTAGTATGAGTCTCAGACTCTGGTCCAATCATCACAATCAGCTACTCTGCCTCAACGTCCGGACAAACCGGTGCGTTTGCATTTTGCTGGGGCCCAGTAACCAATTATGGTTGTCGCCCAAAAAAATACCAAAATCATTTTAAAACCATTTATTTAATTTCCCGAAAATTTCGGCAGCATTCCTCTGTTTTCGGTCAACCCAAAAACTGGGAAATGTTCCGGTTTTACCTGCAAAAACAATCCCAACCCAGGGAAAACCCATGAATTCATTTCCACCCTTAATAATAATTCCATTCACAAAACTGTTTACGATGGATATTCGAAAAAACCCGAATTTGAAATCGGAAAACCGAAATGAATCTTCGGAAAACCGAAACTTCCTCGACCATTCCAAAAAAAAAACCTATCAGTAACATAATCCTTCCATCCCACATAAGAAAGTCACAATAATATATAAGTAAACCCACAGAACTAAGAAAAATCCACAAAGCCTATTTCAGGAAGAAAGGTTCCGAAATACGAATGCAAAATAATCCGAACATCCAAAATTATGCTCTTAAACCCCAACCAGAAAAACACAACACCTTTCCGGAGTTGACTCAGAAATTCCGAGAACCACAGAATAGTATTTTTTCCAAAACCCAAATTCCAGCATACTAAACTCACAGAACCCAAAAACAAATCGGAACTCAGCAGAACCGAAAAACCCAACATCCATCGTTTCCGAAGAAACTTCGAAAACAAAATAGTAACGTAACTGTTACGTTGTCGGAATCCCGAATTCCCGAGGAACTCGGTTGGACCAGTATCATCATAGACAGTAAAGAAAAATATTGGGTCAGAGTGTACCAACAACAGAAATTGAATTGGAGCTCGGAATGGGAACCGTCGCGGTAACGGAACAAAAAGAAGTCGTCCAACAGCGAACTGGAAGAGCTCGAGTCGGACAGGGGCGGCCACCGGGGCACACGCCGGCGGTCAGCGGTCAGGCGCCCACCGCGGAAACAGCGGCAGCGGAAAAAGCGGCCGGGAAGGGGCGGCGCTCGGGTTGGCGGCGGATGGCCGGCCTAGGGGAGTTCCGGAGAACGTTGGCCTCGGGAAGAGTGGCTCCGGGCAGGGATCGGCCGGCCGGAAACGTCGGGCACGGATCTAGGGCACAGATCTATAGGAGAGAGGGTTTTGAGTGAAATAAGTGAAATGGAGAGGGGTTAATATAGGAGAAGAGCACCAGGAGTTACGGAACCGAGAAGGCTCGGCCGTTCGGGAAGAGGAAATGGAGGGACGCGGCTGAGCTAACGCTCGGGACACCCAGGCGCGCTAGGGAAGGAAGAGAAACTCTCCTAAAGCTAAGACAACCTGAAAAGTAAAGGTTAAATACCAAATACTTTATCACTAAAGATTAAAATATACTTATAGCTAAGAAAAGATTAAAATATACTAATTACTTTATCATTAAAAGAAAAATTGTAATATATATATATTTTTTTTTATTTTTATTATTTTAAATACTTAAAAGAGATAAATTCGAAAACTAATTTGAGTTTCATGAAGTGGGTCTAAATTGGTTTCAGGACAGGTCTGGTCCAGCTCAACAAAATTCCAGGATTAATAATAATTTTTTTTTAAAAATGTTTTCTTAAAAATTCAATTTAGCAAATAAATTTCAATAAACATTTTTATTTATTTATGGTTTTAACTTAAACTCTAAAATTTCAATAATAATAATTTAAAATTAAAATTTTCAACCACACATTTTAATATAAAAAAAATGTAACCGAAAAATTGGGGTTTCACATGTATAAACCATTCTAAACTAAATAAAACAAACCTAAACTCTAATCCTAACACAAGCCACGGGCTGACCCCTGGCCAGCCCGACCCAACTCAAACCCGACCCCCGCTGGGCCGAGTTCGAACCCCCCCTGCTGTCTTTCCTTTTCTTTTTCTTTCTTTTTTCCTTTTTCTTTTCTTTTGTTATTTATGATATTTATGTATATATGTATATACATATATTTGTATATATATATAATTAATATATAATGTATTTTTGTATATATACTTACTGTTTTTCTTATGTATATATGTATATTACTTTATTCTCTTGTACTTTATTATTCTATGTATATATATATATATGTATTATGTATACATATATTTATATATTTCCTTGTGTATATATATATTATTTATATATATACTATTATATGTATATGTATACATTATTTTGTATATATATATATATATATAATATATATATGTATTATATAGTTGAGTATTTCTTATATGTATTATATACATATATTTGTATATATATTAATAATATATATATAAATATAGTTGAGCATTTTCCTATATATATAAATATCCCTATAATATAATATATATATTTCCTATATGTATTTTACTTAGCTTAGTGTAAATATTTATATAAAATAATGTTCATACTTTTATAGTTACTATGTAAAACTTTACCTATTAAAATATTAATTTATTTTACATTTCTACCACTTAGTATTTTCTGTATATTTAAATTACTGCAACCATTTGGTGTCCAAGCCTAGCATGGTATTTGGGCCCAATGTGTTTTCACACATTCAAGACCTGTACAAGTCATATTGGACTTGATTCATAACCTTGGGTCCTGTATTTGAACTTTGGTTCAAATTATATACATGGACAAAATACGCAGATAATTAATTATTGTGCATGCAGTTTTGATTTTCTAAAAATACTTATAGTATTGCTAAAATTATGGAAAAATAGTTTTTAGATACTATGTTAAGTTAGCTAATTTAGTAAATTTTGTAGTATTTAATTTACTGTTTGCCCCTAGTTTGGCATATAAAACCAAAACTCATTTTTTGTATACTTAGGAAAACTGATTTTTATAAATGTTTGTACTGGTTAATAATTTCAGAAAAATTATAATAAATTTCTATGATTAACAAGGATCACCTTGGTACTTTACTTTAAGAAAATTAGGCTTTTTGTCTACTTCAATAATTGTTAGAACACAATGATCTTTTGATTTATTTATTGATTAATTACGACTTGTAGCTTTTTGTGTTTTGGAGTTTTAGTCGTGTTGAACCCCATCCCTCACCATAAAGACCCTGGAAAGTTAGTTAACATAGTGTGTCACCCCACATTGGTCTCCTATGCCAGTCATCATTTGGCTAGGTGTCCAGTCACAAGTCGTGTTTCACCAATTAGTGTCCTAGTATTTTAGCTTAGTGTAAAACTAAGTTATTATATTTTACTTCTACAGCGACGAGTTACTGGACATCCATAGTACTGTTATCGTAGCTTGTTTTGTTTTGCTTTGCTAGAGGCAAGTACTTTCTACGAACTTTACATATTGTCACATAATGAACTGCAAATCCCACCATGTTAAATGCTGATCCTTGGGGTAGCAAGTTAGATCTTTACATGTTGTACCTTCAGTTACTACCATGCTTAGAACAGTCTTGATGTATCTCTACATGATTAGAATATGGGTTATGGGGAAACTGATAGTATTGTACGTGATCACGACCCCCTACAGTAGCGAGCCCGTCGCATTCTATATGCTACCTTGCCGCAGGCCATTATCCCGCATGTCTGTACTGAGTACACTTATGCTTGTTAACTTGTACGTATGTACATTTCATTATGTGCCCTCCAGCACATTGTACATCATTGACCGATCACGTACTTGCTACAGTTTTAAACATTACATATACATCTGTCTCTATGACACGTGTATCCTTGCCATGATAGATTGAGTGATGCCATGCTTTTCAGTTATTCCTCTCATGTTCATTTCCATGTTTCATATGCTAGTTTGCTAGATTTAGTACTTGCTCCCGTCCTGACAGGATAACGTTGTAGGTGTCCTTACTGAGGAGGAGTTACTCTGCGACTCATATATGGAGTTACTGCCGAGGACCCGGCTCTGCTTTACGAGGATGTTCCTGCAGGGAACCTCGCCTAGTTGTCTTTTGTTTACTTAGACTTTTGAGAGTAGACATGTATTAAACTATATCATTTGTAACTTGACATGTATCCAGTGTACATTTTAGTTTACTTGTACTTGGATATTTTACTATAACGACGCCTTTTGTGTTTGGAGCATTTAGATTTCTTCACTTATAGAACTGTTAGCACATTTAGTCTTATCCTGTTGTCTTTAGAACAGCTTACTACGTTTTATCTCAACGTAGGCTGGGCATGACTGGCCTGGCCCAACAATTTGGGTAGCGGGTCGTGACATTAATACATATACATATTCTTTTTTTTTATAATTTATTTTTTGAATACATTTCTTACATTTTGATATCAATGGTGCTATTTTAAAGTCTGTTATATCTACTGTTTCACATTTTTTTAACCGCATAATAACCATTCTTCGTGATTTAAAATGGAGAATGGCCATTCGTCGTGGTTCTAGCACGAAGAATGGCCATTCTCTGTCACTTTTTTACGGGTAGTGGCCATTCTCTGTGTTATTTAACATGGAGAATGGTCATTCTCATGCACTCTAGAACAGAGAATGACCATTATCTGTGACATTAACACGGAGAATGGTCATTCTTCGTCATCCAAAACGGAGAATGGTCATTTTTGAATACATTTCTTACATTTCTTTCTTTTTTTAACACATTTCTTACATTTTGATATCAATGGTGCTATTTTGAAGTCTGTTATGTCTACAGTTCATATTTGACTGCATAATGGCCATTCTCCGTGATTTTAAAACGGAGAATGGCCATTCGTCGTGGTTCTAGCATAGAGAATGGCCATTCTCCGTCACTCTTTCACAGAGAACGGTCATTCTCCGTGTTATTTAACACGGAGAATGATCATTCTCCTGCACTCTAGAACGGAGAATGGTCATTCTCCGTGATATTAACATGAAGAATGACCATATCCGTCATCCAAAATGGAGAATAGTCATTTTTGAATATATTTCTTACATTTCTTTCTTTTTTAACACATTTCTTACATTTTTGATATCAATGGTACTATTTGAAGACTTCTCCGTCACTCTCTCACGGAGAATGGCCATTCTCCATGTTGTTTAACACGAAGAATGGTCATTCTCAGTACTCTAGAACGGAGAATGACCATTCTCCGTGGTATTAACACGGAGAATGACCATTCTCCGTCATCCAAAACGGAGAATGGTCATTTCTGAATGCATTTCTTACTTTTTTAATTTTTTAACACACTTCTTACATTTTTGATATCAATGGTGTTATTTTAAAGTCTGTTATGTCTACGGTTTCATTTTTTGACTGCATAATGGATACTCTCCGTGTTATTTAACACGGAGAATGGTCATTCTCCATGAAAGAGTAATAAAGAATGGCCATTCTCCGTCATTATTACACGGAGAATGACCATTCTCCGTGAAAGAGTGACGGAGAATGGCCATTCTCGTTGAATATTACACGGAGAATGACCATCCTATAAAACCCCTAAAATTATTATTATTATTATTTTTTATTTAAAAGACTTAAAAATAAATGTATGCAATTTATGAGAATGGCCATTCTCCATGAAAGAGTAATAAAGAATGGCCATTCTCCGTCATTATTACACGGAGAATGACCATTCCCGTGAAAGAGTGACGGAGAATGGCCATTTTCGGTGAATATTACACGGAGAATGACCATCCTATAAAACCCCTAAATTATTAGTATTATTATTATTTATTTAAAAAGATTAAAAATGAATGTATGCAATTTATAATTTTTTATTAGAAATGACCTTAACTATTATTGAATTTTGGAGCACAAGACTACCATGAATTTTGGCACGGAGATGTAGCAGTGTGCCTTGACTAGTGTACTAGCCATGCCAGGAGAAGCCTAGCCATAGTGATATCCAAACTAGAAAACCAGACCAAGTTGTGAATTGACTCATTTAAATTATTTTAATATTATATTATTTATAATTGATTTTTAGATGACCCGATTTGTCCAAACCAGTCCGAACTGGGCCCGAACCAAACCCAAGCTCATGTAGACATGTAGGGGGACCAAGGTGGCCATGTAGACATATTTTATGTACGTAAAAATATTTTTTAAATTATTTTAGAATTTTATGCACCATTTCTAATTATTTAATTACTTGTACGATTATTGGTATTTTATTATTAAAAAATATTTTATTATGGTAAATTTTGGACCCAATTAAGGGTGTATGGTCAGTTCACCCAAACCTCCATTAGACGATTTTTGTTATTAAAACATTTTATGTAATTCATAAGCAATTATTTTTATGTTAAATAGATTTCATTTATAGATAAATAATATTAAGTTTATTTTAAATAGATTTCATTTAGATAGATAATAATAAGTTTATTTTTAAAAAACAATTATGATAATTTTTAAGCTATATTATATATAATATATATATATATATATATATATATATATATATATATATATATATATATATATATATATAAAAGAGATTGAAAAGTTTTTTAAAAAAATATATATATTAAGGTAATGGGTGGTCGGCCCCACCCGACCCCACACCACAAAATAAGCATAACAACAGCTACATGCTAGCCGCCCAACCAAGCAAACCCACAGTAGCAGTAACATAGGTTATATATAGGGCCGAACCCCTCTCCTTTACATATATACATGTTTATATATTAGTGAGAACACCAAGAAAACCCTAATCTCCTCCTCCTTCCTCCTCTTTCCTCCTTCCTTCCTCCTTTCCCTCGCCTTGGTGTACGTGCCCACCCTCGCCGGAGGGATAGCAGTCCCGTCTCACGGTCGCCACGGCGACAACAACAAACACCAAACAACAGAACTTAACATTGAGGTACCTAACTTACCGTGTGAATTCTTGTAAAATCCCTAAATTTCTACTTTTTTTAATAAATTTGATACTGATTTTTTATTTTTGTATATTGTACATCGCGTAGTGTATTGTACGTCGTGCGCAAAATTTTATTTGTCGTAATTGCTCGACTAGTACGACTATGGGCGAGCGTACATATTTTTTGAAAAATATTTTTTTCTATTTTATAGTTTCAAAAATATAGATAATAATTATTTTTAGCTATCGTGCCTAAATTTTTAAGTTTATGATTTTAATTATGAAAAGTCTTTCATTTATACAGATATAATAATAAATAATTTTCCTATAAAATGGTATGTTAGAAAGTATATTTATGTAATATATTTGGACATACATAATATTTGTAATTATTTATTAGTTTATTTAAAATAATAAATAATTTTTGAAAATTTTTTATATTAGTATTTTTGGAAAATATATTTTAAAATTATTGTGGCGATTTAAATCTTGATTTGATTTATGGATTTATTTAAATAGTTAAATTAATATATATTTGAGATTTGATTGATTTTAAACTAAAGGATGGAATTTAATTAGATTTAAATTGATTTAGATTTGGATTGAAATTTATTGAATTTGATTTAAAATAAATAGAGAAATTATCTAAAGAGATTTGCAACTATCATAATCCTTATCTAAATAGTAGTTTTACCTTCCTATATAAGGAGAGGAATTATTCTCTATTCCATTAATTTCTCCACCTACAAATGTGTGTGTGCATCGTGTCCGTACACATCAAGCCATATCCATTCACTTGTTCTATTTTTTATCCAAATTGATTAATGTTCTCATTAAAGAAATTCTTTTTTCCCTTCCATCTATTTTTTTGTTATCACAAATTCTTACTACCTTTTACCGACCAACCAAGTCCGTCTATCCTAGTTAGGGTGAGCATATAAACGGTTTGAAAACCGAAAACCGAACCGAACGAAATATGACAAACGGTTCGGTTTTTTCGGTTATCGTTCGGTTTACGGTTTAAAAATTTGAAAATTTGAAATAACGGTTCGGTTTTCGGTTCTTCATCCGAAAAACCGAACCGAACCGAAAACCGATTTAGATTTAGTAATTTATCAAACTACCCACATATACATATACTAATGTTTATTAACCTTAACTGAGCGCACTCTCTTCTCCTATTCTATGTCGGTGCTTCTTTGAGCACTCTCTCTATCTACCCTCAATCTATATTTACTAATATCTTTCACTCTATGTTATATAACAATTCATAAATAGAATAATGTCATATATATTTTTAAAATTTGTTATTTAAATAGGCCAATTTTGCTAAAAACTTGAAGGCCATGCACATTGGCCCATGAAATCGAACCGACCGAAAACCGAACCGAATTAATTCGGTTCGATTTTGTTCGGTTTTTATAAAAACGGTTCGGTTTTCGGTTTTGAAAAAACGGTTTACGGTTATTTCGGTTTTCACATATTCGGTTCGGTTTGAACCGAACCGATGCTCACCCTTAATCCTAGTAGTCCTTAAATTTTGAGTATGAAATTTTCAAAGGTGGGTAGATTTGTAACTCATCTTCCCGAAATTATTAGTTTTTTAAATTATATCTATATATTTTAATTTCGTGTTTAAAAGTAATTTTCGTAGAAATTTTGTAAAAGATATTTTGTGATTACTTTTGTTACCAAAAACTAGTTTAAATTAATGGTTTGAAATAATGTTTCTAAAAAAAATGTTCTCGAATTTTTTATTTGAAATATAAAATTTTTTTATTATTTTTGGTCTTCTAAAAATTGGTTTAAAAAAAAGAGCGATAAAAGGTTTTTTTGTCTATTTATTTTTAAATAACGATTTGGATTTATAAAAGTAAGTTTTATAATATTTAATGACATCGAGTATTATTTTGATATGTTAATCAGTTATTTGATTATATTTGAATTTATTTAAATTATCTTGATGGTTATCAACTATACTTTAAATTATGTTGATAATTTAAATATTGTTTAAAAACTTACGATGACTAATTGGAGCATTACGATTTGTCTAATCTAGATTTGAAATGTTATTTGATTAAATAATTTATTTATTATTGATTTACATTATTTTGATAAATATTAGATATTATATTTAAAGTATTATGTTGAGTTTGATTTGGATTTGGATTCATATGATTGAATTATTTGATAATATAGAATAATACTTAAAGTTGTTATGGTGATCATTTAAAGGTTTGCAATCAAATTGATTTATTTTTTTAAATAATTTATTTGATTTAAATTTATGGAAAGATTTATCCATTAGAATTCTTATCCTATTGAATCATATCTAGCATTAATAGATCATTTATTTAAATCAAATCCTATCTAATTTAGTAGATAAATATGAAATAAATACCTATATAACCCAATACATCCCCCTTCTATCAGCCATAATTCGAAATATTTTTAGTCTAATAGAAACTCTAAAATTCGTCATTAGAATTCAGCCCCGCTTTTTAGCAGCAAGAGCAACTTGGAACGACGATATCTCCTAGCTCCGAACTCCGTTTTGCCTCCTTTTTTAAAAGAAGCGTATCGATGTAAGGTTTCCAAAAAAATATTTTAATAGACAAAATCGTTCTGTAGATTTCTACAAACTGTTTGAGTATCTAGTGTCCCAAAATAAACGTGTTTCAGTATTTTTGCGATTTGGAAGATTCCAGAAACGAAAATGCGATCCCTTTAGTTTTTCGAAAGCTAATACGAAAACCTATACCATATCCTAACTTCAGAATTTATTAAACAAATATAATAGGTGCAGTATTAATTATAATTATATAATAGACTATTTTCAGCATCTGAAGTTGTTCCTGCACCTTCCTCTTTGTGCGTTGTTGTTGATTCGTCGCCAGGACATCATCTTACGTCACTCGGACATTAGACAAGACACCTTGCCTACTGTTTAATTTTTTGCTCAATATCATGCATGTTTTATTTCTTGTTCTTTCAAAACCATATGTAGTTACAAATTATTATATTTTAGTCTTTTTTTATGCATTTGGCCTAGAGTTAATGAGCACCTTTGTTTGTGCCGTATTCATGGGTCGACACTTGTGTACCACGATGTCACGTGTCTCATACAGATTCGGACTT